>QEPC01000068.1:5194152-5219751 GCA_003113815.1 Sphenodon punctatus
GAGTTTTAAGGAGAGATTTGAAGGTATGAAGGGAGGGGGCAAGGCGGATGTGGACAGGGAGGGAGTTCCAGGCATGGGGGGCAGCAAGTGAGAAGGGACGAAGGGGGTTAGGGGAGCAGGGAAGGCATGGAAGGGTGAGAGAGGGGACAGAGGAGGAGCGAAGTGCACGGACTGGAGTATGGAGGGCGATTTTTATAACTGTTTTAAATGTTTTTAAGGTTGTTTTATTTTTTTCTGAAATTTGTTAGCCGCCCCGAGCTGTTCGCAGGAGGGGTGGGGTATAAATGTATTAAATAAATCAATATTGAGAGAAAGCTGGCTGCCAATAATGTGGTTTTCTACTACAATTTCTACTTAAAAGAGTAAGAACTACAGAATATATGAAACTTCGATGCAAATTAGTATTCTTCTGGGCCCGATCCTGCTTCTGGTGTCTCGCAGTCACTTTTTTACTGGACCAGAGTCCTGCCTGTGTGTTTGGTCAATGGTTCCTCAGCCCAACCCAGGGTAGGGGAGGTGTGGTGGCACGGGAAGCTGCTCATTTGTCTAGCTCTCCCCACTGTCCCAGTGCCTCCCCACTGACCACAGTCATCCATATTTCATCACCTCAAGTTTAGGTTATTGCAACGCACTCTGTGTGGGGCTGCCCTTGATGACTGTTCAGAAGCTGGAGCTGGAGCAGAATGAGGTGGCTCACCCCCCTTCAGGGACAAGGTGCTGGGAACACAATACACTGGTGCTCCAAAGTTTGCACCATTTATTTATTTATTTATTTATGTATTTACCTACCTAGATTTCTTAGCCGCCCCCTCCTGCCAAGGCAGCTCGGGGTGGCTTACAACACAATAAAAATACAATAAAAGCACACATAATAAAAAATACAATATAAAAATATAATTTAAAACCACAGAACATAGGCAAAGCCACAAACACTCCCCTCCCATCCCTCTCGCCAAACGCCTGGTGGAACAGCCAGGTCTTACACTGTCTTTGGAAAGAGGGGAGGTCTGGAGCCAGACGGACCTCCATCGGGAGGGAGTTCCACAGCCATAGTGCGGTCACTGAGAACACCCCCCTCATCATCGCCACCTGGGATACACAGGGGACTCCAAGGGAGGCATCCCCAGCCAGCCGCAGGGGGCCAATCCAGGACCTGGAGAGTGAGGCAGTCTCGCAGGTATTTATTTATTTATTACATTTATACCTCGCCCCTCCTGAAACAGCTTGGGGTATGCGGGGCCCAGGTTGTTTAGGGCTTTAAGTGTCAAAGCCAACACTTTGAATCAAGCCCGATACACTATAGGCAACCAGTGCAGAGAACGAAACACTGGTGTAATGTGCTCCCAGCGACCCGTTGCTGTCAGGAGATGGGCTGCCGCATTCTGCACCAGCTGTGGTCTCCAGACTGTCACCAAAGGTAGCCCTACGTAGAGTGCATTGCAGTAGTCCAGTCTTGAGGTGACCAGTCACCAGCTCCCTATAGCTTTCTGGGCACAGTTCAAGGTGCTGGTTTCGACCTTTAAAGCCCTAAATGGTCTGAGCCCCACATACCTGAAAGGCCGCCTTGTCTTCCATGCCCCATTGCGGTCCCTGTGATCCCTGTGATCAGCCAGGGTACTTCCCTCTGGGTACCGTTCACTGGTCTTGTTGATATGACAAGAGCTCACAGGAAGATGTTCTTGGTTGCTATGAATTCCCTTCCCCTGGAGGTTCATGTGAGCCCAAGTTTAAGTATCTTCTGGAGGCAGATAAGATTTTTTGTTTGAAAAGGCATTTGGCAGGTGGAGACAGGGTTCAGGTTAGTTTGGGGGTAGGGATGTGAGGGTGGCACAAAGTGATGTGGACAAGTGCAATAGGGAAAAACAATCCAAACTATACGTACACAATGATGGGTTCTAAATTAGAGTTACCACTCAGGAAAAGAACCTTGGAGTCGCTGTGGACAATACACTGAAATCCTCAGCTCAAACACACAAAAGTAGAGTTAAAAACCCGCCCCCCCTAACCCAATCCCTCACTCTACCCATTTCCCCCACCAAATGCCCGGTGGAACAGCCAGGTCTTACACTGTCATCAGAAAGAGGGAAGTTCTGGGGCCAGGCAGACCTCCATCGGGAGGGAGTTCCACAGCCTACGTGTGGTCACTGAGAACACCCTCCCCATGTTCACCACCCAAGAAACTCAGGGAAACTTCGAGTTGAACACCCCGGGTCCACCGCAGGGGCCGATCCAGAACTCAGGGAGTGAGGCAATCCTGCAGGTAGGCAGGGTCCAGGCCGTATAGGGATTTAAAAGGTCAACATCAACACTTTGAATCGGGCCGGGAAGACTATAGCCAGCCAGTGCAGATGACGGAGCACAGGTGTAATGTGCTCATGACAACACGTCCCCATCAGGAGACGGGCAGACGAATTCTGCACCAGCTGCAGTCTCCGAATCATCACCAAGGGTAGCCCCACATAGTGCGCGTTGCAATAGTCCAGTGTTGAGATGATGAAAGCATGGGTGATGGTGGCCAGGTCAGAGTCCGAGACATATCGTCAAAGCCGTCACACCAGATGTAATTGGTGAAAAGCGCTCCTCGCCACAGCCGTCACCTGGACATCCAGGTGGAACTGCCAGTCAAGAAGCACCCCCAGGCTATGGACCTGACAGACTAACGGAGGGCAAATCCCATCAATGACGGGGACCACCACTCCCTCAGCCCCTCCCACCAGCATCACCTCCATCTTGTCAGGATTCAATTTCAGACAGCTCGCTCTCATCTAGTCCCCCACAGCCACCAAACACTGTGTAAGCACCGATACTGCCGGACCTGGGTCAGCTGAAAATGAGAGGTAAAGTTGGGCGTCATCAGCATACTGATGACAACGTACGCCGAACCCTCTCATGACCTCACAAAAGGCTGCATATACACGTTGAACAGGAGAGGGGACAGAATAGAACCTTGCGGGACTCCATACATGAGGTCCTGGGGAGATGAAAAGCATTCCCCCAGCACCACCCACTGAGTTCTCCCAGGCAGGAAAGAATGGAACCTTTCGAGAACAATTCCACCCACCTTGTCTCGGTCCCGCAAACGAGTCACCAACATCTCGTGGTCAACCAGTACAAAATGCTCCCGACAGATCTAACAGGATCAAAAGGGATGATCTACCCTGATCCAACTCATGACGGAGGTCGTCGACCAAGGCCACAAGCGCAGTCTCAGTACCAAAACCTGGATGAAAGCCAGCCTGCAAGGGATCTAGAAAACTGACATAACTGAGATGCTCCTGAAGTTGCTGAGCCACCACCGGTTCAATAACTTTCCCTAAAATGGGAAGGTTAGAGACTGTCCGACAGCTGGCAACATGGCCCCGATCACAGAGGCCACTCTAGGTCATGGGGAGGGGGATGAGGTGGTCATACAAATAAGTGGGCCCCAGACCGTATAAGGCTTTATAAGTCAGCACCAACACCTTGAATCAGGTTTGGAAGGCTATAGGCAGTCAGTGCAGCAGACAGAGCACCGGTGTAATGTGCTCCCGGAGGCCTGTCCCTTTCAAGAGACAGGCCACTGCATTCTGCACCAGCTGCAGCTTCCGAACCGTCACCAGGGGTAGCCCCACATAGAGCATGTTACAGTAATCAAGCCTAGAGGTGATGAAGGCATGGATGATAGTGGCAAGGTCACAGTCTGAGATATACGACTGGAGCCACCACACCAGATGTAACTGGTGGAACATGCTCCTCGCCACAGTCACCACCTGGCATCCAGGTGGAGCTGCGAGTCAAGAAGCACGCCCAGACTGCAAACCTGAGGGACTAAAGTAGGGCACACCCCATCAATGATGGGGACCTCCACCCCCTCTACCGTCCCCACCAACATCACCTCCGTCTTGTCGGAATTCAACCTCAGGCAGCTCGCCCTCATCCAATCCCCCCAGCTGCCAACACCAGGTGAACAAAGATACAACTGGGCCTGGGTCTGCTGAAAATGAGAGGTAGAGATCGGTGTCATCAGCATATTGATGACACTGCACCCCAAACCCCCTCATGACCTCGTCCAAAGGCTGCATATATACGTTGAACAAGAGAGGGGACAGAATGGAACCCTGTGGAACCCCACATGTGAGGTCCCAGGGGGACAAAGAGCAGTCCCCCAGTACCACACACTGAGTTCTTCCAGCAAGGAATGAGTGGAACCATTCCAAGATGATCCCACCCACCCTCGCAGGTGAGTCACCAGCATTTCATGATCAACCGTATCAAAAGCAGCTGATAAGTCCAGCATAACCAAAAGGGTGGACTGCTCCTTATCTAACGCATGGCACAGGTTGTCGACCAAGGCCACAAGTGCAGTCTCAGTGCCATACACCAGACAAAAGTCAGACTGTGAGGGATCCAGAAAACCAATGTGGTCCAGATGATCCTGAAACTGCCAAGCCACCACCCGTTCAATAACCTTCCCTAAAAAAGAGAAGGTGGCAGGCCGATAGCTGGCGAGGGAGTCAACGTCAAGCAATGATTTTTTGAGCAAAGGGTGCACCACAGCCTCCTTAAGAGGCCCCAGGACCCTGTCCTCCCGAAGGGAGGCACTGACCACCCACACCAGCACTAGCCCTATGGTCTCCCTAGTGGCCTTAGCCAACCAGGATGGGCATGGATCTAATTCACAGGTTGTGGCCCTGACAGCCCCCAAGACATCCACTGCATCACCAACTGAAACTGATCCCATAAAACAGGAGATGGTGGGGTATTCATAACCTCTGGTTCTCCCACTGCATCAAATGTGGCATCAAAGTCATGGTAAATGCGAGCAATTTTATCCACAAAGAAATCAATAAACGTATCACAGAGAGCCTGGGAGCTCTCCACTTCCAGGTGGAGACAGGCTGGACTGACCAGCCCCTTCACCACCTGGAAGAGCTCCGCCAGGCATGATTTCGCAGATACTATGATGGCAACAAGGAACCCCTTCTTTGCTGCCCACACAGTCATGGCATAGGCTCTCAAACTGGCTCTATGCCACAATCTGTCATCCCCAGCATGAATGCGGCGCCACCACTGCTCCAGCCATCTGCCTTCTTGCTTCAGCTGCTGTAGGTCCTCCATAAACCACAGGGGGCCATGGCGCCAATGCTCCAGCAGCAGATACCTAGGAGTCACTTGGTCGATGGCCTTGAGTAGCCAGATGTTCCAGAAGACAACAAGGTCATCGAGCGAGCAGGCGTCAAGATCAGAGGGTACCTCCCCCGGGGCATTCCAGAACCGCTCTGGTTCCATAAATCTCCAGGGGTGAACTAATCGAACTGGTTCTGCACCTTTTCGGGGCAGACATGCACTAGGAGTTGGGTCTGAAGGAAGTAATGATCAGTCCACGACAAGTGTAACCCTACCACATCCCCCACCAAAGGATCCTCTGCCTCTAGGCCGGTGCACAAAACCGAATCCAGCGTATGCCACTAAACATGTGTCGGGCCACTCACCATCTAAGACCTGCACATGGTTGCCATGGCGGCCATGAACTCATGCTCTGTGCCATAAAGACTGGCATCAGCGTGCATATTGAAGTCTCCCAAGACCAACGCCCTTGGGAACTGCAAGGCCAGGTCTGCTAGAGCATGCAAGGATATAGTCAAGGCCAGTAGTATAGCTGGGTTTAAAACAGAATTTGACACGTTTCTGGAGAATAGCAGCTATTAGCTAGGTAGGTTTGGGGAATGTAACTTCTTACTGTCGGGAGCTGGGAGTAAACAACAGGAAATAGATGGCCCCATTGTGACCTGTTGGGTACTTCTTCCAAGCGACCGAGATTGGTCACAGTTGGAAATGGGTGCTGGACTTGATGGACCAGGGGGGTTGGGGTTTTTTTAGGGGTGGTTGTATTAGTTTAAATGTTTTTATGAGCTGCCCAGAGCCTCTGGGAAGGGCAGTATATAAATTTAAGTAAAATAAATAAAAAACGAGTGGTAGCTGTGCTGGCACTCCATGGGGTAGGCAGGGGATCTGGCTGGCCACGATCTTCTCTGTTTTCACCCTCTGTCTCTGGCTTCTCCCTCGCAGAAACACTTAAAAATCTTATCAGGAAATGTCTATAGGACAAGTACTATGACAAGCTATGCCAAATTGAGCTGGCAACTACACCAGCTTCATCTGTTGTAGCAGTGTTACTTGTCAGCACCCGTCCTGCCCCAATGTGTACCTTCCCTCACTTGTTGCCAGACTCCAAGCTCCAGAACACTGCTGCTGATGGCTGTCATTCTTCTTACTGTCAGTGTAAAGCATGTCAATGGGTAAAAACAGACTTGCAGGTGGCAAGCCAGCCAGCAGGTCAGTGTCATGTTTGTTTTTACCCAATGTTGCTTCATGGAATAAAGTACCTGTATTCCCTGGAACACAATGGATTTTGTGGGGGATATATATGTGCATGTATGTAGTATTGTAGTTCTGTAATTAGTGCCTGGAACTAGGAGCCAGAAGATGTGGGTTCAGTTCCTCGCTCTACTATACATACAGTACTTCTGTGACTACAGCAGATTACTGAACCTTTCTGGATCAATGTTACTCTTGTCTGTAAAATGAAGATAATGCCCTATCAGCAATAAGATTACTGTATGTGAAACATTATAAAAGCAAATTCAAGACTTTTAAATGCTTTAGAAGTTTATAGCATATGGCTTAGGAGACACTCATTGAAGACCAGGTATGAATATATATATATATCTGAGATGGCCATCTCTGCTGGTATAAATGTTAGCTACTTCACAGAAGCAGTTTTAAAGTTTAATTCACTAATACTGGTAACTTTTTGAGATCCTCAAGAGAAAGTGCTAAGTTCCATCCTCTATGAATTATTCTCACTATAAGAAGACTTATAACTACTTATCACCTAAGTTGCTAAGTAGTGGAAATAGTCCAGTTTATGGGGATAGCCACCACATCACAATGGAATGACTTACTATCTCCATGTAGATACTCACCATATTCCATTAGGCTGAGCAAATAGACAGTTTCTAATATCGCTGTGGTCAATGGCTTGCCAATCAGAGGGCTTGTGTTTTCAAATCTAAAAGAAACATCACCCTAAATAAATTCAGATGCCCAAAAGACAGGCGATGCAAAAGAGGGGGCGGGGACGCAAGGGGAGTGTCTGGCCTAGAATAGTCTGGGAGCACAGAAGAGGAGAAGAAAATGGGAAATGCTTGCACATTTTGAGGAGAAGCAGGGGAAAGTGGTGGGAATTACAGCTAATGTACAAAGGAGCAATTTATGCACCAAGGGACTGTGAATGTGTTTGCTTCAGAGACAGTCATACTGTAGAAATACTGGACAGTTCAAACAGACACATACTATAAAAAGATGGGGGAGTCTTATTTGTTTAGATGACTGACTGATTAAAGGGGAAATAAGAATAAGAAAGTGGAAGTTTCCTAACCCCAACTAATGACTTATTTTGAGTTCCAGCTACCACTGTTAAGAAATTACATTTTAATATTCAATGAAGAAATGTACGTGTTTTTGCAAAAGTCACCTGAAAACGTATAACTGTGTAAGCAAAGGTGAGAAAAAAATGCTGTCAGATTTCTATAATACATCTGCTGCATACATTTCTTTTGATTGCCTTTATTTCCATAAGACTATAGGTGAAAACAAATGATAGGGCAAGCCACCACAGCTAATGTACAAAGGAGCAATTTATGCACCAAGGGACTGTGAATGTGTTTGCTTCAGAGACAGTCATACTGTAGAAATACTGGACAGTTCAAACAGACACATACTATAAAAAGATGGGGGAGTCTTATTTGTTTAGATGACTGACTGATTAAAGGGGAAATAAGAATAAGAAAGTGGGAGTTTCCTAACCCCAACCAATGTCTTATTTTGAGTTCCAGCTACCACTGTTAAGAAATTACATTTTAATATTCAATGAAGAAATGTACGTGTTTTTGCAAAAGTCACCTGAAAACGTATAACTGCTGTCTCTTATACACATCTAGATGTGTATAAGAGACAGGACTATAGGTGAAAACAAATGATAGGGCAAGCCACCAGACTTTGGGCCAGTAGGAAGGGCAGTTCAAACAAGCAGCTCCCACAAGGAATCTGGGCACAGTGGGTGCTGTCACAAGTCCTTCCACACCATGGGTCAACTGAGGAGCCGTCCACACAAGGCAGGACTCCCAGACCCCTGCTGTGCAGCAGGATCAGGCCCACAGGAGAAGCTGCTGCCAAACAGCTGATTGGGGGGGTGAGCACACTCCTCCAGGGCCCCCAATCAGCTGTTCGGCGGCCCAGGTGAGCACACCCCTCCGGGCTCGATCCTCTACCTCGCCTTGTGGTGGGGCTGAATGGAGGCTAACAGACATTAGCCCGGATTAGCCCAGCCATCCACCCTCCTGTGTATTAGGCATTGCCCAGCCCTGCCACAAGACAAGGTCAAGGATCAAGTCCAGAGAAAGGCTCACCCTTAGCCTGTGCCGCACCGCCAATCTTCTCTGGATGATGCATCCAGTAGCAGCCACCCAAGTGGGCAAACATCTGGCAGCCACTGAACTGACAAGCAAGTGACCCGAGGCCTACTATCTTGTTTGTTTTCACTCATTGACTAAAAAAAAAAGGCATATAAAGGAAGTGCAAGTTCTTTCCTAGTTCTCTGCACTATACCTTTACTGTGCTTCTGTCAACAAAGTGGGGCTCATTTTCATAAAAACTGGCCTCATGCCACAAAAAGTAGTCTTTCATTTTGAGAACTGCAATTATTGCTTTCCAACACAGCACACCACCATCTGTCCCATTCACAATTTAGAAAGAATGAGAGTGTATGTAAGTGGCTTTCAAACAGCATTAAATTATTCTATAAAAATCAATCAGGAATCACACATTTGAATTCAAACTGTTATTCATACTTCTTGAATGTGGCCTGTTATCAACTTCTGCAATACTTAGGCTAATATTTTTAGAACCTGTTGAAGTAGTGCAGCATCTAAAGGCCATGCCTTCCTGCATGTGTTTCCTGTGTTCTGGTAGTCTACACAAGACTAGGGCCAAATTCTATCACATTTTGCTGAATTATAACTAACGTTCCTGGGCTCTAGGTTATCCTCAGAACATTAGAGTAAATAAGTTCTCCCATGGGTTTTCCAGATCTTGCACGTGATTAATCTTTGGCAAAGTGTACAGATTTAGAAAGTGGCTCACCACTCTTTAAACAATAGAGCCATTTACTATTCCAGGTTTTGTATGCAATGTTTTGTTGTTTTTTTAAAAGTTTTTTTTGTCAATATATTGAGTAAGTTGCATACAAAATCAGAGATTATGCAAAACCATAGCATTACAGGTAGAACATGGCACTTCACAACTTTTGTAAGCAGTGTTGAAAAAAAGAATGTCATAAATACCACCTCTTCATATATGATATTTATAACTTTAGAGTCTCTAATGGAGGTCACAGAGATAAGGAGGTAGTTGTGGTATAAATTACACTCAAATGCATATTAAATTGAATGTCGCAGATGGCTGCTCGTGTTCTAACCTTACCTTCCCTATCCTTCTGAAAGGAAACAGACTAGAGTTGTCAGATCAAACCTTCAAAAATAAGGGATATTATGCAGCTGTGGAATTCTCAAATATGGGATGGTCCCCCTAAAGGGCATCTGGCAACTCTAACTGTCATGATGGTATTACTGGAGACAGGCCACAAACTGGAGACCCTCATGAAAGGCTTTTAATAAAGTTTTCTGAAAATTTGCTAAAGCTGCTCATCTCTTGAGGTTTTTTTCCACCTTGAATGGCAGAAGTCAATCACATGTTTGCATGATATTTCTGCTGCTATTTTTGGTTGAATTTTTATGAAAAGGTCTGTCATGATATTACGCAGACCTAAAAATTGAAAGCCAAGGGTAAGGGCAATTGTGAATCCAGGAATTTATAGTCAAATGCATTCAACATTTGAATGTGTTCTAGAACAAGCTTCTAGTTTTGATTCATCTCCAAATATTATGCTTACTTGAAAACAAGTGTTGGAGCAACTCATTTTGGCAGATTTTTGTAATGTTTGTTTCTGATTTAAAACTTTGTACTGCAGCATAATTATACCATGCTGTGGGTGTGAGGAATACAAGGCTACAAATATCCATGCAGGGATAATATGCATACCTCCAAAAGTACCTTTTTGCCCAATGCAGTAATGTATGTCATCTTGCACTGGTTTGTACCAGGTTCAGCAGATACAGGGGGTCATTAACACCTCATTAATCCAACAGGAGAAAATGCAGTGACTCTTTTGCCTATTGTTTATTCATTGCTGGGGGCGGGGGGACAGGGCACCTTTTCTTACTTTAACAAGCTGGGGATAAGTACTGCTATCAAAGAACAAAGGGTATTTTCAGACAAGACACTCCCCACTCACTACCCACCCACTATACATGTTACAGGGCACCCATAGGGCAACACTGCAGCCCTGCAACATGTATAGTCGGGGGGGTAGTGAGTGGAGAGTGTCTTGTCTGAAAATGCCCAAAGAAAGCTAACACCCAGGTAGAAGGGATCTTGGTGCCTGGGATCAAGATGAAAACTAAAAAAGGTAGAAGGGGTGCATGTTTGTGAGAGATGATTCTTTAGTATGCTGAAAGAGACTGTCACTGCTTCCATCTGTGATCTGTTGAGTGTCTTTAAAATTAAAAAACTTTAGAGCTAAAGTCAGCACACACATTTGACTTTAATAGGCTGTTTCAACTTCATCAGTCATGCAAACATAGTTGTACACAAAACCTCTCATACAGCCTTTTTTCCAGTTCATCCCCAAAGTAAGTCAGCAGACTATCACAAATTTTCATAAACACATGCAGATTTATGCAAATAAGGAGTGGCATGAAGTGTACCTATTTCTCTGTCAAATGTTGGGGGTATTTATTTATTTCAATTATTTATACCCCACCCCTCTCACCAATGGCAACTCAGGCGGCTTCCAATATAAATTACAATAAAACAACAATATCAAAAACAACAATATAAATATAAATGCAAGTATAAATAAATATAAAAACCAGCATACATAAAACATAAAAAAAGGTCTGTGCATGAATAAAACCCCTCCTCCCCCCAACTCAACTAACCCATCTAACCTTCTTTCTCCCTCTATCCCGCCAAATGCCTGACAGAAGAGTCAGGTTTTGTAGTTTCATTGGAAGGCAAGGAGATTCGGGTGGAAGTGAACCTCCACCGGGAGGGAATTCCAAAGCAACAGCACAGCTGCCAAGAACACCCTCTGGTCCGTACAAACCCGTCGATAACGCAGGATTTCCAGGAGGGAAGTTTCAGACAACTGCAGGGGCCACCCAGGGGGTGAGGTGATTTTATTTATTTATTTAAAAGATTTATGCCCCACCCCTCCTGCCAGGCAGCCCGGGGCAGCTAACAAAATCAAAATCAGTAAAATACAATAAAACATATAAAAGACATCATATACAATAGTAAAAATGAAGAGAAAAAACCCACCCACCCAACCCTTCTCTCTCACCAAACGCCTGACAGAACAGCCAGGTCTTACAATTCCTACGGAAAACCGGCAGGTCCGGGTCCAGATGGGTCCAGACTGGGAGGGAATTCCAGAAGCATGGCGCAGCCACTGAGAACGCCCTGTCCTGCGTGACCCCCCGGGAAACCCGAGGGACCTCCAACAGGGCGCCCCCAGATGACCGGTAAGCAAGACCCAGGCTTGATGGTAATGCTTTGAACAGATATTGGAAAACTGTTTTCAGACTTTTAGTTCCCCAACCTTTCACTGTAAGCTAAATGAAAATGTTGCCTATCATAGAGTTCAGCCCTCAGAGAAAGGAACAACTTATTTTGTTCAAAATGAAATCTGTCTCATGTGAATTAATGAGAAACATTGATAAGATCCAAAAGGAGGCATAGCTGTTTTTCCTCTAATGAAAGGATAGTAGCTGATGTAAGGAGGCCACACAACAGTATATAAAAAATAAGAGCCTCAAATAGACCCTGAACCCCTTCTCCAGAAAAGGCCAATTAATGCTTATTAGATCAAAGCAATGTCAACATACTCAAGATGATTTTTTGACAGAGCAGAATGTAGGATTTGTTAAATCTGAGAAGTATAGCAAGTCATGGTTTGGTAACATAACCAGGAATTTTAAAAAGGTAACATAGTTTTTCACAGGCATGGAGATACTGCTGCAATATAACAGGCTTTAGCATAGTTGTAAGGATGGTGTCTTTTGTTATAAGAAATTATTGAGGATTTTGCATAGAATGGAATCAAACCATGTCTATGAAATCCACACTGTTCAACCTAATTGTCTGCAACTGACAGCAATAGAAATCTTAACTATATGTAGTAAGGGGGCAGGGGTACATTCTCCTCTCTACATGAAGGGAATTACTTGAACAAACTCCTGCACATTGGAACTAGAGTATCTCCACTTAGCGTGTGAAAATGGACATATTACAAGAAATATTATATTCAGGACTGAAAATCCATACGATAACAAAAAAGTTTTTTAGAATAAGTGATGCCGGAAGAGTGATATCACATCTGTTAAATGTAACTATACAAAATGGAGAGCACAAAGCTGATTGCGTCTGACAGAGAGGAGGCAGCCAAACCAGGAAGAAGAATAGCTTACAAGTCTTCTCTGATAGGACCATAAAAGGATGAGGGGAAAATCCAATGGTCAGGAATAGAACTGTAAATTAACTAGGAAAAATAAATAAATTGATTAATGAATTAAATAAGGGAACTTACATGATTTAGATGAGAAGGTTAAGAAAGGGGGGAGGGGGACTAAAGCCAAAATATAGAGCATCAAATGAATGTGCAGTTCTATTCTGTAAACTTAATGACAGTGTGTAATGGGAGAAGAAGAACAAAATCAGAAGACCCAGGGCTCTAGCTAATCCTGGTTCAGCCACAAACCGACCAAGCAGCCCAGGACAAGTTACATTTTCTCTTTCATTTTGTAAACTAAGGATAATCATACTTCCCCACGTACCTTGCTCGAGTGTAGTTCAAATACGTCTGTACACTATATTGCATTATTATAGAATGCTTTAAACAAACCGAGCTCTATAAAAAAACTGCCAAGTAGCAATATCTGAATGACATTCAGATTTCTACTTCTATGGGTGCAGCCACATATTCAAATTTGGGCAGCATTAACACATGATGCAGTGGCTCATAAGCTCTGCGGCCACCAGATGTTCACCCCAGCCCAGGGCTAGTACGGAAAGCCAGCTAACACGTGGTGAATCTTCCAAAAAAAGCCCGGGATGCATTGTGTGTTAGTGTTGCCCAAAGTGGATTAAAGGGCCCACCTCCCATGAGGCTAGGCCGTGCAGCCCTGCTGCAAGGAGGAATCCGTGGATTGGGCCCAGAGGAGGATGCACCCTCACGCCCGTCTAACAGCTGAACATGGGCGCAGGGTACCTGGGAAGAGCGCGTGCCCTTCCTCACTGCCTAACAGCTGATCACAGGGGAGGGAGGCATGGGAAGAGCATGCACACTCTGTTTCCTCCCACCCGCAACATCTGCCTAACGGTAGTGGGCCCAGTCCTGCATAAGTCTGGGCATCAAGCCCGGTTGCTCGGCTTTTCAGCCTGTCCTGAGGATTGGAGGGGCTGGTGATAGCCACAGAGGAGTGGAGTATCTGTCCTGCTCTCTGTGCTGGCACCAAAACGTGGTTGCTGCAATTAACTACCCCAGGGCATGCAGCAGAATTGGACCCTCCTGGCTTGTGTGGCTTCATCCCCTTTTGAATTTGCTTAGTCAGCAAGCCAGAAGATGGTCAACTTAGGATATGAAAAACAAGCAGCCTTTTCCAACATCATCAGTAACAAAGATGCTACATTTAACCATTCTGTTTTCAGTGCAGGCGGTACAGTTCACGCTTCACATAGCTTGCATTGGCCCCCAAAGGAGTAAAAAACTTCAATAATCTGTCAGTACAAAAGAAACATCTAGAGTTGTCTGTTGAGCAAGAAAGTGCTATTTTACGTCGTTATTGCTTTCTACCACACTTTAAGGCAGAATAAATATAACCAAAACAGCAGCACATAGAAAGAACTGAATTTTAAAAATCATTAACATTTCCAGATGAAAAGTGGAAAACTAACTATGTTTCCAAAAGAAAACATTTAACAAGGCTAGAATTCTCTGTGAAAACCAAAGAAATTTCTTGTAGCAAGCATGAGAGACTCTTCTGTATCATTGGTAGAGAGACTCTAAGGTGCAATCATCACCTCTTACAGTCAATGTGAATTTTGCCACTGACTTCAATGGGTTCAGGATTGCAGCATATGCCCATAAAATAGTGGCTCTCTGTCAAAGAGTGGGCTCAAAACATCAGTGAAATCATACTTCTGCTGCAGTTCTTGTATGATTTTCTGCTACCACATCATATTTTTAAAGTCAAAAATCCCTTTGGAATACCCCATCTTCCTATAAGTGAATTTGCCTTGCTTTGCCAAATATTAATTTACATATGTATTTATTAACTGTAGAGGCCATACCTCCAATAGTCAGAAACACTAACACTTTGGGTGTTTTCACATAGGAAGGGAGGCAACCGGAAAGCATGGCAAATCTGCGGGAACGGTTCAAATGGGAAGACACACAAGTGGGTCCCACAGGCGGGGAGCCGCTGCCACCTGTTCACCGGGCTGGCAGCAGTAGGATCAAGCCCCTGGAGGAAGCTGCCACCAGTCATCTGTTGGAGCAGCAGGGGTAGGACACCCTGGGTCTCCCACCTATCAGCTTTTAGAGAGGATTCCATGGAGGAGGAGGAGGAGGAGGAGGAGCAGCAGCAGCCTTGGTGTCCCCTGGCCAGACCCAGCTTGAAATAGACCAGCAGAGAATGGGGGGCTCCCTGCCAGGGAGAGTAGTGCTGTGGTACGGATCCCCCATGTCAATTTCAACACTGACCAGCACTGCACTCCCAGGCAAGGACCTGCCTCCCCTATGTCAGTTTCAAGGTTTCTCGCCTTGAAATTGATATGGGGAGCAATCCTTGCTGAGGAGCAAAGTGCTGGTCAGTGTCAAGCCAGCTCAAAACTGACATGGGGAGGGGGGAGGAGATACACGCCGTGGAGCACAGCACTGCTCTCCCTGGTAAGAAGTCCCATTCCCCACTGGTCTCTGTCAAGCCAGGTCCAGGCTTGACAGAGACCAGTAAGGTGGTGCAGCCAGCTTCAGCTGGGGACACTGGGGTTCCTCCTCCTATTTGGAGTCCCCTCCAACAGCTGATGGCAGACGGTCCAGGTTGAGCGCATGCACACACGCACACACACACACACGCGCACATACATTCCAACAGACGACTGGTGGTGGCAGCTTTCTCTGGGGGCCCAATCCTTGCCAACACCATGGCCTTGTCCATGGTCCAGGTAGCCCTGTGGTAGGCATGGCTGCCAGGGGTCTTTCACATGTTTGACCCTTGCCTCACTTTGGGCTGGGTTGCCCCACAAGGCATGCTCCACAATAATGTGGATGACACCACAGATAGGCAGCCCCTACCAACTTGGGGCGAACATCTTAAAACATATTAAAAACATAGCAATAAAGCTACAATTAAAAACAACCTAAAATCCCAAAACAAAACAACCCATACCGACCCTAACCCAACTCAACCCAACCCATCTCCCTCGGTAAAGGCCCGGCGGAACAGCCAGCTCTTACACCGTCTGCGGAAAGAGGGGAGGTCGGTGGTCAAGCGGACCTCCAATGGGAGGGAGTTCCACAGCCATGATGCAGCGACAGAGAACGTCATGGTTGACACCAGGGAAACCCGGGGGACCCCGAGGAGGGCACCCCCGGCCAACAGCAGGGGCCGATCCAGGACTCGGAGGGTGAGGTAGTCCTGCAAGTAGGTGGGATCCAAGCCATTTAGGCTTTAAAGGTCAACACCAACACCTTGAATTGGGCCCAGAAGACTATTGGCAGCCAGTGCAGAGAGCGAAGCACTGGTGCAATGCGCTCGCATCGGCCCGATCCAGTCAGGAGATGGGCTGCCGCATTCTGCACCAGCTGCAGTCTCCGAACCAGCACCAAGGGTAGCCCCACCTAGAGTGCATTACAGTAGTTCGCATTACAGTAGTCCAATATGTGGATGGGAGATCCCCAAGGACAATGTCCTTGACTGGGTGATGGCACTTCCTATGGAAATGGTGCCTAGTACAACATTAGAGGGCACTGTGCTGTGTAGGTGCCAACACATTGAGTTAGATTCAAAACTAAGGCCCTGATCATCTGACATTACTAAAGATTTCAAAACCTTTTTATAAATGATGTGGACTTAATATAGGCAATGCATAGGGGGTGCAAGGGGGCAAGTGCACACCTCTCCGATTTTTTAGCCCACCCCACCCCATCCATGCACACAGGTCACCCAGCCTTGGGCTCCAGCTTCTGTCTCCCTCCTTCCCCCTCCACGGTGCCTCCTCCTTCTTCTACGGTGCCTCTGCTTCCACAGCCAAGCCACCTGGCTGGTTTATGAGGTTTGGGTGGGGGAAGGCAGGACTGTGATCCGCTGCTCGCACAATGCAGGAGGTACTGCTGCCTCCTTCCCTCCTTCCCTCCCTCCCAGCAGGGATGGTGAGTGAGGGCTCTGGATTGGGGGAGGGGTGGGAGTGCACTGTTCACCCCTACTATTAAACAGTCACCAGACACCTAACTATAACATTCCTGCCAAGTTCCAGTTTGGATGATTATATTCTGGCTACATAGTCTCTCTCTAATTTCAATTATTTAAAATACTCTCTCTTTTTTTTTTTTTAATACTTCCTGTATTCAGTTATTGCATGACTTTGTTGTATGTTCTTAAACAGTAACTGCACTTCCCAGTATACTCTGCATGTCAGACTCATCCTTAGAAGTAGTTTAAAAACACTGTCTTGTGAATCAGCTCAGGAATTTAGTAGTCTTATCATACATTGTCTTTGTTTAAAAATCAAACATAACCTTACACAGCCCCCGCTCCCACACCCCCACATGCAAGCGTAAGACCTAATGAAAACATTTTAACTTGAAGCCTTCAGGAGCTGAGGGGCATCAGCAGTTCCAGAATTGCTCAGCATCAAAACTTCCAAGAGTACTTTTAATTTACAGTTTTCCCTGGATTACCTGTAAATGGTTTTTTTAACGCTGATATTATCCCAAGTATACTTCTCTCTGCAGATTGTAACTTGGGGATAATGGAAGCTTCAGAGTTAGATAATAGGATGCAACTATATTTAACCACATAATGGACTCGTTTTCCACCTCTAAAAACATGGATTTAAATCTGGAACTACCGATATAGTCTAATTTCTGTCCTTCGGATGCTATCCACAATTTCCTTAACAACAACTACTACTAATCATTTCTATAGCGCTACTAGGCATACGCAGTGCTTTACAGTAACAGATTTTCAGAGACAGGTCCCTGCCCAGTGGCCTTACAATCTGAGATGGACAAGGCTGAGGGGAACACAGGAAAAGACAGGGTAATTTCAGATGTGACGGGCCCGAAGGCCCACCACACTGAACCACGGACCGGGATCTGTTTCGGATCCCAGTCAGGAATCAGTCCGGCCGTCCTTTAGACGTGCCGGCCTGATTCAGGAGGAGGATCAGGGAGGGACAGCGTGGGGAGGGGGAAGGGTTGTGACATGCGACGTGCGGCTCCACCCACCCCCGCATTCCCCTGGCCACCTGTCCTCTGGGAGACGGGTGGGCGCAGCAGCCAATCCAGCCGCTGCGCCTGATCCCGTTCCATGGTCGGGACCACAGTCCGGGTGGGCTGAAGGTTACCTTTGGCCCTTTCTGGATCGTGGCTACCATAACCACGATTGGGGCCTGATCCAACCATGTGATTGTGTCATGATCCCCGCCGGACGTTCACTGGAGTGAACATCTGGCGGAACTCACATCAGACGTTACAGGAATCACGGCCACCACAGGGGATTCACTGTGGTTGACCGTGATCTTGTAACATCTGAAATTACAGACACACACACATTTCCATTTTACAGATGGGAAACTAAGGCAACTTAACCTTTAGAAGCAAGTGTTCTTACATATTTCCAAATCTTGTTGCATTTTAAGCATGTACTGTATATTAAAAGATATGACTGAGTAATAATTGAAAGAGCCAACACAAAACAAATAAAGGTACTGTCCACCTGATGAACAGTATCCTACAATATTTTGTCAACTAATTTAGATACAGTGTCATTGCACTGCAATTTAAAAAAACCAAAACATTCTCTATGAGTCTGGTTCTGTAATTACCTTTATGCACCTGGAGAGTCTGAACCCATGAAGTCTGCACAGAAGTCAATGAGGCTCCTCTGCCAAGCAACTGTCCAGGCAGAAACTATTGGAGGAAGGTTTCTCTCTCTGTATCCTTAGTTTATCTTCATCCTATAACTTAGGGGGCAATCCTCCATTCATTAAATCCAATGGTAGCTGAGACACTGAATTCAAAGATGAAGGTCTGCGCCCTTAATGGATATTTCAAGAAATCAAATAGTGATTTCTAGAGAAGTTTTCTTTGTGACACAGTCACAGAGGTCACTGGATGGCCATTTCTTCAAGGTTCAAGAGAACCCACAATGGCTACATGGCATGAAGCAAAGAATCCACTTTAGAATAAATTAATCAGGGAACATGTCAGACTTTATACTGTAATTTTGTCTAGTTCCTGTTGAATATAGAGATTTGCATGTTGTTGAACTATTTAGAAATTTGTATTGTTCTCAAATTAATTAACATTACTCTATACAATTTCATTTTTTATGTTCTTGTTTATCCCTACTCCAAGGAAGGCATAGTTTTAAACATGAAGCATTTGATGTTTGACAAGATCTGCCATTTAAACAATGGTGTTTCTCCTAGCTGTAGTAGTTCTGGTGACAGTGGCTACTAAACTCATAAGAGATTATCTTCCTAAAGCAATGACACAAAATTACTAATGCAACAGCACAGATTTCAAAGCAGCAAAATATAGATAATCAATATATAGTTAGATACACTTTAACAACAAAAATCATTTGCAATTTTGTTTCTGTTAGTGTTAGATATTTATATCTAGTATTAAACATTTATCACACAAGATAAAAAAGCTATTGTTTTAATATTCCTATTGTAATTCACTCAGAAAACACTATGTGAAGAACTAAAGTTTCTGTACTTCCAACATCTGTACTTTTTCAAATTGCAAAAGGACAGGAAATGTTCTGGCCTACGTAACTCCCTCTCCTCACCAGCCATACCTATGTTCTAGGCCAGAGGTGGGGAAATGGAGGCTCAGGAGCTGCACACAGCAGCTTTTGGGCACCTGTCCAATTGCCGACGCACCGAAGGAGACAGGACGATTTGCTGGGTTTTAAACGGCCGCACTCTTTATTTAACAATTAACCTACAAATTCAGGTGGGGGTAAATCGCCTAATGCGATGCGGGTCCAGTACTTTAACATTACCAAAAACCAGTACCCAAAAACCTGAAACAGGGGTGGCTTCGATGTACCCTCGAATGCCCCCCCAATGACGATCACACGTCTCCCCTCCAAGCGGCGCCACAGGCCGTGAGGGGATACCTTACTTGTGAGTAAGGAGAATGATGCCTGCCGACGGGGGGCCATACTTGCCCCTACCGCCGTCGCACGACACCCCTCCCAGGGAGGCTGCCCAGCCGCTTGCCTTCCCCTGCTTTCCGGCAGGTGGGCCTCCCCATCTCTTACAGAGATGACTCCTAATTATGCCCCCTCTACCTACTCTAACTCACAGTACTGGACCCCTGCAAGAGTGCGACAATAATAACGAGCACAACAACACCCCTAAAAACTAAGGGGTAAGATTAGCCAAATTTCCAGCACTGCGAGGAAGGCGAAAAACGGAAAACCCTTATTCAGGCCTGATTGGGTTAAACGTAAAAATTCCTTCCTGGCCCCTGAATCGGCGGCCGGCGATTCCCACAGTGCACAGGGGGGGCGGGGTGGGTGCCATTCTTCGCCGCTCCTGGGGCTGTAATGGAGCCCGAGCAGTGTCTCGCTGCTCGTGATCCCCGCCCTGGGCGGGGTCACGTGCTTCCCTGCAACCAATGGGAGGCTCAGCCTGGGCCTGATGCAACCAGGCTGCCTCCCCTTCTCCTGGTGCGCCGTTGTTCTCCCCGCCGCGGAGAGCCGCATCAGCCTCCGACGGCGGGAAAAACCTTAACCCCATCCGTCCTGCCCCCTTTCTAGGCGGGCGCGGCAAAGGGCCTCTCGCCCCCAACCCCCGTGGGGGAGGGGGCGGACGCAATTCTTTCCAGAAGTATCCGTGGCTTTCTCAGGGGCAAGAGAAGCTAAGCCCCATTTTCACTGCTGCTGCTGCTGCTGCCTCCAGAGAATCCTGGGGGCCATGGGAGCAGGGACAGTGTGCCCTAGGATGCTACTGCTGCTGCCCAAACTTCCTGGGAGTCAGAGTTTTGATGGGAGGATGTGGTTGGGGGAAACCGTACTGCAGCCTTGTCCCAGGATCAGGGGAAGTCATGACCAATATAAAGTGTCCTGTGCAAGGACCCATGTTCACTGTATTTTCACCATCGCCACCCACAGTTTTCCCCATCTGATGCTCTCTGATATGAAAACTTTGTTATGCATCTCTTGGGCTAGGGAACTTTGTCCACCCCTGTTCTAGACATACATTCCAAAACAATAAAAAGCCAAAATGTAAAAGAAATTGAGGAGAGGAGGAAACGGGGAGACAACGCAGGCTTAACTCTTGACTACAAGGAAATGGGAGATACATTAAATTATAGTATAACTTTTTTTAATGCTACAGTATTGCAGAACGAGTTGTCCCAATATGCTAATTCCATAATCTGGAATTCTTTGGCCAAACACTACCGGAAGGCTCTATTCCATTCATATCATGAAGGGATTTCCCTGTGTGTTTTAGATGACATAGCCGCTCCAAAGCATCTTACCAGGGCCAAAATTGTGGTTCTCTCACAAGCCCTGTATGGGGGGCTGCATGTAGCTGCACTGTTCCAGAAACAGACCAAGAATCATACAGTTGAATGCTGGAGCTTCTCTCCTAAACTCTGCCTTTTCTAGTGATTGAGAGAGAGATTTCAATACACTATTTATAACACCATAAAGTGAGACACACATATGAAAAGCAAATCTTTCTTTAACTGCAAGCATTAAGAGCTTAATAAAAAAGGCTACTCTGCATGCTCACATTACATGATTTCCCAAAGGCTCATAATTTGGTCAAATCAAAGCCAATTTTCACTGGAACAAGCAGAGGCACTTCTCAGGGATGGGGCTATTTCCATGCTAAATTTAAATTACCTAGCCTCAGTTATTGCACTCAAAGTACTATTTGGGGGGTGGGGGGGAGCTGCATGCTGTTACCTTGAATGAAATAATTCAGTATTTTCCACATCCTACATATTCAAACTACTGAATCAGTTTAGCTTACACATTCAAAAAAATAAAATCATCCTCAGGCAAAAGCTAACCCAGTAAAATTTCAAATCCAAGACTAAAGTTCCAAAAAGTTAGAGTAAAACCTTCAACATGCATCTTGAAAGTGTAGAACAGTGGCTTGCTAGCACTAGGGCTTTATGATCAAGGGCCTAGTTAGCAGAATTTGCATTAGTTTTGCTATGACTTATATTTACAGCTTAAAATGCAGGGATTAGCTTGTTTTTTAAAAGTCAGCTACTAACTTGCATAATACGTGGCAGAAGCACCCCAAAGATCTACCCCACCACAGGAGTAAAAAAGACCCAGAATATTAAGCAACAAGCTCAAGGGGACTTTGGGCCCACAAAACCACTTTGCAAATGACCTTTAAAGACATGTATCTGTTTACAGGAAGTTTAAAAACCAACACATACATTCTCATCTGCACAAACACACCAGAACACATAATTGATCAGGCCAGTCTATTTCGGTAACATGTAGAGTCCACTTGCCATGATGCCCTGTGCATATATGAAGCTGCCTAACTGAGTCAGACCACTGGTCCATTCTTAGCCCAGTATTGTCACAACCTGACATGGCAGCAGAGTTTCAAATCCAGCTCTCCAGCAGAGGCTTCACCCAGATGTGCTACCAGAAATCCTGAATCAGAAATGCCAGGGATTGAATTTGAGACCTCATACATGCAAAGCATGCAGTCTACCACCTGAGCCACAGCCCACCCCAGTGCACAGTAAGATCCGTGCCACTGGTTGATGTAATCACAAGGTGATCACACAGCGATACCAGTTTCTGGAAAGAAAAGGGACTTTTAGTTTATTGTTAAGGTTTATGAAAGACCTGTCCTAAAATCAGTTAGTTTTGCATCTAACCTCTAAACACATCTCCATCAAAACACCATTACAGAGAAACTTTAAACATTTCATCCTATCCTGCAAAAACCTGGTAATTGGTAAATACCTTGTTACTTTCTTGTCTTGAACCCTGCCAGTTCGAGACAAAACTCTCTCACTCTAAACTTCTAAACGTTTTCTTGAACCTGTTCTGTCTCTCTCTCTCAAACTATTTTCTGTCTCCTATTCTAACACTTAGAATTAAAAGCCTCGCTCTCAGTTACTCATGAAGTGGAATTTAAACTATTAATTTAATTACAACTGTGTAACCCATGCACTTGCTTATTAGCTTAATCATTTATTTTGCTGTACGGGTACTCATTTAAATCACATATGTTCAGTAAAGCATTTAAATTTAAGTGTGTCCAATTCTTTAAAAACACAATACTAGGCTGCCTTGAACCAGTTAAAACAACCCCCTTCCATGCCAACGTAAGATAGTTGGAGCTTAAATATTAGACAAATGCTTTTTGTTTCACACTGCCTTCATAAAGTGTGTGTTTGTGGCTCACAATGGTAAACCTTGACAACTTAGGGTGAAAAATGTTTCAGTTACAAATTGGGTAAATGTTTATATGTATCAACAGCATTATCACTGTCTGCTTAGCTAAAATAAATTGTATCATTTTAGTTGCACAAGGAATATTTAGGTTTTTATTCTTTTAATGGAAATTGTTTTCTGTGAAACTTCTCCTTAATTAATTGTCATCAAAAATTTTAATCACTTCAGCTGCAATTCTAAATCTCTTCCTTCAGAGTACTCCGGATTGAGATCAATTGATACCACTGAAGTTTAAGTGACTTGAGGATTGTGAACTCAAGGTTTCCATTTCAGGGCACCATTTTCTTGGGATCTTTATTAGCTGTAAAAAAGTTTCAATCTCAAGCAGCCAAAATATTCTTAGTCATAAAAGTTCAAAAAACAGCTGCTGTGCTTACCAACTGGGCTTCCAGCTCTACAGGTGGCTATAGGGGCCTTGTGCACATTTCTATTTGCTTTTATATCAATGATATTTTCTTTTAGGAAGGTGTGATTTATTTTATATTGGGGGGAAGGTGTTATTTTAAATGGGGAGTGGTTTGGTGGATGGGATGTTAGAGGGGTGGGGTTGGATGGGAAGGAGTGCCATGGCCTCTCAGTGAGAGGAGGGTACTGGTTGGGGGGAAGGGTGGAGTGGAGGGTAGGTGAATTTGCCAAGACCCCTCAGTGAGAGGAAAATGTATGGGCAAAAGATGGTTATGGTGGGGTTTAGGGCAAGTTGAGATTTGTGTCACAATCCCTCTGTAAGGGGGGAGTTCAGGCACAGGGGTAGGGAGTGAAGTCTATGCCAGGGCTTCCCTGTGAGAAGGGGGTATGTTTTGTAAAGCGCCAGGTACATAGCTGGCGCTATACAAATGCTTATAATAATCATAATAACGTGCATGGGGGAGGGGGGTGAAGATCTTGAGGTTCTGTGGGATGTAGGTAGATTTGAGAGGGAAGTGTTTCCATCTGGGGAGGGTTGGTTTTGGTTGGGGGAGATGAGGAATTTCCTACCTGTCTCTATTACCAATCTGCCTCCAGGGATGCCAGGCTCGGGGCACAATCTCTGGCCACCGTTCCTCCTAGGGCTTTGTTGGCCCTCAGAGTTAATGTGCTTGGGGAGGTGGGAACTAGTCATCTGGAGCCACAGAGGGGGACCTTTTTGGGTAGAAGACTTGAGGGGGGTAAGGACTGATCATCTGGAGGTAGAGAATGAGGCAGCCAGTGAACCAATTGGGGTTATATTGTGCATGGGAGGTATGGCGATGGGGGGAGGGGGAGAATACCATTAAGGACATCAGGAGAGGCATTTAGTGTCTGTTCCCATGGCCCACTCCCCTTCTGTCTTGGGATGTTTGGGGGTTGAGGCCAGTGGGGCTCCTGACCTGAAGCTGTTACTACTTAATGCAGTGGCTAATATGATATCAGCCTTCTCTGATCTTAGGCTGCACTTTACCTATATACTTTGGTTAAGTGCAGCAATCTATTTGTTACAGAAGGTGGGATCCATTATTTTTATTCTACTTTTGTTCTTGGCATATTATGTAACTCCAGAAAAACACAGTAGCTCCCCTCATTCCTCCAGCTGTAAGTCAGAGTAGAAAATCATTGTCGGATAACTTTGTTTTCCCCCAAACAGCCTTCTACCGATTGCAAGATTCTAATTCATATTTGCACCAACGCCATTTACATCAGTCTGGTAGTTCTGCTTGAAGGCCAATGTGAAGGGTCTTAGTGCAGTCTTCCAGTTACTAAGTAAAAGGTAGTCCCATTTTAAGTAATTATAGCAAACTAGTTTGTGGGAATTGGTAAAACTATTCTCTTTCTATCCAAATATAATTGTACAGTAAGAATGTTTGTATCTTGCAAAAAAGATTCAAGACAACTGGTTTTTCACTATCAGATTGTCTGGGTTAGAGTTCTGTGTGGGTCAGGCAACCTGAAGGGTCAAAAGTCTGACAAGGCTCCAGGCTGAGTTCAGACTCCAGTTAAACACTAAAACTAATGGACAAGACCTGGGCTGCACCAAATATTGAGCTAGTTTAGCCTGGTCCTAGCTTCGAGCTGTAGCCAAGTATGTATAAAAGGTTCAGAAAAAAAGTGAGTACGGCTGCCATTTTGGTCCAAAAACTAATGGATGGAGACAAAGTAGTCCAGATGATATTGTTTATTGGGTATGCAAGCTTTTGGGCCACACAGGGTCCTTCAGTCCAGAACAGCTGGCCTTGTGACTTGGAGGGGATTGGGACTCCTTTGTTATTGATGGTCAATCAGGTTTGCAGCCTTAGGGTGCTTCTGGATCCTTCACTGGTATCTTCAGGTTGAAAAGTGCACCTAGTCACCGCCTCACCAACTACATCTGGTCAGGAGGCTGTGGCCTTTTCTTTCTGACTTGAATCTGGTCACTATCATTCATGCTTTCATCACCTCGATGATAGATTACTGCAATGCTTTCTACGTAAGGCTGCCCTTGATAACTGTTCAGAAGCTACAGCTGGTGCAGAACGCAGCAGCTTGGCTCCATTTGGGGACAAGTTGCAGGGAACACATTATACCAATGCTCCGAACTCTGCACTGGCCAACTATAGTCTTCCTGGCACAATTCCAGAAAGCCCCCAGCAGGCATTGCAGCGCCCAGAAGCCCCCAGCAGGCATTGCAGCACCCAGAAAGCCCCCAGCAGGCATTGCAGCGCCCAAAAGCCCCCAGCAGGCATTGCAGCACCCAGAAAGCCCC
>QEPC01000068.1:5226132-5272281 GCA_003113815.1 Sphenodon punctatus
CAGTGTCATCAGTATGCTGATGACACTCAGCTCTACCTCTCCTTTTCCATCGACCCAGGCCATGCAGTCTCCTTATTTTCCCAGTGCCTGTCAGCTGTGGGGGCTTGGATGAGGTCGAGCCATCTGCAATTGAATCCTGACAAGACGGAGGTGATGTTGGTGGGTGAGGGCTTGGGGGACCTGGGAGTGGTTGAATCTCCTCTTGTTGCGGGGGTTCGCCCTCCCATGGTCTCTCAAGTGCTGAGTCTGGGTGTGCTCCTCGATTCGTGGCTCAGCCTGGAATCTCAGGCTGTGGCTGTGGCGGGGAGTGCGGGATATAAATTTTAAATAAATAAATAAATAAATAAATTCGGGAAGGGCCGGGGGAAGATTCAGGAAAGGCTTTAAGCTATATGCCACCATAGGATGGTTGGATTGGGTTGGCATTATTCTTTCACAATATACTTTGGACTCAGTTGAGGGTACATTTGTTTTCAGTGGGCTCCTGTTGAAAACTCAGGCTGCTTGCCTACGTTACCTGGCCCGGCAAACTCTCAGTGTGGAAGCTCACGGCTGGGAATCTTCCACTTATCTCTGAATGTAGGCGTGGGGGTAAAAACATCATCAGCCAGCTCCTGCAGCATTTTCTCTTATGAATGTCAGGGATCAAAATCCAGCCCTGACATTCGTAAGAAAAAATGCCGCAGAACCCATTTTTACCCCCACGCCTACGTTCAGAGATAAGTGGAAGACTCCCAGCCATGTGCTTCCGCGCCAGGATTTTCACCAAGACAGGTAACATGGGCAAGCATTTATGACCCGTGCATTTATGACACTGCAAGCCTCTGACCCGTGTAAGGCTCTGGTCTAGTATACAACACTAGTAGCCACCCTAGCTGGTCTAGTTTGGTGGGGAATCACATGGCACAACCTGTAAAAGGAGGCTGTAGCCTGGCTTTTGGAGCCATTGTTGAGACAGTGCCTTTGTGGACTATTGGAGATCCTGTTTTCCACCCATTTGAATGGGTGGATGCCATAATTTATCCTATGTTCACCTTAAAAATTGGATTTCAAATGTTTTACTAGTTCTGTCAGTAATCCATGTAATCTCGACCAGTAAAAATATCTTCCACTGGAGTATGACAAGACTTTAATTTTGCCATACTTTAAATAAAATTTGACAAGCAAAAATTGTATATAAGGGTTTGACACTCAGGTTAAAAGTACCCATTTGATAAACAAGAGCATTTCTTATGTTAAGCAATTACTTAGCCTAGAGATTTTTCCCCATCTTAGAGAGTTCTTATGTTAGTACTAGGTGACCTGTCTATACGTGCAAGAATGCCAGGAAGAGCCTGATCCAGTGCCAATGACATCAGTGGAAAGATTCTCATTCTCACTGATTTCAAAGAGACCTCATTGGTCCCCAAGACTCAGTGGGCAAATTAGTTTTTCCACAGTAAATAGAAGAGGTATAAGAGTTAGATATATTAAGTTTTGTATCATTCTACTTGCAGAAAATATAAAGCCAAATTCTCTCGTGCTGTAACTTCAGTGTAGTTTCCAAAAGTGAATTTGGCCCATATGTTCACAATTTAAGGACTGTGTATCCTTAAACGATAGGCTGGTTAGGTATTCAGATGTGTGTGGTTTTTAAAACAACCATGAACAACAGGTCATATAATTTCCTCACCACTATTTTGTACAGTGGACCCCACTGCGATTTCACCTGACACTGCTTTTACATTAGTGTAACTCATTGACATCTGTGAAGTTACTCCTGATTTAGTTAACTGTACACAAGATCAAATATAGCATAATCCATGATGCTCAACATGGTTATACAGTTAAATCACAAAAAGCTGGTCCTCTTTGTATGAGGCTATTTAGGTGTTCAAATAAAATGCTAATCACCTTTCCTCACAGTAACTTCTATAAGTAAATTCAACAAAGCATTTAGAAGGTGGGATAGGGGTGGGGGTTTTAAAAAGGGATTTTAATGTATTCTGTTTTTAATATTGTAAACCACCCTGTGCCTTCAGGGAAGGGTGAGGCAATTTTTTTTTAAAATAAATAAATAGATAAAAATATTTCTCCAAGTTCTGTTTTCTGTAATAGAATAGGAAATTTGTAAAGAAATTCGTCATGTATATATTGTTTGAAAGTTAATGAATTAGTCATCAGTATTTTTTTTTAAATTCAAAAATACTTGCAGTTGCCATCACAATATGTGAACTTAATATTTGCAAGCAAAATAAGGTTTCTTCCTCATGAATACAGCTATGTTAAAAAGAAAATATGCAAATTATTGTAGCCTCACATTTGATAATTTGCAATGGTTTTGCATGCCTACAATATTTTTGCTTTCAAGAGAAGAAAACCCAAGCTGTTACCTCAGCAACTGTCACTCCACATGGTAATTCAACCATGTCGGAAATTAGCACAATTGGCTACCTTTAACACATAGCAAGCAACTAGAAAGTTCTGAAATGTTCATTAGGAAAAACACACAGATTATTCAAGGACAGGAAAAGGACAGAATTATTCAAGGACATCTAACATCACAGTTATGACAGTGTAAATCCAATGTAACTCCATTGGTATCAATGAAGTTACTCCAGACTTCCATTAGCAACACTGAAATCAGAATTTGCCACCTTTGGAATTTAAATGGATGCCGTATGATCAAGGCCGAAGTGGAAAAAGCTGTGCCAGTCTTCACCATATCCATTTGCTTTATTCTGTGGGTAATTTCAGATGTTACGGGATCACAGTCAACCACCCTGAATCACAGTGGATTCAGGTTGGCAGCTGTGATTGCGTGAACATCTGTTTGAGCCCTGCCAGATGTTCACCATGGTGAATTTCTGGTGGGGTTCAAAGCTAACCTCACCTCCAGAACCGTAGTTAGCTGGACCACGATCAGGAATGGGGCGAAAGTAACATCCGTTACCTCGCCCCATTCCTGACCGTGGTCCAGACCGCAGTACAGGATTGGGCACAGCGGCCTCATTGGCCCCTGCGCCCGCCCGTCTCCCCGAGGGTGAGCAGTTGGTGGAGCACGGGGGAGCGGGGCTGAGAGGCTGCACGTCACGCCACGCAGCCCCACCCCCTCCCCGATTCCCCTCCACAATCAGGCCGGCATGTATAAAAGGATGGCCGGTCTGATCACGGACTGGGATTCGAGATGGATCCAGGTCCAGGGTTCAGCATGGTGGGCCGAAAGGCCCGTCACTTCTGAAATTACCCTGTATGTCCATTCCCTACTCTTTGCCTATTTGTGTCTTTTAAACATTAAGTAAGCCCTCTAGCGCAGGGATTGTTTTCTTTGCTTGTACAGTGTCTACTGTCTAGCACATTGTGGCACTACAGAATTATAACAGCCTAGCAATAGTCTGAGTTTACCAACAAATTTTTACTCTGAAATGAAATACACAAATTTGTGTTTAAGACAGAAGTCTTTAAAGCAATGGATTCAGATTTAGGTATGAATTCTAATAACTTATTTTCCTTGTGCCAAGAACTCCAAGGAAAGATGTAACTTGAATTACACAACTATTTGTTGCAAGAATTAAAATATTTGTGGGAGCAACTCTCACTTTTTCTTAGAACTGGGTACGATCTTTAAATCATTTTAAATCTCATTCAAAAAAAATTAATTTTCCTTAGCGACACAATGCCCCATACACTATACTAGGACACTAGTTCAAACAGAGGGAAGAGAATTCCCTACTAAAATATTAACAGCACTTCATATAGGCCTTCGATTTTCCATGTATTAGGTCAACATGATCTGATGGGATGAGATCAAAGGTGTGACAGCACTAACAGCCTTCTGTAACAAAGTGCCAATATGAATATTTAGACTTAAGATCCCATGTCATAAATGCATTCAATTGCTATTGAAATGGCAGCCAGTTTAAATATATCTATGGGTAAAAACAAATGTGACAGTAACACACTCTGGTCAGCTTTGTCCCGCAGGTCACTGTCACAGTTTGTTTTTATTTTTATTTATTTTTACCCCACCCTTTCCAAATTACTCAGGGTGGCTTACAAAACAAATAAAAACAATCTTCATAAAACAGCATAAAAACTCACACCTCTACCCCAAACCCCCACCAAACCCCCATTCCCTATCCCTGCTCGCCAAATGCCCTAACAAATAAAAGGTCTTTCACCACCTCCAGAAGATGCCCAGACTCATGCTCAAATTAATCTCTGGGGGAAGGGAGTCCATAACATTGGGCAGCAACTGAGAATAGCTCCCTGCGAGCCCCCACCATATGATCAAGACTAACAGATGGTACCCACAGGGAGGCACTCCCAGCCGATCGCGGGGGTCATAGTAGCAATGCAACACAATCTTAAAACCTCCTTACCTTAAAGGTAAGGAGGGCGAGCCGTCTGAGGCTGAATCCCGACAAGATGGAGGTGATGTTGGTGGGTAAGGCTGAGGGGGGTGGCTCCCATCATTGGCGGGGTCTGCCCCCCTTTGGCTGCTCAGGTTCATAGTCTGGGGGTGCTCCTTGACCCACAGCTCCACCTGGATTGTCAGGTGGAGACTGTGGCGAGGGGAGCATTTTGCCAATTACATCTGGTGCAACGGCTGCAGCCATGTGTCTCAGACTCTGATCTGGCCACCATCATCCATGACTTCATTACCTCTTGACTGGACTACTGTAATGCACTCTACCTGGGGTTACCCCTGAGGATGGTCCGGAGGCTGCAGCTGGTGCACAATGCCACGGCTCATCTCCTAACGGGGATGGGTCACCGAGAGCACATTACACCTGTGCTCCGTACTCTGCACTGGCTGCCTATTGTCTTCTGGGCCCAATTCAAGGTGTTGGTGATTACCTATAAAGCCCTAAATGGCTTGGGTCCTGCTTATCTGCAAGACCGCCTTAGGCCCCGGGTCATTTCGCGTCCCTTGCAATTGACCGGGGGCACCCAACTCGAAGTCCCCCAGGTATCCTGGGTGGCAACAGTGGAGAGGGCGTTCTCAGTGGCTGCGCCTCAGCTGTGGAACTCCCTCCCGATGGAGGCCCATCTGTCCCCAGACCTCCTCTCTTTCCAAAGATATTGTAAGATCTGATTGTTCTGCCAGGCCTTCGGGGAGGGGGGTGGGTAGGATGGGGGGACTGGGGGAGGGGGGTTTTCTGTCTTTTAGTCTTCTGTTTTGGGGTATTTTAATATTTTTAATGTTTGTAGTATTTTTAAAAGATTTTATATTTTTTCACTATTTGTGCTGGATATAAATGCATGTAATAATAAATAATAAATAATAAAAGCACCTGAAAACATATTTTCCAAGTGCTTTTAGGATCCACTGCCAGTTCCCTCAATGCATTCTCTCCTCCTTTTTTCCTTCCCCTATTTTATCAGTTTTAAATTGTCTTAAATTGTTTTGTTTTATATTGTTTTTATTTTATACTTATGTAATGTGAAGTGCTCCAAGTACCATTTATTTATATAAATAAAAAATATTATTATTATTATTATTATTAATCATTTTTTACAGTACAATTACTTCACTAGAACTACTCACATGAGTAATGTTAAGCACACCTGAGTGTCTACATTGGTAGGATCTAAATTTCAATTTGTAAGAATCCAAAATAGTATAAGATTTTCAAATAGTCAACTCATGAATGGCTGACATGATCAACAAATCAATTTTAAAAAAACAAAAAGTCTATTTTACACAGATCACCTGGACTTGTTTTCCTTAAAGCAACAGAAAGTAACATGGGGAGATCTCCACCAGTTCTTTAAATTCATTTCTTTTTGTAGAAAAATGTAGAACTGCATTTTACTCCCAACTCTGAGTTAAGAGATGAAACTCCTTGATGGCTCAAGGAGATGAAAAAGGTACAACAACATGCAAACAATACAATACTCTAGCATTGATTCTGAAATTTGGAAATATAGCTTGATGCACAGACTAGTTGTTGTTGGCACTTGATTTATTGATTATGCCCTGTCATACAGGAAGCCCTCAGCTAACATTTGTAATATTATCCATTATTTGATCAATTAAGTCATCTTGAACAATGAGAATCAGCTTGTTTGAAAAACACTATCTGCTCAAAAGGCTGGAAAGGGTCTATCGTAAAGGTAATGTTATCACTAAATATCACCACAATAAGGTTAACACAGTACACAAAACTGACACAAACTTCTAAAAACTCTTTAATATGCATAAATGCACATCATCATGTACTAATTACATGTAGCTAGTATTACTAGTAAATACTAGCACTAATGCTACCATGGCACTGTTTTGCAATGCTGGCTCCCTTAAAGGAATAAACTACTCAGTCACCAGCCTTGAGAACTGGATTATTGCCATACAAAACTGGGTGATGAAATTCTTATTGCTGAACTACGCAAGATTCATAGATAGTAATAACCATCTCTAAATGTAAAATTCAAATTTAAACTTCAAAACCAAAAAGGTCAGAAAAGTGTGCAAGAATGGATTATTATTCTGTTAAAACTGCATTTACACAAGATGCTTCATATAATTCTCAGATGAATTGTGAATACTCCTGCAAAAGTAGTGATGGAAAAAGAATTACAGATTTATAGCTTCTAGTACAAATCCTGTTACATTTCCCTGTAAGCTTTTTCATGCAATATTAATGTGGCATTTCTTAGCACATAGTTCTCCTGGACATATAATTCTGTTAGTTTCTCTCTCTTACAACAGCAAGATACAGAGGAGCAACAGACTGGCCCCTTAGCATGAGAACACTTTCTGCCAACACAGTCATCGTTGCCCTTTGGATAAGGTAACATGTTTTGTTTTCGTACAATTGTTAACATGTTTTCCAACTAAAACACTGTCTAAAATATTTTACTGCTTGAAACGTGAAATATGACAGTTTCTGAATATGAACTAAACAAGCATATGTACATGGTATTGCAAAAAGATTTGGTAACCCCAAGAGTCAGCTCTTATAATTATTTGGAGCTCTGGCACATCTAAACATTTCTAAAGCCAGGCAGGCAGAAGGAAAGAACCTAGCCATTTGAACTGGAATCCAAAAAGGTCATCAAAATAACAGCATGAGACACTGTATGTCAGATGTGTAGCATATGCATTCAAGACGAGTAGATACAGAAGAAAAATATGTTTTTACTATGCAACAAATAAATATAAATTCTAAAGCAGAGGTTTCTTAAGCAAGTTACCCAATTTTACCTTGAGCAACTTTACCTGCAGTAATTAGTAGTCTATACAATTAGTTTAGCTAAATTGTGGGTCTATTATCGGATCAGAACGGGCATTTAAGCACTTTTCCTTTTGAATTTGTTATAGCTGTTATTGAATTGTACTTTCACGAGTCTGCACAAATAGAGGGGACTAATAAGCTTTTAAACCATGCCTAAGCCCCACAGCTAGAAAAGGCATTGCATGGGGGGGGCGGGGAGCGAAATAAAATGGCTTCTTTTAGAATCAAAAGTAACACTTTATCAGCAGAATACCAGCTTTATTTCTGTAACTTTCATGTGCTATCTTCACAACATTGTTTCTGTTGAACCATTAGGAATAAACACCTACGTTCATTCACTAATCTTTTTCCAATTAAAATCTTTCTGAATCTGTGTACAATACCAATTTCATTTCTTTTTCACATGCTACCATCTTAATTAAAATCAGCTTATTTTGACTTTCATTTTTACAATTTATGCCTTTTTCACAATTTAGCACCTTCATAGCCCCACAGAGAGTCATGAGTCTTTAATATTTCATTTTTGTCTTATTAAGTTACTAGAAATGGCTAATATTTTTCTTCTTCATTTTCCAGTTATTTTTTCTCCTTCTTGCAATGCACAGAAACCACCTATTTGTTGGAAACCAGCTTATCACTGAGTATAAAATGATCAGTTATATAAACAGACCACGGCACTATTAGGGTTATTACAACAATTTTGTATCCATCGTGTACCTTCTCACTGAGGATGGACTCCTGGCTAATGATACCTTTAAGGCATGTTCTTTAAACTTCAGAACAGCTAATATGTATTTTCTTGTTTACAGCTTTTAAAATATTAGAAATGAATTACCAGAATATTTCAAAGAGGAATTTTCACCATTCTGAATGTACAAAAAATATTAATATGCATATGAATGGCATTTTAACAAAATTCAGTATTACAATTTACTATAATTGGGAGCTCAAGACAGAATTTTAGTACAGGAGCATATGATACAGCCCAGAAAAGTGGAAATCCACAGGGAAGTTAGGCATGGTGTTCACTCCATAGAGTTCTCATTTCCTCGACAATTTATATTCACCCACAAAAACGGATTTGTCTGCAGCTTGTCAGACAAGAGAGATACTTTGCCCACCTTTTCTAATGGGAGAGAGGAGAAATAAGAGTGCTGGTGGAGAAAACATGGAAGGTGAGGGCAAAGGGTTCATCAACTCTGGGTATTTTCAGATGTGACAGGGCTGATTGGCCCTGGCACGTAAACACCCCTGTGATTCCCCGCCGGGGCCACCGCGTCATGGGCTAACAAATGCGGTGGCTGATCCCGGCGGGGAATCTGGGAGGGGGGGGCGCGGGGCGCAACGCGCGGCCACACAGCTCCGCCCCCCAATGCTCCCCCAGCAGCTTGCCCTCCCGGAGACGGGCAGGCACTGTGGCCAATCCAGCCGCTGCACCCACCCGCCCCGGGAAATTGACCACGGCCCAGAATCGGTGGCGAGCACAGCCACCGATTCCGAGCCATGGTCAGCGGCCAGACATGACATTGACACGCTCAACCACGGGGATTTCCCCATGGTTGAGCGTGTCAATGTCACGTCTGGTCAGTGTTCCGCCGGGTGGTCACCCCCGTGAATCACAGGGTGGAATCAGATTTACCATGCTTCCGGCTCTCCTCTGGCGAGCATGGTAAATCTGATTCGCCCCCGTGATTCAAATTTTTTGCAGAATGGGTGGAAGAGGTCAAGATTTATGCTGTATCTTCTTGAAAAACTGACGTGTGAAAAGGGAAACTGGTAGGGACCACCAGTATTTTAAATCCTCTGGGGGCTTTGTGAATCAGTGTAGCATGGTGAATTTGAAATTGTGATATTTACTTCAGTGGAAGTTGAGTTGGCCCTCAGGCAGGTATCCAGCAATACCGAGTCTATAATTATTAATGCGACAGTAGCACTACAGGAACCTGATATTAGATCATTCTCTCATAAGAAGATTAATATTCCGTTTCTAATACCGTCTCCCTTCAGTAGCTATGGTCGCATCACTTATGGTGAAAACAGACAGGTACCTTAACTCCGCTTTAACATTTATTTATTCATTCAAATTTATACGCCACCCTTCTCATAGAGGCTTCAGCGCACAACACAGCCCTGCAACATGCATAAGAAATGTTAAAGTGGTCTTAAAGTGGAGTTACGTGCATGTCTATTTTCATCCTAGATCTCTTCTCCTCAGTTATCCCCATTCTGAGCAATATCTCTATGAGAAATAAGCCACTAATGCTTTAAAGCAACTTAGAAAGGAAAATACATACCACTCCTAAATATTGCCATTGTTAGTTCCATTCAAGTGTCAATGGCAGTACACAGACAGATGGCAGCTCCAGGGGTGGCCGCACCAGCCCGCTTCACCCCCAGGCTGGCCGGTCTGTCTGAAGGCGGCCTGCCAGGTGCTGAAGACTGCTTCAGGGCAACCCCATTAGCAGCGCTCTGGAACATCCCAGAGTGCTGCCAGTGGAGCAGGCCGGCCAAACCCAGGACACTGGCCCGAAGTGGAACTGCTGTCCATCTGCTCTGTGGACCCACACTGCAGCTCCACTCCCGAACGGCCATTGCTCCAGCACCAGCCAAGAGTGTTGGGCAATCGCCCACAACTCTATGGTGGGAGGGGAGGTGCTACAGAGGCATATCACAGACAGGGGAACCCACTGCGTCCATCTAAAGTGGACCCAGATGAAACTGGAAGCGGGCAGATGCAGTGGTGCATCCCGGGGCTGGGTTGCCTCCACATCCATCTAAAAATACCCAATGTTAGTTTATCAATCAAAAGAACTTGACTTTTTAAAGAGAGACAAATTCTCACCTGTCTGAAGGCCAACAGTAGCTGAATGCATGCATGTGAAAGCAATAGTGTGTTCCTGGAATGTCTAAATGGTAACATTATTTTGCTGCTTCTTCATCAAAAGTATTTCTATGAAGTTTGAACCATTATTTCACATTGCTTATCACTGACAGAAACTACATTGCAGAAGGTAATATATCCTACTTAGTCCCTGAAACCAAGCTGGCTAAAATCTCAATGGGGCTCCAGGACATATTTGTTGATTACTTCACGAATAAAATAGCTCATATTCACCACGACTTCAACATCGTGCTTATTACATTAGGAGAACCAGAGGTTATGGAAGCCCCATGTTGTCCGGTTTCATGGGATCAGTTTCAGTGGGTGTCGCCCACCGATGCAGGGGATGTTCTTGAGGCAGTTAGAGTCACCACTTGTGAATTAGATTCATACCTGTCCTGGCAGGCTAAACCCAGTCGGGAGACGTTAGGGCCGTTGCTGGCAGGGGTGGTCAGTGCCTCCCTTTGGGATGGCACATGCTGAGCTGCCTCAAAGAGGCGGTGGTGCAGCCTCTGCTCAAGGACCCATCACTTGACACGGACTCCCTTGCCAGCTATAGGCCTGTCTCTAACCTTCCCTTTTTAGGGAAGGTTATTGAACAGATAGTGGCTCGGCAGTTGCAGGAGCATCTGGACCACATTGGTTTTCTGGATCCCCCATAGTCCAGCTTTCGTCCAGGCTATGGTACTGAGACTGCACTTGTGGCTTTGGTCAATGACCTCCGCAGGGAGGTCACCGCTTGTGAATTAGATCCATGCCTGTCCTGGCAGGCTAAGGCCATCCGGGAGACGTTAAGGTCATTGCTGGCAGGGGTGATCAATGCCTCCCTTTGTGAGGGTAGAGTGCTGAGCTGCCTCAAAGAGGTGGTGGTACGGCCTCCCCAAGAATCCATCACTTGACATTGATTCCCTTGCCAGCTATCGGCCTGTCTCTAACTTTCCCTAAAAAGGGAAGGTTATTCAACGGGAAGTGGCTTGGCAGCTGCAGGAGCATCTGGACTGTATTGGTTTTCTGGATCCCTTGTAGTCTGGCTTTCATCCGGGCTATGGCACTGAGACTTTACTTGTGGCTTTGGTCAATGACCACAGCAGGGAATTGGATCAGGGCTAGTTGACCCTGCTTATTGTGTTAAATCTGTCGGCTGCCTTTCATACCGTTGACCACGAGATGCTGGTGACTCACCTGCAGGACCGAGCTGGAGTGGGCGGAATTGTTCTTGAATGGTTCCGCTCCTTCCTGGCTGGGAGAACTCAGTGGGTGGTTCTTGGGGACTGTTCTTCATCTTATGTTATGAAGAACATATCGAGACCTCTCGTGTGGAGTCCCACAGGGTTCCATCTTGTCCCCTCTCCTGTTCAACGTGTATATGCAGCCGCTGGGTGAGGCTGTGAGACAGTTTAGGGTGCTGTGTCATCAATACACTAATGATACTCAACTCTACCTCTCCTTTTCACCTGACCCAGACCCGGCAGTCTCGGTGCTTACTCGGTGTTTAGCAGCTGTGGGGGACTGGATGAGGGTGAGCCGTCTGAAGCTGAATCCCGACAAGATGGAGGTGATGTTAGTGAGTGTGGCATCTCGTGTCATGGATGGGGTTTGCCCCCCGCTGGTACCCCAGATTTGTAGTCTGGGAGTGCTCCTCGATTCTCAGCTCCGCTTGGATATCCAGGCGGGACTGTGGCGAGGAGCGCATTTTGCCAATTACATCTGATGCAGCAGCTTCGGCCATTTGTCTCAGACTCTGACCTGGCCACTATCACCTCAAGACTAGACTATTGTAACGCACTCTACGTGGGGCTACCCATGGTGACGGTTCAGAGACTGCAGCTGGTGCAGAATGCGGCGGCCCGCCTCCTAACAGGGACGGGTCACCGTGAGCACATTACACCAGTGCTCTGAGCTCTACACTGGCTGCCAATAGTCTTCCAGGCCTGATTCAAGGTGTTGGTGCTTACCTATAAAGCCCTATACAGCCTGACCCCCACCTATCTGTGGGACCGCCTCACCCCCCAGCTTCTGGATCGACACCTGCGATCTGCCGGGAGCGCATTTCTTGAAGTCCCCCGAGTGGCTCAGGAGGTGACTATGGAGAGGACGTTTTCAGTGGCTGCACCTAAACTGTGGAACTCCCTTCCAGTGAAGGGCCGGGTGGCCCCAGATCTCCCCTCCTTCCACTGACAATGTAAGACCTGGCTGTTCCACCTGTTTTTCAGTGAGGGAGATGGGTAGGGTGGGAGGTTTGAGGGTTAGAGTGTGGGGGGTTCTTTTGTTTATTTTTTGACATCCCCCATATTGTTTTATGTTTTTATATATGTATTTGTATTTATTATATTTATATTGTATTTTTATCTTTTATACTTGTTAGCTGCCCTGAGCTGCTTTGGCAGGAGAGACAGGGTAAAAAATTGTAAAATAAATAAATAAATAAATATTCATATTTAGGGGCACTAGGGAAGTTACCTGAGCCATGAGCTGTTATTCTGCTCGAGCAGAATACCCAAGCTCCATCTCCTTAGTTCTCCGGGGAAGCCTGTAGAAAATATCACCAGGATTTGGATTCCATCACACCCATACGGTATCCACTTTTTACCAATTGCATATCTCCACTAAGGATTTGTATCAGTGCAAAAATCCCTAATATAGATAATCTTCCCCCAAAGCTCTGAACTATATATGTAATTTCTCACCCAGTGGTTTGAACCAACTTCCTCACCAAAAAATGCAAGTTATAAATATATCAGGAATCATTTAATGTCTTTTGCAGAGACAGTGGTAACTGGTAATAATTATAATCTTATATGCAGATCAAAAATTATAAAAATGGTGCACATTTCTCTAAACTGGACAGTTTAGCTATTTCTAGAGATGACGAGCAGCAGAATAACTGCTCATGGGTTTTCTTGTTTTATTGTGAGCAGGTTGTATTCAAGAAAGTGATTTTTTCACAATTTTATTTTGTTTGGTGTCAGTTAGGTTAGTTTGTTTATTTAGTCTCTTTCTGGTTTTCCATGTGTTTTCGCTAGGAACAATGAAAATGATTGGTGAAAAATGAATGGCAAAAACTGGAAATGGCCAAACCGACTAAGCTAAACAAACTGAACGAACCAGACAAACAGGATAGTGTTCATTTTGGGTCAGATCGTTTGGATTCGACAGGTTTGCTCATATTGGCAGGTTCTTGTTTCAGCTTTGGCTATTTCACTTGGTGCTTCCACTTGACTTAAATAGTCAAGACACAAACTAAGAAAGCAAGTTAATGTGTTTTGGTAAAGCTAAAAATGCACTTGCAAACAGAGGATTAGATATTAAGAATACGCAGTTGTAGAACTTCCATCTGAGAATTTCAAACATTAAGGTTACAAAAATCATCTCAACGTAAGAGTAGTGGCTTAGACATTGAAAGCCCCTGCATTTAACCATTTTGGGACCCCTCTTCCATACCAACACCCCTCCAAGTGTGATCCTTCAACACCTTTTTGCAACCTCTCTGAGATTTCTGACCCATCAATTAAAAAACAATTTCTTGGCATCATGGAGAAATGCCACATTTCAAAGCCACAAAAATCAGTCTGCAGGGTGTTGGTTGAGTTGAATGATGTGGTAAAATCATGCTTCAGTTTTGAAGATGTCTGCAGATTTTGCCAGGTTCCATTGCATTGGTTTCCATATGATTCATATTTCAGAGTATAACTTATTGTTTTAACTGTAGGTTGTAATAAATTACAAATACAATTAACACAAAACAAGGATTAACACAAACACAAAAACAAAACAATAAAACGAAAACGGTGACAATTAAAGAATAACAAAGCATAATCTACTCCTAAGCAGAGTGTGGCATTGGTTGGACCACGCCCTCAAGTTGGTACTTAGATAAAATTCTTTTACATAAAAATTCCCTGTAGCATAGGCCTTGCTCTTCAACAGAGCGAAGGCCTGACCAGGCATAACCCCTGAAGTTAATACTAGACGAGGTTCAATCACATGAAATCCCCAGTGACATGTATCTTGTTACTAAGCAGAGAAGAGGTTTGGTCAGGCCTAACTCCTGAAATTTAGTCAAATCTTTATTGTGGTATCAACATGGCAACACAAAATACAAAATTAAACACATAAATAAGAAAAACACAAGTAAAATCCCATCCTCCTGCCCTTCAATCTGGGCCCTTCAACACAGTCCTCCTGGTTTTAGCTGCCAATACACAGAACTTTGTCACTTATTTTGTTATATCAGAGTTTGCATCGTTTAATAATTCCACCAGGGCCTCATGCTGTGAACATGATCCCAATCTATTGATTATGGGCTCTAAGACTGAAAGATGGATTTCTCCATAAGACAACAATTAAAAATAATATGTGGTACTGATTCAATAACCTGGTGCTTGCAGAACTCAGATATGCGGGCTGCAAAGATGGAAGGGGCAACTCTGAGCTTAAAGAAACCTTTTTATGTACCCCTAGTCCGGTCACAACTGGTTAAGTGACTTGTTCATGGTCAAACAGCAAATCTGTTAGAGATGAGAGACCTCGATCCATTCCTAACATTGTCCTAATAGCACTAGGGCTGTACTTCCTCTTCCATTAGTAAGATTTACTAAAATACTATAACCTTTTGCACTTCGGCCATTTTTACACGGACGGAGGTGGGAGGGGATGAGTGTTTGGCCACGGTGGGTGTAGGTGGGTGTGTGGCCATTTACACGAACACACACACACACCTACACCCACGGGGCCTCCTCCGGTTTTCCGGAGGGCCCCGTGGGTGGAGATGGGTGAGTGATGGGTGTAGGTGGGTGTGCATCGGAAGCACGCACCCACAAACACCCACGGGCACGCACGTGGTGCACACCCATCCCACCATCCACCACTGACCATTTACATGGACGCCCCTCCCCGTAGGAACACCAAGCAGGAGGGGGGAGGCATCCATGTAAAAACAGCCTTTCTCAAGCAAAAGATCATAATCTGGTTCAAGTCCAATGAGCAGTGATAATTATATATCTTACAAGCCTTCATCTCACTATGCTAGGGTCAAATATTCTTAGTAAATGAAGAAGCAAGAATGTGTGGTTAAAAGATATTAAATATATACTTGAAAACTTTCTGAGTTCAGTCTGAGAACGGAAACCACAGATGGCCAAGCATGGCTGCATGCAGTCAGATATGATGGCTCTGCTAATGCTGGAAACTCTGCTGCGGTGTTGGATCACAGTGTCTCTTATTTTAGTAAAGAATGTGGTTAAAATGTGCACAAGATAACACCATGCAGTTTTAAAGTGTAAAAGTTAATTTGGTAGTAAATGATTTTATTAAGTTGGTGATTATGTATGTACATACATGCTCACAAACACAAATAAGTATATACAAGTCCTTCTAAATCAGAAGTGGGGAACCTTTTTCCTCCCAGGGGCCTCTTTAAAAAATAGTACAAGCTCTGGGGGCCTCATAGAAGTTGGGGTGGGGGTGTTTAAGGGATGCAACTCAGGGAGGATCCAGATCATGGATCTGTCCCCTATTATTGTGTGCCTGCCCTCACCTCTGCTCCCCCATGCTTAGCTGTCTTTCAGCGCTTGGGGGGGGGGGGCGGGGTAAGAACTGGATCAAGGGGTCAGATCCAGAAAGTGGAAAAGGGCCAAATAAATCCTGGGCTGCATTCGGCCCCCATTCCTGAGATTCCACAACCCTGTTCTAAGCCCACCCAGCAATTTTATTGCTATGATTTCTATTTAAATATATATTTTAATAACTGTTTTATTATTCAAAAAAACTGTCATGGTTAAAAGTTCTCCAGTTCTGGTTCTGACTTTTTATTTTTTTATTTTTACAAATTTTAGAAATAAAACTAAACAACAAAATATCTATATTTAAATCGTCTATATTTCTACATGCCTCCCCCTCTTAAATCATGTCATATTTTAATATCTTGACAGTCATTAAAACAGAATTCTTTATACTATACTTCACTTGGACATAAAAATGTCATCATAGACACGATGGAACTAAGGACCCAATCTGCCAAAAGCTTATGAATGCTTAATCTAATTGATTTCAATGGGACTACTCAGAGTAGTAAAATTAAACATGCATTCAAAGCCTTTGACCCAAATTTAGGGGAAATGATCAGTTCTTCTATTTTGGTAAACACCTACACCAGGTGAATGGAACCTCAGGACCAGCGACCAAATGCAGCTCATGGCTAGATTTTTATTTGATCTTTTTCCAGTTCCTGAATCTGGTCCCTGGATCCAGTCCTGAATGCACCTTTTAAACACCCCTGGTTTAACTTCTTTGCAGCCTTGGGAGGGGAAGGTTTTCCCACTCCTGGGGTACAGCAATGGTTCACAACCTTTTCTATACCCGTGACCTCATGTTATTATGACAGGAAAAGTTTTTGGACTCTCCTCCCATCAAACTGTAAAAAAGGGAATGTGGTACAAATTCCCCCAAACCTTCATGATATCTGTACATATCCATAAAATACAGGAAAGAAGCAGTGAGTCAGCCTCTTAAATATCAGATTTGGTCATCTTTAGATTTTAAACTCTATTGTGTCTTTCTATACATTTTGGATACTATTGTCATACACACTTAGATGTATTTCAGGACAGTAAAAAGGAATTGCCAGAGGAAGTTAGAGACTGACTGATGCAGTCACACATAATAATACCCATCACACAAACATTAAAGCACAAATAAACAGATGGGGCAAAAAACTGTGCCACTTTCACTTATTACACTTTCAGCTAATCACGGTTTAGAAGATGTACACTGCAAAAGTGTAGGTAGAGTCCCTCGGAAGAAACTACCCAAGGACAGGTATTGTTTGTTGTGAATGAGGATTAATCGCCTGTTTCAGAAATCGAGATTTCTGAACCAAAACCGAGATTTCTGAAACAAAGGGAGAAATGAGGGAGCGGGAAGGTGCTTTACTCATCTTTACTCTTGCTCTTATAGTGAGCCCTCCCCCCGTCCTCAGAGGGCAGAGGATTCAGAGTCCTTGTCTGCTACTTACTGGAGGCGCTTTGCTCTGCCTCCCAGTACCAGCTGTCCAAGGCAGCCAAGAAAGCGTGTGTCTATGCTGCTCCCAAACGCCAAGTGAAAGGAAAACATTGTTCCTTTTAAAGGAAAAATGTTTTCTTGGGGGGGGGGGGGGACCTAAAAACGATCTCCCTAAAAAAAGCAAACAAACTAAGGCGAGAGCAGCATAAACATGTTACAAATGATCAGCAGCAGCACTCCCGGCTACGGAGCGGGGAGCCAGGAATCGAGAGACAGGTAGGTTCCTGCCAAGCAAAGGAAATACAGGGGGGAAACTTACCCGAGGAAACCGAGGAGCCAGACAAACTGGAGTTACTGGATGCTGCCATGCTCCTTCCTCCTTGCCCCTCAATCTCTAGCCCAGATGCTGCCGCTGCTGTCCGGCTGCTGCTGCCGCTGCTGCCCCCAGCCCATTGTAAAGTGCTGGAGCCGCACAGTGCGAAGCAGCAGCAGCAGCAGCCGCCCGGGCTTGGCTTCCTGCTCAGCTAGATAACAAGCCGCCGCCGGCTTGCTTCCCCCTCAACCTCGGCGCTGGCTGCCGCTCTGCTCGTCAGGGGAAAGGCCCCGCGGTGCCTCCAGTTCCTTTCTCTCCTCCGTCCTGGACAGCGGGGCTTACTCAGAGCCGCCCCACAACGCTCCGCTCCTCGCCTCGTACTCCGCCTCCTCCAGGGCAACACCAACAGCAAGGCAGCGCCTCCGCCACCCCCCCTCCTCCTCGATCCCCTCTCACGCACACACAAAGGAAGGAGCGGAGCAGAGAGCAGCCGCCGCCGCCGCCGCCACAGCTGGGATGACAGCAGCCCCTGTGTGAAGAAGGCAGCAGGGTGGCTCTGAAGCGAGCAGCCCAAGGCGGGAAGGTAGCAGCGAGCGCCTGCTCTTTTGGCTAACTGCTGGCGGGGCTTCTTCCATGTGCCAAAGCCGCTCCAACATTGTGTGCCGAGCATGAACGCGCCGCCTCCTGCTGGGGAGACCTTTCCCCAGGGCTGCTGTGTGCCCGAGCAGCGACAGGGGGAAGGGTGCCTGCCCGTGGAGCATTCAGTGCTGGGGGGGGACAGTCCCCAAGCGCACCAGGGGCTGCTGCTAGTAATTAGGGGGTTGATTACTTTACATGTTGCCATTATTTACGCACGGGTTGCGTTTATAAGCGTCTCCAATGCGCAATGGCCTGAGAACCGACCACCACCTACGCACACGCCCTGTACGGAATTTCATTTTTCTTGCAGCTTCCCTTTTGCTACTAGGAATAACGTGCAGAAACTTGAAGGACTCCAGTATGATTCCCTTACCAGCGTCATCAGGGCAAGCCCGTCCCATTCCACCCTTTCCCTATTCTCTTTCCTTCTCCTTCCTCCCCCCTTCACTTTCCCTGGCTTCTTATTTCCCTCACAAAACTCTCCCTCCACCGGTCCCTCTCTTTTCCTCTCATTGATTTGTGCTCTAATTATTTCCCACCACCACCCTCCAGAATTAGGAACAGAGAACAATACTGTCACTATTATTAAAATCTGGAGATTAATCGTTTTAGGTAGTTACAGTTGTTGCAGGGCTTTTCTCTATGCAAAGAATAAGAAATATCCCCAAATCCAGGACAGGGATTTGCAATTTTTTTCACACTGAAAATCCCCTTCAGAACTTACAAGTGTCCTGAATTGGACTCTCCTCACTTTGCCCAAATCAAGTTCTGTTCTTTTGCCCTGTCAAGGTCCCAGAGAAGAAAAGAGAGAAGCTCTATCTAATTAGCCTGTAACTCGGAGGAATGTCCACGAAACTATTAACAGATCAGATCTTACTAAGACTGCTGTTTATATTTACATGTGCGTAATAGCTGAGCTTTTATTGCTGGTCTGAATCGTATTCTTATTTTACAAGTTATGTTATTTAAATTAACTGAGCAGTCACACTAAGGGCACATTCACACAAGGGGATCCAGAGTGAAGGTGTCAAATGTATACCACACTTCCAGAGCTGCCAAATTTGATAGTTTTATTGTGAATTTGGTAATTTTAGGAGTTGCTTAAAGCCTAAAATCAGAAGACTCACAATAAGTCGTGACACTAAGACCTTTCCTTCAAAACTGTACGTTTCTGTGATGCAGAGGAAACATAGGCATAGCTAGGTGGGAATGGGTCCTGGTGCAGACAATGAAATGAGCCCCCCCTCCATTCCAGTGTACATACACATTCGACATGCATGTGCGCCCCACATGTGCCCCCCACTGTATATGATAGCTATGCTCCTGAGAGGAAAGCTCAGCCTATAGGCTTAAAATTGTGGTTCCCAAACGGGGGTCCGCGGGCCCCTCAGGGTCCATGAAGCATTCCTTGGGAGTCCGCAGCATGACACAGCTGCTGCACGTCACGTGGTTGTGTAAATGTATGCAAAAATTGAAGAAAATAAATAAATAAAATTAGTTGGGTGTATTTGGATCTTCACTAAAGTTGAAAACAGCCACAAAAAGTTTGTAAACCACTGGCTTAGAAGCCTAAAAACAAATATAAAGAGATAAAGTATTATTACATTTTTTAAAGATTCATGAATTTTGAGCCAATCATGATGTGGGAGGCAGATGTTCTCAGATTGTGGGTCAGGGCCCCAAGAGCAGTCATGCCATCTATGGATACATTCCCAATGCAAATATACTTTACATGTCTTTTTTGCTGTCTGAGGATGCAAGATTGTAGTCTCAAAATGGCATATGGAAAGCAAGAGAATTGGAAACCATGGTTCTAATGCACAATATTAGAATATTTAGAGTTGGCCACTGTACTCCAGTCCAAGATCCATGCAGTGATCTATTCCAAAATACTGCCTAGTGGAGAAAAGGGGCATAACCCATTGGCAAACAGTGTCAAGAACCACTTTAGTTGCTGGTCCACAGATAATGCAACGTGCTGTTGCTAAAGAGATGAAGGTTTGTATTGTGTTGCATGTTAAGGAGTTTGCAACTCAAATTTAATGTGGACCCTGTCCTGGGTCGAGATAAAGCCCCGATTTGTTTCTTATCACCATTTCAGCAAGGCTGCCCCAAAGAAAAATACACACAAATACAAATTGAGTAGATAACCAAAAGACTATATTATTAATTAAATAATAACACTACATCAACTAAATAGCAGGAGTTTGGCTCTCCTGGCTTCTGGCCAGTGCAGTCAATGAGTGGAGGTAATGTATATATGAATATGATTTCGCCTTACTGTCCCTAGTCAGGTAAGTATTGAAGGTAAGTATGTAAGTGTAGGATACATATGAACATGGATGTGTTTGTAGGTTAAGTGTGTTTTGTGTGTGAGCGAGACCCTCCTCCCTGAACCTCCCCTGGTTCATAACAGATTTCCAGCAACCAGAGGGACAAGTCCCACCCCCTCAATAAAAAAGCTTTGTTCCTGAGCAAATAAGCTATACCCCACACAAATTTACTCTGGCACAGACACCTCCCTTCAATTTGTTTTTGCTTTGTTTAATTACTAAAACCAATAATAGCCTTTTGGTTTTAATAATTAAAATATGAAAATGGCAGGCCATTATAACAAAAATGGACAAAAAGCATCCAAGGGGGAAAGCATCCATTTTCAATACCAACATGCATAAAATGACTGCAAGGGCTGTTCTGCACATGCACGCCCTTTTCCAAAATGGCACTGGCGGTGTCAATGCCATTTTGGAAAAGGGCAGCTGGCCTTCACATACACGGCAGCCATTTATGCATGTGCAGGCCAACTAACCTTTATGACCCACCCCCCCAAAAAAGGGTTTTTTGTAAACAAAAACAGTAATGAAAAATGGGGTGTCTGCTGCACCCCCCTAGAAAAAAGCTCTGCTGCTTATTATTCCACTTGTTGTGACAGCCACCACTTGCCAACCATAAGACATTCAGGATCTGGTCCCAATACACAATATTCTCTCAGGGAATTAGCTTTGAATGTTCCTTTTATTCGCATAGCTTCCACTATAAGTCTTTATATACACGCTATTCCACCCCTTGTGGCTCTTAGTCCATACAACTCCCTAGGGCTTAGTTGCCCTCTCCAGGCTCCTCAGCTGGGTTCTGTTTTCCCAACAGCCTCTAGCAATCCTTTAGTCCCACGTCTCAGTCTCTTGGATGTATCACTTGTCCCCTTGAGCTCTCTCAGTCACTGGGTCAGGCTTCCCCAGCTCTGACCCTTTTCCAAGGCCTTGCAGCCAGCACCCCAGCTGCCTCATTAATTAGGTGCTACTAGTCCCCCCTAGGTAGCACCTGCTGGTCTGTCAGTGCAACCCACATGTCAGTGCTAACCACCTTAAAGGGTTTGTAGCCTCCAGTGGCTCTGTCTTGCCACATTTGTCATTCCTCATTATCCTTTCAAATGCTTTTCCTGGAAGACCAGGAAAGAGGTGCCTGAAGGTTGAATGCCAGCCTTGTCTCTGTGTTTCCTGAGGAGGGACTTTGACCCCTAAGAGGAGCAGTGCGAATCAGCATTCAAAGAGGAATGGGACTGTTAAGTGATATGCCCGCATCAATAAGTATTGGGGGGGGGGGCAGGGTGGATGCATCCCTCTGAACTTTAAAAGCAGAGGAATATAAATGCCCAAATCCCCCGTCCCCCACCCCAATTTTTAATCTACAGAAAAGTAATTTCCAGTACTTAGTGCTCAGTGGCAGGAACAGGGCATGAGGGAAAAGGTGTCTTTAAAAAAATTCTTTAATGGGTTAATTGAATTATTTAAATTGGAAAGCAGAAGGTTTTGAGATGAGGAGCTGCTGTCTCACAGGGACTTCAGAAAGGAGGGAGCCAAATACCCTCAGGGCAGGTGAGTTTTCCTGCTGAGAGAAACAAAGAGAAAGTTTGCCTAATTAAGTAGGGACAAATCTTCCACTCAAAGTCAATGGCTCAGCTCCTATTGACTTTGATAGATGAATGACTGCTCCCTGAGGCTTAAAGGAATCCTAGTAATAATTAAACTAATTTTTATCTTGCCCTTCTGTTAACACTCAGGGTGGGTTACAATACATAAAAACATACTCAAAACATACTTCCTCTGTCCCCCCCCTCCCTCTCTCCCCTCCCCCTGTCTTTAGATTGGAAGCTCTCGGGCAAGGACCGTGTCTATCTTGTTTTTTGTAAAGCGTCAGGTACATCGCTGGCGCTATATAAATGCTTATTATAATAATAATTAATTAATTAATAATACTCAAAATAAAACCAAATATTAAAATACCCAAAGAAAACCAAGTAAGAACAAGTAAAATCTCATAGCCTGCAATTCCCAAGCCCCTACCCACACCTGACCAAACAAAAAGGTCTTCCATTGTCTCCAGAAGATGAGCAGGCTTGGGCTTAGATGAACTTCCAAGGATAAGGGAGTTCCATAATTGTGGAGCAGCCACTAAACTTGATGGGCAGATGGTAGTGGTGGGACTATTGGTATCAGATTAATCTGATATTACCAATAATTGTCGGTATTGGCAATATCAGATTTTTAACATTGCCTATTGAAGTCAATGGCTGCAATGTTAAAGATCCGAGAAAATCAGCAATGTTAAAAATCCCTCCCCCCCTTTTAAGATCTGTCTGTTGTCCATTATATGTTCCCCCTTTCTGTATCCTCTATCACCACTTTCTCTTCCGAGTGCCATGGCAGGGGGGCGCAAGAAGAAGAAGATACTGGCCACTGCATGTCTTTCTTTCATTCCCAGTGTATTTCATATTCACAGCTGTCTACTGCCTGTTGACATTCCGGCGAGGTTGTGGGACCTGGCTGTTCGCCCAGGCCTTTTGTGAGGGCGGGTTAATGGGTTTTCTCCCCTACCCTACTTTTTGTTTTAATGTTCCTGGGCCCTGTTTAATACTTTATAGTGTATGTTGATGTTTTACATTTTTATATGTATTTTATATGGTTTTATTGTTGGAAGCCGCCCCGAGCTGTTCTCAGGAGGAGTGGGGTAGAAATTTAGAAAAAAAAAAAATAATAAACTGTCTGGATAGGCAAGGCAATGGATGCAACATAGAGATGACCCCTTGTAGCAGCATAGTGTTCTACAGAGGCACTCACGGCTCATACTATGCCGACAACCCTGTTGCTAGTCACAGGTGTCATCTGGGGAATTAGCACCCAGCCTATGGGTAGTCCCTGAGGGTCTCGTTCTCACTGCTCTGTCCACTGTTGCCCCCTTTCAGGGTAGGAGTATGATCTAGGCTGTCTCAGGGTTAGGCCTTAGAGAGCCCTGCACCAGCAGAACATTACCCCCAGCATTACTGTTCAGGGACCTGCAGGCCCAACCCTGAGTCCAAAGAGTCCACAGCCCACCACCTTACAGGGATCTCCCCTATAGCCTGACACCCTTCATGCAACCAGGCCCCATTTGGTTCTCTTGGGCTAGCAAGGTGGTACACCCTCCCAGTCCAAGCTCTCTACTCTCTGGCCCCATCTAGGCACTCTCCTTTGGAGCCCTGGATAGTCCAGTCCAGGGACCTGCAGGCCCGACCCTGAGAGTCCACAGTCTCCCAATTCCCAGGTGCCTCCCTTCTGGCCAGCATCCCCACTCCTATTTTCCTTTAAGCCATTTGGCAGTAGTTCTCTCGGTAGAGCCCTGCCTGGCTCCCGCCTCTGACATGTTTTCTCTCCACTCACTGGGCTCAGAGCCTTCCCCTAAAGCAGCCAGCTTAGAGGCAGAGCCCTCCCTGGCTCTTGCCTTCGTGGAGCCCTTGGGAGACAAGGTATCCATCCTCCTGTCTCCTTGCTAGATCTTCCCCCTGACTGAACTCTCACCTCAGTCTGCTGAGCCCTGACTCTCACCTCAGTCTGCTGAGACTGGCCCTGACACACCCAGCTGAGCTGGCCCCACTCAGCCCCTCTGTTAGCCCAACCATGAGGGCTAGCCCAGCCCAGCCGTGGCCTATTAGGACACTGTCCTGTGCCACCTCAGCACAAGCACTTATTATTATTATTATTATTATTATTATTATTATTTTATTATAAACGTTTATATAGCGCAAGTAGTGTGTCCTGGTGCTGTACAGAACATAGAAATAGACGCGGTCCCTGCCTGTGGCTTACAATCTAAAAGACAAGGAGGGGGAGACAGGGAGAGGGGACAGTGGGAGAGACGGGGGAAGACCAACAAGCAACAAACATTCAGGCGGATACGAAGTCTCAGGTGCGTGTGCTTGGCTTGGTTACAATCAGGTTGGTTGCAGCAGTCTGCAGAGGAGGGCAGACAGTAAGTATATGGGGAACGACTAGCAGGCATTGGGAAAGGCGGCGAGGAAAAAGTGGGTCTTGAGGAGGGATTTGAAGGAGCGGAGGGAGGGGGCAAGGCGGATGTGGGTAGGGAGGGAGTTCCAGGCATGGGGGGCAGCGAGGGAGAAGGGTCGAAGGCGGTTAGGTGAGCAGGAGAAACGAGGGAGAGTGAGGGAGGGGACAGAGGAAGAGCGGAGAGCGCGTGCAGGAGTGCGTAGGGAGATTAGGTCCGAGAGGTAAGGGGGAGCTTGGTTGTGGAGTGTTTTGAACGTGAATACCAGGAGTTTAAACAGGATACGTTCAGGAAGGGGGAGCCAGTGAAGAGAGAAGAGGAGAGGCTGCACATGGTCGAAGCGACGGGCAGAGTGAATGACCTTGGCAGCGGAGTTTTGGATTGCGATAAGGGGGGACAGGTGAGAGCGAGGGAGGCCAGCAAGGAGGAGGTTGCAGTAATCGAGGCGAGAGATAACCATGGCATGAACAAGGGTTTTGGCCGAGGAGGTAGAGAGAAAGGGGCGGATCCGAGCAATGTTATGGAGGGCGAATCGGCAGGATTTGGCAACAGAGTCAATGTAAGGTTTAAAAGAGAGGTGCGTGTCAAAGATGAAGCCCAAGCTACGGGCTTGGAGAACAGGATGGATGGTGACTCCATCGATGCAGATGGGCAGGTTAGAGGGAGAGGAAGAGGAGGGAGGAAAAATGAGGAGTTCGGTCTTGGCCATGTTGAGCTTGAGTTGACGTCGGGACATCCAGGCGGAGATATCAGAGAGGCAGTTGACGAGGCGTGAGTGGACAGAAGAGGAGAGAGAGGGGGTAGAAAGATAGAGTTGGGTGTCATCAGCGTAGAGATGGTATTGAAATCTGTGGGAGGCAATAATTTTGCCAAGGGACAGGGTGTAAATAGAGAAGAGGAGAGGGCCAAGGACAGAGCCTTGGGGGACCCCAACCGAAAGGGGGAGGGAGGAGGAGCTCAACTTGGGGAGCAAAACTTTAAAGGAGCAGTCAGAGAGGTAGGAGGAGAACCAGTCAAGGACAGAGCCACGGAAGCCCAAAGAGTAAAGCGAGTAAAGCACTTGCCCTGCTGGTGTTACTCTACCACTAACCTTTTTAAAGTGCCAGGCTCCTACGAGTCTGCCCTTCCACACACCTTACTTCAGACAGAGGGAGCAAAATGATTTATACATGGAACCTTAGCTGAGGCAATATTAATGCAGGTAGATGAATTAATTGCATAGAGAAATTATTTGCTCACATTTGTAAATGAATTTGCACTGTCTGTGTTCCATCTCATTAGTGTTTGCTTTCTGCAAACATCCTAGTGATCAAATTTACCGACCAGAATGGTAATGATTTGAAACAGTACATTTTAAGCTGCTTGTGTGGGACATTTATGAAAAGTGAGTTTCAGTTTCCTGTCTAATTATTTACATCATAAATCAGATTCCAGCTGTTATGCCTATCCAATCAGGGAACTAAAGTATACCAAGCAATCTATGTGTTCCATAATAACAACTTAGATTTTCAATCTTCACAGTGCACTGCTTGTTGCTGAGCTTCACAATAGGAATTATTGGGTGAATAATTTGAATCAAAACTATGGTCAGCACAGACAATAGGCAAACAAGTAGAACAAAATGTCAATTAAAATGATTAATTACAAATTATTTGCCCAGTTTATATCTAAATGAGAAAAGAGAGGTAAATAAAGGAGTGGGATTTAAAATGTATTACATAAAGTTATAGAGCAGTCACTTATTTTAAGAATGAAGCAACTGCCTTTAAATAAACCTCAAGTGAAGTATTCTCTCTTCAATATCAATAAGTCTTGACAAGTGTGGCTATGTATTTGTGTGACTTTGAAGTTGGAGAAATTGTTGAAGTTTGTAATAGAGCAGCACTAAGGCAATGCAATATAATATCCCTTTCAATAACATTTAAAATTAAATTAATACAGTCCAAGGAAGTGTTGAGCTGTTTTACATATCAAGGCAGGATAACTTCTTAATTTCAGTGGAAACTATGAAACACCATGAAATTTGGTAATAAATTGTTAAATCAAAGGAACAGAAAACATAAAAGAAACAAAAGTTCTCATTATGCACAAAAACACAAAATTATGTCCTTGCTACAGTGTAACTGAATTCCAACTTATATTAAAGAATCTGTTAACAGAGTTTTGATCTAGCTTCTGAATATTGAATACACATTCCTATACATCAGAGGTGCTCAATTTGATTCGTACCGAGGGCCAGAAAATTTGGTTTGGACCCAACTCTGGGCCGCATGTGGCCCTGCTCCCAGTTTGCATAACCCCACCCCCTGGCAGCAAGGAGCTGGGACTGGAGATCCGAGTGGCAGAAGTGGCAGCAAGGCGCTCAGGTGGAGACATTGATGGCAGCAGGAAGCTGGAGCCAGGGAGGAAGAAGGAGGGATCCGGACACCTTTAATAGACTCGCTGCACAAAGGTAGGAGGGTTTCACACCAGTGCGGGGCTGGAGGAAAGGTGATTGCCAGAGCAGGAGAAGACATGGTGGGCCGCAGGAAAGGTCTTTGCAGCCAGGAGGAGTCGGGCCGCAGGAAAGGTCCTTGCGGGGCCGCATGCGGCCCTCGGCCGTATGTTGTGCAGCCCTGCTATACATAGTCAAACTTTGTCCATTTCTGAATTGGGCTTTTTTTTTATTTTTGTAAATCAGACCAGTTCAGTGTAAGGTTTTTCCCTGGACCTAATTACACCCAGACTGATCGTACAAAATTTATTGTATTTTAGTTTTCCCTGCTCTTGATGTAGATTCTCACATCCTTTACAAATTGATTGGAAATTACTGAATCCACCTCATAGTGTGCAACTATAACAATTTCCTCTGTAACTTCATACAGAATTCCAGATTCTCTATTTTGGGTGACTTAAAAGAGAAGACCTGTATTCCTATGCATGGACATAGAAATTTCCATTATGTTACATGGGCATCAAAAGGAAAACAATGCCATTTCTATGCCTAAAGAGGACCTGAAATTTTGATACTTTGTTTTAAGTTGGGGATACAATTTCCTAAAATGTCCAGCATTGGATTCCGTATTTGAATATTTGCTTACCTTCCTTTCTGTTTCCACTTTCATAATTTTAAACGCCTGCAGCAGACAGAGGGATTAACTCTAATGAAGTTGTTTTCCCTTAAAGATTTGTTTGCTGAATTATAAATTGCTAATTTCTGTTTGCAAACAAGCAGGTTTGAGTAGGTTGATGGAAAAGGACAGGAGCTGGGAATTAGGGAAGGATTGTCTGGATGGGGAGGCTGGAGCAGAAGCTGAGGCAGACTGTGGGAGGGGGCAGCAGAGGAGATAAGTGTGTGACTAGGGAGCAAAGAGGGAAAAGATAGGCCGTTTTTACACTAGATGCTACCACGCAGGTCCACCCAGCATGTCGTAGCACCCATGTAAAAGTGGCAGTGGGTGGGTGGTGCCTGCTCCTGTGACCCACACACCCCCACCCACCTCCCCGCAGAGTGAAATCTGGAAAATACCAGGTTGCTTGCACCATGCAGGTGCATGGGTGGCTGGTGGGTGCTGCCGTTTATTCATTTATTTTATTTATTTTACTAGTTTTATACCCCGCCCACTCCTGCTCAAGAGCAGCTCGAGGTGGCTTACAAGCATCAACACATATAAAATATCATTAAAACATTTAAAGGCTAAAAAGAACTAAAAGGGCAGAATTCCCCTCCCCAACCAACCCCACCCCACCCTACCCATCTCCCTCTCCAAAGGGCCGGCAGAACAGCCAGGTCTTACACTGTCTATGGAAAGAGGGGAGGTAGGGGCCAGGCGGGCCTCTGTCAAAAGGGAGTTCCACAGCCTAGGAGCAACCACTGAGAATGCCCTCCCCATTGTCGCAACCTGGGGGACTTCGAGTCGGGCGCCCCCACAGTGCAATCCAGGGGCCTGAGGCGGTCCCGCAGGGAAGCCAGGTCCAGGCCATTTAGGGCTTTGTAGGTCATTACTAGCACCTTGAATTGATCCTGAAAGATAATAGGCAGTCAGTGCAGAGAACGGAGCACTGGTGTAATGTGCTCGCGGCGACCCGTCCCCATTAAGAAACGGGCTGCAGCATTCTGCACCAGCTGCAACCTCTGGACCATCCCCAAGGGCAGCCCCACGTAGAGTGTGTTACAGTAGTCTAGTCTAGAGATGATAAAAGCATGGATGATGGTGGCCAGATCCAAGTCTAAAACATACGGCCGCAGCCATCGTACCAGATGTAATTGGCTAAATGCTCCCTTCCCCACAGCCTCCACCTGGAGATTCAGGCAGAGCTGTGAGTCAAGGAGCACCCCCAGGCTACAAACCTGTGTGGCCATAGGGGGGCAGACCCCATTGATTATGGGGGCCACCTCCCCCAGCCCTACCCACCAGTGAGTCGAGGAGCACCCCCAGGCTACAAACTTGTGTGGCCATAGGGAGGCAGACACCATCGATTATGGGGGCTACCTCCCCCAGCCCTACCCACCAACATCACCTCTGTCTTGTTGGGATTCAACCTCAGACGGCTAGTCCTCATCCAGTCCCCCACAGCTGCCAAGCACTGGGTGAGCACTGAGACTGCCAGGTCTGGGTCTACAGAAAAAGAGAGGTAAAGTTGTGTGTCATCGGCATACTGATGACAACGCATGCCGAACCCTCTCATGACCTCACCCAAAGGTTGCATATACACGTTGAACAGGAGGGGGGACAGAATAGAACTCTACGGGACTCCACACGTGAGGTCCCAGGAAGATGAAGTAAATTCCCCGAGAACCACATGCTGAGTTCTCCCGGCCAGGAACGAGCGAAACCATTCAAGAACAATTCCACCCACCCTGGCCTGGTCCCGCAGCCAAGCCACCAACATCTTGTGGTCAGTGGTATCAAATGCAGTCGACAGATCTAAGAGAATTAAATTAGAAGATCTGCCCCGGTCTAATTCACAGGGCAGGTCATCAACCAAAGCCACAAGCACAGTCTCCATGACAAACCCAGGGCGAAAACCAGACTGCGAGGGATCAAGGAAACTGACCCGATCTAGATGCCCCTGAAGCTACCTAGCCACCACCTGTTCAATAACCTTCCCTAAAAAGGGAAGGTTAGAGACTGGCCAATAGCTGGCCGGGAGTCAATGTCAAGAGATGGCCTCTTTGAGGTGGCTCGGCACCCTGCCCTCCCTTAGGGAGGCATTGACAACCCCCGCCAGCAAGACCCTAATGTCTCCCGGCAGGACTTGACCAGCCAGGATGGGCACAGATCTAATTCAAAACAGGTGGCCCTTACAGCCCCAAGGACCTCTGCTGCATCAGCAGGCGACACTCACTGAAATTGATCCCATGAAATCGGATAAGGCGGGTCCTCCACCCCCTCAGGTTCACCTACTGTTATAAGTGCAGCATCGAAGTTTAAACCCTCCTCTACCCACTGGACGTGTGTGTGCACTCCACCAAGTGCACACAGACCCAGCTCCCCCTTCCCCTTCCAACCCATTAAAAATGGCCATAGAGAAGCAGAAGAAGAAACTGGGGGTTGCTCCCTGCTCTGAGATACCAAAGACAATACTTGATAATGAACAGATGAAACAAATAGCATAAACTGTAGAGTGGGGGTGGGGTAGGGTGGTATGGGCATGGGGGAAGTGGGGGGAGGGAGTGCCCCAGCCCCCCTGTGAGGGGGAGGGAAAACAGAAATGGGAGTAGAGGTTGGAGGGAGTGTCATGGCCTGCCTGTGAAAGGGGGTAGAGGCATGGGGGTAAGAGGTGGGGGAGGTTTTCCACACCTGACGTTTTTACTGCTCTGCCTCTAGGGGTGCTGGGCTTAGGAGGCCCTCTCCATCCACCCACCTGTGGCCTTGTAGGCCCTTTGAGTAGTGTCATTGTGTGGGTGGGATTGCCAATTGGGTGCTGGGGGGAACCTGTTTGGAGGGGAGGAGGGCAGCAATTGGGGTCATGTCGGGCATGGGGAGGTATGGCTGGGGGGAAGCTGGATCGTCAGGACTATTCTTGGTGTCTGTCCCTGCATTCCACTCCCACCCCCGTTACTGGATATCTGCAGATTCAGGCCAGTAGGGGCCCTGATCTGACACGGATGCTCTACCATCTATGAACTTATTCAGGGTGGGACCACTGAACTCATATGCATTATGGAGACCTGGCTGGACAAGGCATCTGGGTCTGTTCTGTCACAGATGGTGCCTACTGAGCAGTTGGTGCAGCATCAGCCTAGGATTGGGGATGGGGGTGGCGTGGGATGGAGTGGCCATGATCTGTAAAGACACCATGACTTTTCGGAGGTACTTGGTGCCTGACTTATTCAACATGGAGCATTGGATTCGGCGGAGGACAGACTGGGGATCCTGCTGGTGTACTGACCACCCCATTGCATAGCAGACTCCCTGACTGCTCTAGCTAAGCTCATCTCAGGGGTGGTGCTGAAATCACTCAGATGTATTGTCTTGTGTGATTTCAACAAACACGTTGAGGCCAGCCTTTCAGGGGCAGAGAAGGAGTTCGTGGCCACCATGACAACCATTGTATTTATTTATTTATTAAAAGATTTTCCCCACCATTCCCCACAACTTCAGGCCGACTTACAACAACAAAACACACTCACACACACAATTAGTTAAAGCACAAAACAATATAATAAAATCGCCTAAAAATCCTTACCCTCACCCCAAAAACCCACCCACCCAACCTTTATCCCCACCTGCCAAAAGCTCTGCCAAAAAGAAAAGCATTATACCATCTCCAGAATATGCTCAAGCTCAGGCTGTAGAGGACCTCCGGGGGAAAAGTTCCATAGTACTGGGGTAGCAACCGAGAACACCTCTCTGTGGGCCCTTGTCATACGGACAAGATTAGCCGGTGGTACCAGGAAGAGGGCGCTCCCAGCCAACCACAGGGGCTGCAGTGGGGCATGGAAGGAAAAGCAGTCTTTCAGGTATATGGGACCCAAGCCATTTAGGGCTTTACAGGACGAAACCAGAACTTTGAATTGTGCCTGGAAAGCTATAAGAAGTCAGTGCAGACTATAGAGCACACACGTAATGTAATGTGCTCACAGCGACACTCCCCCCCAAAAGGAACCGAGCTGCTACATTCTGCACCAGCTGCAGCTTCTGAACAGTCATCAAGGGCAGTCCCATGTAGGGTGCATCCTGGTAATCTAGCCTTGAGGTAATGAAAGCATGGATGATGGTGGCCAGATCCGAGTCAGAAATAAAAGGCCACAGCCTTCTCACCAGATGGAGTTGATGAAAGGCACTTCTAGCCACTGCCACAAGCCCACAACCTGACAATCCAGGTGCAACAAAGGATCCAGAGGATACCCATGGGCCGATCCCAAATAATATCTGGCCCGACATATGAGGCAAGACACACGTTGGACTTGATGTTTTCCACCAGCCAGGAAACAGGAGTTCCAATTATCAGGGGGTGTTGTTACAATACTATTGTCATGGTCAGATCATTACCTTCCAAAGGCCCAGTCCCTGGCCCTCTTATGCCCTCATCAGGGTAGTGGACCAGTTCAGTTGATCCACCCCCAGAGACTAATAGATCCAATTGGTTTCCAGAACTATCTGGGGGATATGCCTACTGACCTTGACGGTTGCTCTATTGATGGCCTGGTCATCTTATGAAATGACGTCTTGACCATGGCCATGGACATGATTGCACCCAAGCGTCCACTCCCACTGCCTCAACGGCGTAGGTCTCTGGTATACAGGGGACCTGAGGCAGCTGAAGTGGGAAGGTAGGCGGTTAGAGCGCAGGTGGTGCTCACCTTGCACTGAAGTCAACCAATAGTGGCGAAGATCATTTTTGAAGGACTATGCCATGGCTGTGATGGCAGTAACGTTTTTTTCTCTGCTATCATAGCATCTGCAAAGTCTCGCCCAGCAGAGCTTATCTGTGTGACGAGAGCCCTGATTGATCCAGCCTGTCTCCACCAGGAAATGGAGTCATCTAATGCTCACTGTGACATTTTTATTAATAACTTTGCAGACAAAATCACTCGTATTCACCTCAACCTGGGTGCTGCCCATTTGACTGCAGGATCAAAGTTTGGGGTTATGGAAGCTCAGTCTTGCTCTATATATTTGGATTGCTTTCAGTTGGTATAACCCACTGATGCAGGGGAGGTGCTTGAGAGGATGAGTGCAACCAGTTGTTAATTGAATCCTTGCCCATCATGGCTGTTGAAAGCAAGCTGAGAGATGTTGGGATCATTACTGGCTAGGGTTGTCAACACCTTCCTTTGAGAGGGCAGGGTGCCAGATGTCCTTAAAACTGCGCTTTTCTGGCCCTTGCTTAAGAAACCATCTTTGGATGCTGACTCCCTAGTCACCTATCGGCCCCTCTCTAAGCTTCCCTTTTTAGGGAAGGTTATTGAATGGGTGGTTGCCTGGCAGCTCCAGGTTCATCTCAATGCTATTGGATTCCTGGACCCGTTTTGGTTGGATTTTCATCATGGGTATTGCATGGAGACTGCACTTGTGGCCTTGGTCGATGATTTGCGCCTGGAGATGGATAAAGGAAGTCTACCCTCTTGATTTTGCTAGATCTTTCAGTGGCCTTTGATACAATTGATCACAAGGTGTTGTTCACATGACTGCAGGACCTGACAGGGGTGCATGGGGCTGCTCTTGAGTGGTTCCAATCTTTCCTGTCAGAGAAGTCTCAATAGGTGGTGATGGATGATTGCTTGTCATCTGCTTGTGACCTTCACTGTGGGGTCCCGCAGAGTTTTATTCTGTCTCCCCTCTTGTTCAATTTTTATCTTAGGCTTCTGGGTGAGATCATTTGGAGGTCTGGGATAAAGTGTCATCAGTATGCTGATGACACCCACTTCTACCTCTCTTTTTCATCCAACCCAGGCCCTGCAGTCTCGGTGCTTACCCAATGCCTGGCTGCAGTTGAAGACTGGATTAGGGTGAGCTGATTGAAGCTGAATCCTGGCAAGACTGAAGTGATGATGGCTGACTGGCCTTTTGACTTGGAGGGGATTAGGACTCCTCTTATTGATGTCATCTGGCCCCCTCTGGTCAGTCAGGTTCACAGTCTTGGAGTGCTTCTGGATCCCTCACCAGGTTGCAGCGGTGGTCAGGAGCACTTTTCACCAACTCCATCCGGTGAGGAGGTTGCAGCCTTTTCTTTCTGACTTGGATCTGGCCACTGTCATCCATGCTTTCATCACCTCAAGGCTAGATTACTGCAGTGTGCTCTGCGTGGGGTTGCCCTTGATGTCTGGAAGCTGCAGCTGTTGCAGAATGCAGCAGCTCGGCTCCTTTTGGGAATGAGTCATAGGGAGAATATTACACCGGTGCTCCGAAGTCTGCACTGGCTGCCTATAGCTTTCCAAGCACAATTCAAGGTGCTGGTTTTGAACTTTAAAGCCCTAAACAGTCTGTGTCCTACATATCTGAGAGACCACCTGTCATACGATGTTTCATTGCAGCCCCTGTAGTTGGTCAGGCGTTCTCTCTTGCAGGTTCCATCTGCTACTCTTGTCAGAAGGATGGGGCTGTGCTGAAGGGCATTCTTGGTCACTGCCCCAGTTTTGTGGAACTCCCTCCTCCCAGAGGTTCACTTGAGCCTGAGCCTAAGCATCTTCCGGAGGTGGTACAAGACTTTTGTTTAACCTTGCTCCACCGACTTGAAAAAACTGACGTTAATTGTGTCTTNAGCTGTGCACTTGTCTGGGGGTAACTATGGCATGGCTATGGAGCAAACAGAGATGTGGCAAAGGGATTGGTTTTACACATTTTTATTATGATTTTACATGTGAGGAATTTTGGTTTGGGGCGGAGGGTGCTGGGGACAGCTACAGCCTCCTAGTGAGTGGAGGGGGCATGGCTGTGGGTGGGAGAGTAGGTATCAGGAGTCAGGTTGGGATGCAGCCTTGGGTCCTCCATTCAGGGAGAGGGTACTGACTTGGAAGGGGGAGGGAGGAGGTGCCAACATGTGATAGATGACAGAGTGGGAGGATTGGGGGGAGTTGAGGTAATTCCCTCATCTGCCAAAAAAAAAACAACCAACAACCCTCCCCCCGGGGGAGGGGTTGAGGAAGAACAGGACTCACCTGAGTGAGAAACAAAAGAGTGGGCTAGGAGTGGAGACCTTTTGCATGTGAGAGGTATGGGAATGGAATTAAGTGGGGTTTGGGGTTCTGTTTGTAAGAGATTTGAGTTTTTATATTGATATTGATTTTAATTTTTATTACTGATTGTGAACCATGCCGAGTCCTTCAAGAATGAGCAGCATATCAGTTTTAAATAAATTAATAATAATAATAATTCATACCTTTAATTTGTCTTTGATCTTTACATTATTTAATATGAAAAGTAGAAACACATTAAATCATGGGGTGGTGGGAAAGAACTTTATATGCAATATATAGTTTATCTCACATTTATGTCCTTTGTACAGAACTTGGAAGTTTTAATCTTAATGAGCATGAGCTGTAATGAGTAAAATAAACGAAATAGCAGTAAATAGCAGGTGCATCCATTTATTCTGGTATGAATAAATTATGTGAATCACAGTGTGTTGCAACAGCAGGTGGTGCTGCACCTCATGTTTGTGCATGTATGATGAAATAGCCTAGCCCTTTGATAATAATACTAAGGGACCTGAGGACTTTCATTTTTGGCCCTTTATCTTTAAGGGCTGGTCTAGAACTAATTTTATTAACACTGTCATTGTCACTTCACAATGACTAGACTGGAAATCACTCGTAACTATCTGACTGCTACAAGGACTAACTTACAAATGCACTTCAGTTGTTAACCATGCCCTTCCCTACCTCCTCTTTCCATGTGCTACATTTTCTCAGAGAATTTTAATCTGTGAAATTTTGGGGATGGGGACTTTGCTGGTGTGATTCATTTGCAGAGTTCTTAGTACATTGGGGCTCTGATCCCCAACTAGGTTATTTATTTATTTATCTAGTTAAATTATTTTCCTGCCCTTTCCTAAAAAAGGCTCAGAGTGGCTTACAGCATATATAAAAACACTCCATAAAAACACCAATTCTTTGACACCAACAGCCAAAATTTGTAAAACTGCATAATTAAATATGCAGTTTAAGCCTCATAGAAAAATATATAAAATATGGGCGTTTTTCAAAATTGTATCCTTTAATTTCAGTAGCCCTACAACAGCAATTCATCAATAGACTGGTGCAAAATAATTTGTTACAAGTAAAACAAGCAGTAAAGCAAAATATTACCAAAGTCAAAGTCTGTTTCTTGATCCTGTGGACACTTACACGTCTTAGGCCGTTTTCAGATGAACGCAGCGGCGCCTGTGCTTGTTTCTCAAAAAAGCCGGCAGCCCGTTCCACACGTGACGCCGCCGCCGAATACGTGCATGCGCGGGCGATGCGCATCCATTTCCGTGCGCGAACTGACCGAGTCGGCGATTGAGGCTGGTCATACGTGGCCGGAAATGGAAGCGCATCGCCCGCACATGCGTGCATTCGGCGTCAGCGTCACGTGTGGAACGGACTGCCGGCTTTTTTGAAATCAAGCGCGGGCACCGCCGCGCTCATCTAAAAAAGGCCTAAGTTTAGTTCTGTTAATTAAAGTAGTCCCATTGACTTAAACTGAAGAACTACTAAGACACGTTAGAAAATTTTATCTGCAGTCAAAGGATCACAGTTAAGAAGGATCACAGGCCCAACATACTAAACACAGTATAACAAATAACTCAAAAGCCATACTGGACCAAAAGCCATACTGGACCAAATCTAGGATTTAATGTGGGATTCTCAAGCTATTTGGTGCTGTCAGTAGCCCTTTGTACCAATGTGAATTCCAGCTGAATAAATGTGACTCACATTGATACTAAGCACTACTGCTAAGTAGCCTGAAGATCATTCAATGTGACAGGTGAATAAAGACAAACAGGAAGTGCAAGGGTATGGGAGGACATGGATATAATGACATTCGTAAATTAGTCTTATCAGTCGTCTCATGTTTGCCAGCTGATCTCAGATGGTACTGACAGTGATAATAAAACTACCAAATTCTGTATCTCTAGCCTTAACCTCAGAGAATGGAGGGCCAAAATAAGATCAATGTACTATTCACATTAGGAAAAAGGTTAAGTATGAGGATGGTGGGCTGTGGCTCAGGTGGTAGAGTGCATGCTCTGCATGTATAAGGTCCCAAGTTCAATTCCTGTCATTTCTGATTCTGATTCAGGATCTTTGGTAGCATGCTGGGGATCCTGGATGGTCTCAGGTAGCATGCCTGGGTTAGACTCTGGAGAGCCAGATTTAAAACCCTGCTGCCATGTGAGGTTGTGACAATACTGGGCTAAGGTGGAACATTGCTCTCTGAGTCAGTTAGGCAGCTCCTTATGTAAGTGTTTGCAAAACTAGGGCCCTTTTTACACAGGCCATGGCATGGGGTGGTGTCAGTGTTTGTGCTGGTGGGGGGAGGGTGTACACAGGTGCTCACCAGCACCCACCTCCACCCATCACATTTCTGGGTGTTCATGCGTGGGTGCTGCCCATGTAAAAAGGGCCTAGATCCCAGTTAGGATCTGCCTCAGGTAAACATTCATGAATATTTTTTCTTCAGTATTTGCCCAGTCCTGGACTGCAATCCCCATTGCATTTCTGCAACGGGAGACCTCCCTGCTAGCATTTAGGAATGTAGCCCACATCATGAGAGAATTTAAAAAAAAAAAAAATTAGACACACATTAATCTTCAACAATAATAGCAAGATAGGCAATTACTAGAGAAAAAACCTCCTGTTAATGTATTTGGTTTAAACTGTTATTTTGCCATCTAGTGACACTCTGTTATTAAAATAATTTTGTATACTGATTTATACAATGTATTTATTCACAATGGAATGAATCAGAGTTCAGATTTTATATTTTATATATTTAGGGAGAAATGTCATAGACTGCAATGATCTTCCAGGTTTCTCTTATTGTTAATTTTGTTTCATTGATCCAAGGGGCAAAACTTCTTGGGCCAAATCCCTCAGTGCTTTTAAATTCTATTTGAATGTGCTCAGTTTCTAATAAGATTTGGCTCAATGGGAATTTTGATAAATAAAAATTATGTGTTTGACCTTGCATTTGCATTTAGTGTTTGACCTTGCATTTGTCCTTAAACATTTGGTCTCTCTCTCGCAATCTTATCTCAGCTCTTAATATACAAATCATGAACATTATGTGCTATGGTCAGCATAATAAATAGTGCAACAAAAGGGGTTATGTTACAAGGTAATAACAATATATTTGTATGTAGTCATGTAGGGGAGAAAATAATTGATGAGAAGTGATAGTGAACACACTTCTGTTTCTCAAACTCAATGAGTATTCCCCGTATTTTGTTTTTAAAATAAAAATGCTTCTCAGTCAGTAATACTATTCAAAAATAATAAGCACCTGCTTATTGCCACTCCAGCAAAGGCAGCTGTCACATAAACAGATGTTTTTTCTACAAATTCGCTCCAGCATCTCTCAGTTAGAAAGGAATTTAGAAATAGGATTTTCACCTCATGTAGGTTTAAAGGAAAGATGCTGGTAGAAGGGAAGTGCTGCATGTAGAGGGAGCAGTCTTGCGAGGGTGCTGTCCCATTAAGAAGGGGGCTTAAGACCAGCCTGTGATGGGAACAGGCTGGGAGAACCTGAGTCGGAGTGGTCAGGAGTCGGACACTGGCCCTTTAAGGCTGAAGAAGAAGCCTGGCCACGTCCCCTCTACTGGATATAAGAGGAGGCAAGGCAGAGAGGAGAACAGTCTCTGCCTGGGAGTTGAAGGAACAACATTGCCTTGACAAAGCCGTTGCAATCTATGTTCTCTGAGGTGCTGAAGGCTGGAGAACCAGAGGGACCCAGGCAAGTGGGAGAGGCTGTGCCCAGAAGAGAGCCTCTTGCCTGGGGAAGGCTTGGCCAGAGCCTGGAGCTTTGAGGCCTGGATGGATGGACAAGGGGGGTTGAGGTTGTGTTGCTCCTGAGCTTGCGAGAGATGGGCCAGCAGGGTGAAGGCGGACGAGCTAGCAGGCCAGATGTTGTGTACATTGGACAGTAGGGATGGGACTCTGGGCAAAATTTTGGTTTTGATCAATTTTGGTTTCAGTCTCATGCATTTTGGTTCTTTTTTGGTTTTGGTACTATTTGCATTGATTTTTGTACTGGATTTTTAACATTGTGGTTTTTCAGCGCGGGACAAACTGCAATGTTAAAAATCCGGTACAAAAATCAATGCAAAAGATCAGATAGTTCTGAAACTGAAAAAGAACCGAAATTTCTGATTAATCCGAAATGGACATTTTCCTGTACTTTTTGGTTTTATACGAAACTGAAATTCCCATTCCTACTGGACAATACAAACAAAGGACTGTGAATGGATACCCTCTGGACTGTGTGTTGGGTCCTATAGGAGGGTACCCCCTTTCTCAGAGGGGAACTCAGCTGGGACTCGGGCTGAATAAGCGTGGCAGTGGGGTAGAGCTAATTCCCTTAAAGAGGCCCCTGTGTGGCCATGGGAATACCCCCTGCTACACTGCATGTCTTTGAACTCCTGCCCTGGGAAATGTCAAACTTTTACTAATATTAACTTTGTGAAAATTAAAATGGAGGAACAATTAAGTAGGACCCCTGATTGACTGTTTGCCATGAGGGTGATTTGCTTTCATAAGCCTCCTGTCTAGCCTTCATGAGCAGCAGCCACTGGCCATATGGTGGCCAGAAGGCAGGGGTAGATGTAGAACTGTTGTAATGTATAAGTGATATATTGGGACAGTGATGTTGGGATGGGGATGCCACAAACTTCCAGTGACTGGAGGGTATGAGCTTGGGGGGGGTGGGGAAGCAGCCTCTGGTGAAGGATAACAGCATGAGAATGGGGTGGCCTCTCTGTAAGGAGAGGGGAGGTGTGGGCGGGATGGCTAACGTATACTATGGGGATTTGGCTTATTGTATTCATTATTTAACTTTAATTTGTATAATATGTTTGGTTTTTTAAATTGTAAGCTGCCTGACCCTCAAGGGGGCAGTCAGGGCTAGAAATTTAAAATGTATGTATTCTTAGCTTATCTATTTTAAACAGTAATTAAAGTATCAAATGCAATTGAAAACCAACATGTAGATATTAAATAAATCCTTATATAACAATTTTGGTCCCCCATAAGGAGAGTAACAAAACCACCTCAGGCCTTTTGCAGTTTGACCATGAGACTCCCATAGGCCAAAATGGGAGACTCTGGGTCAAACTGAAAAAGGTGGCAACCCTAACCTCACGCTACTCTTCGTATCCCAACTCTCCCATAATCCAGAGATTTTTTACAACTCGGGAAGTTTTAAAATTTTATTGATTTAATTTATTTATTTGAATTTCTACCCCACCCTTCCCTAAGGCTCAGGGCATCTTACATAATAAAAACATACAGAAAATACAATAAAACTCCATTAAATTCTTTAAAACCCACTCTCATCCCTAACCCGTCCGGCCTCATCCCCTAACCCCATCCACCAAATGCTTTACAAAAGATAAAAGGTTTGCGCCGCCTCTGGAAAACACTCGAGCTCTGATGGACCTCCTGGGGGAAGAGAGTTCCATAAGATAGGGGCAGCAACCACGAGAGTGCCTCTCGGCAGGCCCTTGTCATGTGAACAAGATTAGCAGGTGGCACCTGCAAGAGAGCGCTCCTGGCTGCCCGCAAGAGTCGCAATGGAGCATGGAAGGAAAGGTGGCTTCTTCGATATGTGGGGCGCAGCTGTATAGACTCTGGGCATTTTCACACAAGACACTCTCCACCTGCTATCTACCCACCCACACCCACTATACATGTTACAGGGCACCCATAGGGCAACGCTGCAGCCCTGCAACAGGTATAGTGGGTGGAGAGTGTCTTGTAAGAAAATGCCTGTGAAAGACCAAGTAAGAGGCCAAATTGTCTTGGAAGAGAATGGACTGTCAATATTTCCCTTGCTTTAGGTACTACTGAGGCATCTAAACCAAAGGGGTTCTACTCTCTGAGTATCCTATCAAATGCTACTGCCACAGCATCGTACAGTCGAGGTTCTCTCTCGGGTAACTAAGGACACTTTTACACATAACCGCAATGAGGGACCCAATCTGTGTTCTGGCCTTGACATAATCCTTTGATGTGCCCTGTGTTTGCCATTTTATGGTGTTTAGACACATAGCCCTTCATTTAATCTGGATCCTACCTTCCACCCATTTCTAGTGCACCTGTGCAGCCTCCAAGAGTCTCCTGGATGCAAACCCACATGCCACCATTAATGTTTTTTATATTAATGTTGTTAGTAATAACCACATGGATCCACAAATGCTTAAGCAGAATGAATGCTTAAGTTTATTCTGAAAAAGGATCATGTGCTTCCCCTTTCCAAACAGCTCTGGTGGTCAAGGGAGTGCATACTAGACAGTACCATAGATATGGACAGGAAATAGATTGCCATAACCAAGTCCCATCCCCAATATACTGAACTCTATGACTTTGGAACAGGAAGTGGATGCAAACATGCCATGCACTATGTTTAGACATATTTATTTATTTCCTTGCATTTATATGCCGGCTCCTCTTGCACAAGCACCTCGGGGCGGCTAACAGCATTTAAAAACATATACAATTTTTAAAATTCAGCATTTAACCCCACATTAAAATAACCCAACAATAAAACCCCCACACTAACCCAACCCATCCATTCTGTCTCCCTTGGCAAAGGCCCAGCTGAACAGCCAGGTCTTACACTGTCTACGGAAAGAGGGGAGGTATACGACCAGGCGGACCTCCAACAGAAGGGAGTTCCACAGCCACAGAGCGGCCACTGAGACATATGTTGAACATATCAGACACATGTTAAACATAAACACAGAAGGTGACCTCCCAATCCAAGTGTGTTCACTTTCTGTGTTCAAAATGGGTTTAATGGGTGACTGAATGTGTGTTTGGGAGTGTTATGGTGTATACACAGAATAGCCAAACATGTGTTTAGGAACTCAAACACTCAATTTTCATTATGTGTAAAAATGCCCTAGGTCCCAAACTAATCAGTGATTATAGGTTAAATCTGGCACTTTTAATGCTCTCTAGATGCTAACTGGAAGCCAGTGCATCTTACAAAGAAGAGGTGAAAACAGACATGAGGGCGAGGAGGCACCTCCCTGGACCACCTCAGGGCAAACCACTGCAGCTGTCCCATAGCTGTTACACAAACAGCTCTCCGCCCCGTAACTCAGGCATGGAGGCTTCTGCCACAGGTCCTTCCACGCCCTGGGTCAGCCTGACGACCTGTCTACATGGGACAGGATGGCTGGACCCCAACTGTGCAGCAAGATCAGGCCCAGGAAGATCTGCTGCCAAATAGCTGATGGGAGGGCCCAGAGGCACGCCCTCACCCTGCTGGAGGGGTGCTCCTTGGGGCCCTGCATCAGCTGTCTGGTGCATGCAGTCAGGCTGGGTGTGGGTGTGCCTCTGGGCTGCTCCAGCAGCTGTTTGGTGTGTGCACCCTGGCCCCACCAAATAGCTGATTGTGGGGCTTGAGCAGGTGTGTGCACTTCTTCCCCGATTAGCTTTTTAGTGGGGCCAGGGTGAGCATGGGGGCCCAATTCTCCAATCTCACCTCAGGGCAGGGCACGGCGGGCACAAAATGGAAGGAAGGGAGTCCATTAGCCTGCTTTAGCCTGGGTGGCTGGGCCTTAGTCCAGTTTGCATCTCCAACCGCTGCCACCTGATGTATCCCATAGCGACTGGCAGCCTGCTCCAGGGTGGTAGCGGGTGAACAACTGGCAGGGACAGACCAGACGTGCAATTGAATCCCAGTCTATGGAAGGCTATTGTGGACTAAAGCGGACTACTGTCATGTCTGTTTTCCCATAGATGTAATGTTCTCTCTGCACTACATGAAATGCAATGAGATGAGTTTAAAATTGTACATTTTTCCTCATGAATACCAAGGGCAAAATCCTGGTCCTAGGGGCGTTAAAGCAAAATCCATTGATTTCATTGGTGTCAGCATTTGGTTTAATGAAATTCCCAATAACTTCAAAAATAAATCTATGGTTCTTAAAATGTTACAGTATTATTCCTTATTTTAATTAAAAACTAGATGAGACAGTTTCTGAGCCGCGGAGCTTGTTATATAATTTGGGCTGCAATCCACAAACTGCTTACTCCAGAGCATCGCAGCCTTAGACAGAAGACCCAGAGGGTAAAGGAGGCAAGAAGAGCCATGAAACAGCAAAGGAGCTTGTCAATGGTCAAAAGAGCAGGCCGGTGGCAGAGATAGGAATGAATCCCAGGGGCTTTGTTTTTTAATCTATCTATAACTATTGCTTGTACAGTGCCAGGTACACTGCTGGTGCTTAATAATTAATAATAATAGAAGCACCCTACCCACTAGACCACCTCTACTCATCATATTTTTAAAAAGGATCACATGACTGATTCTCTTGACTGACTTCATTTTATAAATTAATTAACTCAATAATACTCAATGCTCACTTCTCATAGTATATAAAATACATTAGCTGAAGCTTACACATAAAGAATCAGAGTGATCATAGGTTTTCAGCAAAGATCAAATTATATCTGACTTAAAGCAAGTCAAACAAAGCCTGTCTTACCTATCCCAAGGAGCCTCCTTTCCTTCCATTCTCTCTACAATTGCTTTTAAACAAAAATCCTTTCTTATTATCATACTGACATTTTGAAACATGCAAAGGCATTAAGTGAAATGCAAATTCTAGAAAAAGTTATCAGAGGTGAGTGCCTCAGATGATGTGATTCTGAAATTGCACATTAAATTAAACATTAAAAGGGATGAAAGGTTCGTTAAAAAAGCTGTAAATAAGGAACTGTGTATAAATAACATGAACACATTATGAGGTTCGTTGGGAGAATGGGTTCTATAAACATGTTTATGATTATGTGGTTGAGCCCTACAAACTAAGGTTGCAATAAACGTACAATGTAGCATATAAAGAGCTCGTAGTTCGTTCCCCAAGGGACACTGGGTGTTTTCACATGCCCAGCACCCACGCCTCTGCCCCGCATCACCCTGAGACAGGTGATCCATTTAAAAGCATCCTGCCAGATGTGCAGGTGGAGCAGAGGTGGGGCAAGCTGTCCCTGCTCTAGCGCAGTCCTTGCTGGCGATGCTCCGGAACATCCAGGAGCGCTGCCAGTGGAATGGGGCTGCTGTCTATCTGCTCAGCAGACAGCCGCTGCAGCCCTGCTCTTGGCCGGGGATTGCACCGGGCAACACCATAGAGTTCTGGGCAGACCATGTGCCATTTTGGGGGAGGGGAGTGCTGTGCAGGTGGACCGTGGGCCGTGTCAGCCGCTGAGTTGTTCTTAAACCCGACCCAGGCTGGACTACAAGTGGGCAGATGAGAGGGTACTCTCCCAGACCTGTTTTGGGAGTGAGCACTCCTGCATCAAAACACCCACTGTGGAGTGTTGCTCAGCAGTGACCCCTCCGACTATACCAGTGAAGTGGTTCCAGTTTCAGGCTTTAAGGGTGTTAACAAATGAGACATTAGTCCACATGCCCGTTTTTTAGGTGTTTGCCCCCACCAGCCACGTGACCTCCACCCATGGCGGAGTCTCGGAGAATGTGGAGCCTGCTATGCAGGCAAATACGGGCTAATGTGCACCAACATAACCAGCTCCCATCAATTATGTTGTGTGCAGCGCCTCCATGTGCATAGATCCACCAGCACTGTAGAGTTGTGGGATGAAATCCTAGAACATCTGAGGAGTGACCGCTTCCTGCCACTCTCTCCGCTCTCACTGGTGTTGCCAGTGGATGCTGCCTAAAAATGCATTAAATACACGCAGGGGAGGGGACTGTCCATTTAGGCTGGACAGACATGGTAAACATGTGAGTAGGGACTGCACAGACTGAACCCAGACTGAAGCAGGCTATTATCTCGTTTGTTAACACCTTAAAACGAATCCCATCTAGCAATGTTGATTCTGCCCCTGGACTGCCAAAAGTGCAGTCCCCATAGAAAAATCAGAGAATAAAACCAAAGTAAACTATACTATCAATACTATGACCACTTTCAGACATTCTCCCACCCCCCCACCCCCAAAAGTGTGCATATTCTGGCTGCGGGAGGGAATGAGCAGCCAGAATATGTGCAGGGATCGGCCTGTCTGAAAGCCCCCTCCCCCGCACAGCTTTGCCGGCTCGATTTCCTGCTCTACATCCCTGCACGTGTCTGCCAGCAAAGCTGCGCGGGGGGAGGGGGGGCTTTCAGACCAGCCTATCCCCATGCATATCCTGGCTGTGCATTCTCTCCTGCAGTCAGAATATGCACGCGGGGGTGGGGTGGGGTGGAGGATGTCTAAAAAGTGGCCTATGTAGTTCAATAATATGAACTCATAGGGCGAGAACCGGTTCCCAAAGGTTCAGGGCAACCTACAAATCATAAAAACATTAAAAATAAAAAAACCTAAACTCCCACAACCCTCCACAAACCCACTCAATACCACCACCCCCTTCCAAAGGCCCCAAACCACCCTAATCCCCTATCCCTGCCCTCCAAATGCCTTTTCTAATAAAAAAGTCTTGCACCACCTCCGAAAGATGCTCAGACTCAAATGAACCTCTGGGGGAACAGAATTCCAAAGCATTGGAGCAGCAACTGAGAACGCTTCCTTGTGAAGCCTTGTCATACAAACAAGGCTAATAGACGGTACCCACAGGGAGGCAGTACTGAGACTTGAGGCACTTTCAAAGTCTTAATAATTGATACCCAACACTTACATGTTTCTCACCCAAAATTTAGATGAAGAGCCATCATTTACTAGTGTTCCCTGACTGGAATTTCAGTGACCACAAAGGTTCAGATGTGTATGTGGGGGGGTGTTTGAGTCAGTGTGCAACCTTGAGGAATCAAAGGTGTTAATGAAAAGAAGTTGTCATGATTGTCTGGGTGACAAGAGCCCTTCCCAATTCTACTCCTTTGGAAGAGAACAGAGGGAAAATGCCAGTAAGTTCTTTGGTTATTACAAAAGTACATAGAATACCCTTAAAACATTTCCCACAATTGGAGGCCTATATTGCTCCCATAGGGTACTAAACTCTTATTAATATCCATGGGGGTTATGGTTTGAAAATAAGCTAGACTTCTCGTATTGTTTTGTCTCTGATAAAATCAAATGTACTTTCCCCATGTTAAAATTAGTTATTGTGCAGTGCAATTTAATAGTATTTGAAACCCAAGGTGGTAGTAGTTACTACCTGAATGCCTTGTCTTTGTAATACAAAACCTGCTCATGCTTCTATTGCTCTGAGTGAATAACTCCCATAGGCTTCAGTGGGAAAAGAGCCAGATACCAGACCCTGTTCTTACAAGTACTTTAAACAGCCCTAATTTTAAGCATGTGAGTAACTACACTGACTTCAGTAGAACTATGTCTGTGTGTAAAGATTAGGGATGGGCGAACACGGTTCGGCAGTTCGGAGTTCGGCCCGGACTCGGCCTGTTCGGACGACCGAACTCGAACACGAACACAAACGCGAACATACCAAACAAACCGAACACCGAATGGCAAAATGGCCGAACAGTTTGGTCAGTTTGGATCACGTTCGGATGAATTCGGGTGCCAAAAAAAGTTCACTGGAAGGTCAAACATGACAGGGAGGTGTCAGTCACTGAGGAGCAGACTTCCAGGCACCAGGGGTGGAGAGGCTTGCAAGAAACGAAACTAATTATCTGCCTCCCCCCTTCCCAACACCTTCTGAGCTAGTCACTGTTCCTGAACAGCAGGC
>QEPC01000068.1:5305176-5345925 GCA_003113815.1 Sphenodon punctatus
ATTTTAAAATGGCCCTGCCCTTTGCAGTTTGGTGGGATGTTGTGGCAGGCTTTTTCACTCATGGCTAGTTCTTGCATGAATGCTCTGTGTTTAGTTGCAGCAGAAATTACCTTACATTGCAACAGAGCTGTGTCACATGTTTTGGGGGACAAGTGGATAGTCCCGCTGCTGCTTTTATGATGTGCTAAGGACTGCATGTAACATTGTTGCCTTAAGATGGTTTGCTTTGCTTGCTTTGTGTTTGCATGATGCATTGCTGCTTTCCTTCTCCCCTCCCAAGCATGAGTAGAGAGGCCATTTTGTAAATTTGTGGGTCTACTGGTCATGGCTACTTTTCTCTTTAAATGGTCCCGTCACTGTTTCACTGCTGCTCTCTGCTGGAAAGTAGTTTCTGGCCAATCTGCTTGTGACTGTTATTTTGAGCACCTTGCCTGGGGTTTTTGTTGAGAAACAGAAATGCATTGTTTAAATTTTGATGGGGCTGGTTTGGTGCCAACAGAGGCCTGTAACTGACCAAACTTTTTTAAAAAGGCCTGTGTGCTTGGACAGGCATTTGGCTGCCAGAGATAGTGTTGGTACTGGAGATGCTGGTTTGGATGGGGAGTGTTTGACTGCTATACAGGTCTGCAACTGCTGTCCTTGTGAACAGAGGAGAAAGTAGGTAGGAGCATGCCCCACCAACCTCAATAACACCAGCTGCCACTTTTACAGATTGCATTGCCTTCTTTCTTGCCACCAGTGTTTGTTTTCTTAAGTTGTTGTATAAACCTGTTACTGTTGGGTGGCTAATCAGAATTAATGTCCTATTTTTAAAAAGTTTATATTTAGTAGAAGATGAATGAAGTGCATTGGGATAGTTAACTTCCACACTTTACTGCAGTGCTCAGGTTTTTAACTAGCATTCCTTGGTACAGAGATTTAATATGCAATGCAAGCAAAACTCAGGATTATTTTTTTTTCTCATTCAGTGTTTTCCTTTTTAAATATAAATAATAAAAAAGCATGGGATTGTTGTGGAGCAACCAACCACCAGGGGGCAAACCACTCATATACAATCTAGTGCAGTTAGATGCAATCACTCCTAGCTTTGCTTAGTCATGGCCTATTTTCATCAACTCTCTGTAATCTCTGTTTGAGTTTTCAGTTACTATGCAGAAAGTTTGAAGGGGCATAAGTCATTCTGGTGCTATGGGGGGGAAGAAAGAAGAAGGGAATCATAACTTCAGAATAAGATAATTGAATGATCTTGAGCTCAGAAGCAATTTGATTGTTTTTCTGCACAGCTTGAAGACAATGTTTAGATGATTTTCCCTCCACCTCTAGGTGTAGCCTTCAAAGCAAATCTGGCAATTTTCAAGCCAAACAGATTTTTTTTTTTTCTAGTTGAAATTCTGCAGAGTCTAAAAACAAATATAATGGGAATTTAAATATATGTTGTCACGCACACAGGGGCACATGACACATCAGATTCACCATTAATTCTAACAAGAAGGTGGCTCTGCCTTGTAAAGTTGTGTATCTAGCCCAATGGTGGGGAGGGAACCTTTTCCCCTATGGAGAGCCACTTTGAAAATTAGTCCAGGCTCTGAGGGCCACATAGAAGTTGTGGTGGGGGTTGAGGTACTTAAAGAGTGCACTCAAAAAGGAGGGCCCAGATCATGGATATCTAAACTAAACTGCCTAACTGAGTCAGACCAATGGTCCATCTTAGCCCAGTATTGTCACAACCTGACACAGCAGCAGGGGTTTCAAATTTGGGTCCAAATCCAGCTCTTCCAGGGTCTCCAGCATGATGTGCTACCTGAGGCTCCTCCAAGCCCCCAGCAGAGGCCTCCCCCAGGCGTGCTACCAGAGGTCCTGACGTGGAGATGTTGGGGATTGAACCTGGGACCTTATACATGCAAAGTATGCATGCTTACCACTTGAGCTATGCCCTCTCCCTGGTCTGGGTTGTTAAGTGTTAGATATTTGAATAGCTGATACCCTGCTATATAAGGCTTATATAATAATAGCATGTGGGAATCTGTTTATCAAGCTACTGAATTCAAAGCCTATTGTGTCAGAGCCATTGCCATCTAATGATGAGCGTAATCATTTGGCATTGACCTCTGCAAGTGATTACTTAGGCATTGTTGTGTCAGTTTCCTTGTACTGTGTTCACTTTATGAAGATAAGTTGAAGGTTGTTATTAGTAAGTAGTTCCACCCGACTTATTCAAGCACTGGTACTGAATTTCTACTTGCCTGGACAGATGAGAGGAATTGGAGTAATTGGGCTACTAGGTAAGAACTTATTCTCAATAATCCTTCCTTGTGTGTGTTGCTGATGCTGAGCTCTTTGGCTGATGTGCATCTCGCTCAGGAATCACTGATTTAAAATACATAATTGTTAACTTTTTTTCTTTTTTATGGATGATGTTTTGAAGATAAGCCATGAAGTCTCCTGAACATTTGTATGTTTTTGGCTGTGATGAAGGACAACAGTATCTCTTGGATGCGTGTGTGTGTGTGTTGACAGTTCCTCCTGAAAGCAATTGTGAATCTTTGCCAAACAAAATGTAATACTAAACAATCCTGAAGCACTGTACTGAAACTGATTCCTTTCTTAACTTTCAGATGGCTAAATGAAATCCATCTAAGTGTGACAGCGTTGCACATGAGTAACTGGGAGCTGTTCATGTTGAAGCTGTTCGCCAAGAATGTTTTGCAAGAGAGGACTTTTGTAATACATGTGCTCTTTTATGTGTGAATTAATTTAGACTGATGCTTCTTGTTGCCCAAATTTATTTAATTTATAAACAAATCCAGGGTTTGAACTTTGGTTTCCAAAGGTCAGTAATCTGCAATAGAGAGAACAGAGAAACCATTTGAGACTTGATCAGGGATTAGATGGAGCATCAAGCATAATCTTGCTAGCATGTATACATTGATAACAGCGTTCTGGCTGTCTGCTCTTGTTTGTACTGGTAACAACGCATTTGCTTTCCTAGTGTGCTTACAAATAATAAAGCAATGCTCTCTCTTGCATCTGCACAGCATCTCCAAGTAAAAGAAGCTGACATGGAGCACTGCTGGGGTTGTTTGGCATGGATTTGTTTGTTTTGAAAACCTTTACACCTCATTCCCCACAGCAGGAAAAAACACAGGGTGCCATCCTAGTTGGCTTCCCCTGCTAAAGCAGGGCTATATGAATGCACTCTGAAACTCTCAGAGCATTCAGATTAAATGAAAACGCCATATTTTTTGGTAAAGATTAAAAATATCCACAGTTCATGTCTAGTTTTTAGAACAAGCATCTTACTTGTAATTGTTGCATGTTTCACATAAAGTTGGAGTAAGGAATATTTCTTCCTGAGGATCATGATGCCCTTTGCACATTTATTTAGCTTTTAATATGCAGTAAGTATGATGCTCTCTGCTCTGCAAACTGGGAGATTGGAGCGCAGTATAAATGAATTGCCATATGTCACACAGAAAGTGTATGCCTCAGTTGGGAATAGGCCCAGGGCTGGCACTAACTGCTTTGCTGCTCTGGACAAAATAGATTTTGACTCCTCAGATATTTTATTGTAGGAACAGTTGTGATTGGCAAGACAAAAAAAACCTCTGTTCTCTCTTGCCTGTTTCCCATGCCACCACTTGTTTTCCTCTCCACTTCTTCCTAAATCAAATGCCATCAATTGCCCAAGACCAAATGCCACTATATTTCATGAAATGCCCAGACAGAAGGCACATGCAAATGTAGCTCCGTCTGGCCAGCCCATGTGTGTTAGGTCTGTCCCCAGTGGCCTTGGGAAATTTCAAGAGCTTGGCATATCTTGGTGCTGCCATTCCCAGGGAGGTCTTTATAAGGTGTGTATGATGGTGCTGGTTTTCCTATAGCCAAAACGTGCGCATTGAGGCTAACTTATTGGATTTGGCATTGAGGGCCTCCCATGACACTGATGTGCATGTACTGGTTTCAGCGAAGGCCACTGTTCTGGACAAGTTGTCTTTTCAAAGCTTCCCACTCAACCCTGGCCATGCTGTTACTGCCTCCTACCTTTGACCATCTAGCTTATGAGCATTCTTCCTCCCTTTAGGGTTAGAAAAATATTGAGTAAAAATATTACTCTTTCCTCCCTGTCGGATTTCCTTAAAGGTGCTGTATGGAATTCTGATTGTGTTTAATTAGATAGCAAGTCAGTTTTTATAAACTGAATTCTTGGTTACTCAGTTCTCAACTGGTAAATGAATAGAATAACAGGAGCATCATCCATGTTTTCATCGCCTCGAGACTAGACTGTTGCTCTATGTGCACTGCACCGGAGACTGCAGCTGGTACAAAACACAGTGGCCTGTTTCCTTAGGTGGATGGGTCGTCAGTGCTCTGTTCTTTGCTCTGGCTGCATATAGTCTTCTAGGCCCGATTCAAGGTGTTGGTATTGACCTATAAAGCCCTACATGGCTTGGGTCCTGCCTACCTGCAGGACCACCTCACCCCCTGGGTCCTGAATCTTTTAATTAATGATTTTTAGCATTAATGAAAAGTGTTGAATTGACACCATGTTGCTACTACTCACGACATCTTACTGAGCTCAGAAAAATGTGAAATCAATCAGAGAGTGGCAAATGTACTTACTATTGTCCCTCTTCTCCGTGGCTTGCCAGAAAGGTATTAAAAATTCTGCCCTCTCCCCACTCACTCCTCAGTCGCTGTCACACTTGTTCAGCAGCTGGGCCAAATCCTGCCCAGAGTGAGGATCCTCACTCCGGTCAGGATTAAAAGCATGGTGGTGCTCAGCGCCATCGCATCTAAAAACACAGTAGGACTGAATTAAGGTAGTTTGAGTGCACATGAGACATTTTGAATGGACAGAATTTGATCTTGGGTTGTGGCTTTATACAGCCTTGGGCATGAATGCAGCATTAACGCTTCAAGGAGGTCAGTTATTACCAGTCACAACAGAGCATTACTTGTAACTACTGGTAACTACTAGTGTAGATGAAGACATCTGTTTATTTGGCACTAGCTTTTGCCATGGCCAGACATACAAACATAAAAGTAAATTCAAAAAGCAAACATATTAACCATATCTTAAAGCATACAAATATAATGTCATCAAAAAGGGGAAACATAAAAGCAAATTATAATGGCATCGTAGTTTTCATCATTATCAAGCATATGAACATTGTTATGTATTTTAGTACAGCAATTTACTCTCACCATAGCCAGAAACCAAATTCAACATAAAATTAAAAAACATACAAAATTGCATAGTTACCTGCCTTCGCGTTACATTCGAGTCGAGTAGGCTTACCATGCTTGGCAACTTACCCAAAGTTAATAGTAAAATACATAACAACTCTCAACAGTCCCAATCTAACATGCCTATTAGGTGCCTGTGAGTTCACCCTGCCTAATTTTAATTAAGTCCCTCCTTTTAATTGCCAGTCTAATAAAGATCGCAACAGCCAAAATTGCATTCCTGCCCGCCATCTTTAGCAGTGCCTCATAGCCATATCCCCAGTTGGCACCACCATTGTCAAGTGACAGCAGGGCCAACCAAGTTATCCTTTAATACAGTGAGCTGTGGGCAGCACAACAAAAAGTGCTCGATAGTGTCAACCTCCTGGAGACTGCATGGGCAAAGGTGTTGGTCAAAGGGGATATGCTTATGCCTGCCCTCAACAATTGCAGAACTGACCAAGTGGAAGCATAAATTCGTGTAGCACCGGCGCAGCTCTGGGTTTTCGAGATCTAAATATTTCTCGAACCCAAATGATTATTTGACTTGTTTCAGCCCTGGCGCCAATTTCCACTGGGAGATCCTCCCTAGATCGTCCTGCCGAGCAATATCCTGGATTCTCTGCGTAACCTCAGGCTCAATAGCCTGGAGACCCTTCCCCCAGAAGGACTCAAAAGAGAATCCTAGCTCTCTAATTATCCTCCAAAGGTAGAGCACCCAGGAATATGAGCGAATCCCCGTAACTTAGTTCCTCCCTCAGGCATTTAGGCAGGAGGGCTGTCTCCTGCTTGGCCAATATCTGCAGCTAGAATCTCACATAAGCCTGCTTGGCTCTTGCCCCCAGAGAAACTACTCCCACCTCTGCTCTCAGGATTGCCCCTGGGGCCACCCTGAGAAGGTGCCGGAGGAAGGATTTCTGGGTCCTTTCCAGGGCCCGTTCTAGATGAAGACAGAGGTGTAGTAAGATGTTAGTTGCTATATTGACTAAATACACCTAATTGTTCTGGTATATAAGGTTCATCAGTTTACAAACAGCCTGGAAGAACTATTAGAGTGGCTTTTTATATCCTGAAATTTGGAGAAGCCAATGTAGTTAATTCACTCCTGATGCTTTAGTAGAAACATTCAGTAAGGTCATCAGTTTCTACAGCAGTCTGTTGCAGTAGACTGGAAAACTCTTGGCAGTTTCATTTAAATTTTAAAATGATGTATTTTAAAATAAACTAAATATGAAAAGAATACTTCATAATAGCTGCTGTATTGCTTGCTTTGCCCTTGATTGTATCTTTATTGTCTTTACATTTATTTTTAGTGCATCTGTTTAGCTGACTGACAGCACTGCATCATAAAAGTTGTCATCGGGAACATTGGAGTTCTGACTGCTTTGCATGGCTTCCCAGGAGACTGCAGAGTCTTTGTCCTAGATTCTTTTTCTGACCTTGAATCGCGTATCTTGTCCGTTTCACATCTGTAAAATGGAGAACCATATATTATGGGAGCATCCCCCCCACAACTCCCTCCATGCAATTCCAGGATTATGGGGGCAGGGCTTAAGAAGGTCACCATCCCCACAAATTTTAGTCTTAAATTTTGCCTGTGCAATACACATTTCACTTGTAAAAGTTCCTTGAGATCTATGGATGAAAAACCCAGTATAACTTTAAATAGCATCTGTTCCCTGCCCAGTTGGACAATAGGTACTCCGTGAGTGAGGCATAATTCATTCATTTAGGCAACTTTTCCTTCCATAAAGATAAACAATTAAAAACAAACCCCTTTTAACTAAAGTTGCTAAGTAGGGTCCAGTCTGCCACATGACCGGTAACGAAGTTTCTGGGGCATAGCTAGCTTGGAATGGTCCTTGGTGCAGAAAGGTGGGCCCCCTGTTGGAGCAATCTACTCCAGTGTGCATATGAATTCTACGTGTGTGTGGGGACCCCCCAGGCACGTGGGTCCTGGTGCTGCTGCACCTTTTATAGCTATGTCCGTGCAAAGAATTTAGGTTGAGCTATCTATGGAATTCTAAATACCTTAGTACCATAGTGAAATACTAGTTGTCTGAATAATATTTCAGGCACAAGATGGCACCCAAGTTGACTCTTCACTAGTTCCCATTCACCAAGGTTGGAACAGTTCCTTTTACATTCTTTCTTGTGTATTGTACTAGCTTGGAGGTGCACACCACCACCACTAGAGTAATGGCACAACTCCCATTGACTTTAATGATGGAGGTTTGCATGATACGTAGTTGACTGGCTATGAGTGTGTGTGTGTGGAGCTAGTGTATCTGTGTCTCTTTACCAAAAGGTGAAAGAGTTTTAATTTCTGCATGTTAGCTTTCTTGTATGTCTTCCCTTTGCCTCTAAACCTCTTGGTAGCCTTGCCCCTGTAAAGCTGCATAGCTGGGATGTTCTTGTTGATTTCCAAGTAAGAAAACAAGAAGCCGCAACAACCCACCTTCCTGCTCCTTGCATTGGTTGCCTCAGCTACTATATTGCTGCATTGTGAGAGCTTCAGAATCACTTAGTTTTGTTTTTCATAAATCCTGTGATCATAAAATCAATTCAAAATAAGCTGCTGAATAATTATTAGGAAGAATGGCTTCATTTTAGCAGCCGTGTGGGAGCAGTAACTAAAAATAACTGAAAGAGGAACTGCTAAAAGCTGTGGTGGTGTTGTTCCTTTTGCTCCCTCCAAACAGAGATTGATTAAAATAAAGGGCCAGATCCTAGTGTTTAGTGCAGCTCCACAGAGTGTCTGCAAAAGTGGCAATGGTGTTTAAGTAAAAGTGCCTCAAGGCACACTTTTGCACCCTCCTGGGCCTACTGTTCTGTGCTGGGCTGGTCTCATGTGCCATGCTAGAATAGGCTAGGGCTCCTCTAATTTGCTTCACTTGCATTGGTCCCAAAGGTCTGAAAGTACAGCCAAAGGTCAATGTGGAACAAGGAGAATTTGGCCACACCCCTTTCTTCCTACAGCTGTAGTACCGGGAGGGGGGTGAGGATCAAAAGGAGCGTTGTAAAAGTGCTGCATTGGGGGTGATTGGGGCTTAAACTGGTTAAGAGAGCTTGAGGAAAGTGGCATTGATCTGATTTTGTTTTTTTCCAGTATATTCTGGTGCATCACTAGCCTAATAATGGGCTTACTCTGCTGGGTTTGACCAGGAGACTTTGGGTTTTGATTAGTTATCTCTTGCTCTGGGTAAAGCTTTTGTTTCTTGGGGATAGCTGGATAACCAGGGGAATTTTTGCAAGGTGAGTGGGGGTCAGGATCACATCATAAAGGGACAGGGTAAAAAGTCTCTTCTGCTTCCTTTCTGATGTGGCCCCACCTTTTGCAGAACGTTGGGACACTCTGAAGGGGACGCGACCATGTCAGAAAGGTCTGGAAGAGGCCCCTTGTCCCATTCCTCTCAGGATAAAGCTTCTGAGATGCCAACCCTACTAACCACATGTATTAAGTATTCGTTTGCATACATGTTTTATGCTGTCCTTCTGCAGGACTCTTCTGAGCATCCCAACAAGGGTTACCACTTCTGACTCTTTGATCCCAGAACTTCCGTTTTGACTGGTGGGAGTCTCAAGGTCAAACTGTGAGAGGTGGCAACCCTAGTTCAGCCAGCATTTGCTGACCACTAACACAACTACCCGCACGTAAAATGAATACAGCATACTCTTTCAAAAACTAAATGGGTCTTATAAAGGAAGGATTAAAATAGCTGTGATCCTAAATGCTGGCTGTGATCCTTCTGCTGGCTGAGCCCCACTGACTTCCTTTCGTGCAGGACTGCAGCCAAAATTGACATAAGTACTGTCTCATACACTTTTGGCTAGCAGACTGTACTGCTCTTTAGTATTTGAGACGTTGGCTGGAATTGAGAACTTCATTTGTAGCATACTGAGATACTGAAAATGTTTTCTTATAAGGAGCTGCCTAACTGAGTCAGATCAGTGGTCCATCTTAGTCCAGTATTGTCACAACCTGACACAGCAACAGGGTTTCAAGTCCAGCTCTCCAGGGTCTGCAGCAGAGTCCTCATCCAGGTGTGCTACCTGAGACCCTCCAGAATTCCTGGCATGGGCCTCACCCAGGCATGCTACCAGCGATCCTGAATCAGAGTCGCCAGGGATTGGACTTGGAACTTCATACATGCAAAGCATGCACTCTGCAATCTGAGCCACAGGCAATCTTTAATGTCAATTTCTCGCACTCTGTAGCATGAGTAAATTGTGCCAGTTATAAGAAAAATCAGGATTTTTCTTCTACTGAAAAAAATACATTTTATACAAGGCTATTACAATGAACTTTGATCCTATTGGGAGAATTCAAGGTATTTAACTCTGAGGATGTAAGCTATATTATAACTAATGGTGCAGAATTTTTCTTTTATTAGTGGGCTCATTAGTGGGCCCTTGTACAAAGGTCATGAATGCTGCAGTGCACATCTTAAAAGTTGTGTTGCTTAAATGATTTCCAGTACTCTGATTGCAAAAATACTTTGCTGAAATAAAACAAACTAAACAAAATTTGAGCAAATGTCCCCTTCCTGCAGTGATTTTCTGAGGCTGACACTGGAAACACTCTGAGATTATTCTGATATGCACATGATCCTTAACTGCATTACACGCTATAAATCTGTAATACAAGAAAATCCAGAATTATGCCAACAAAACACTCCAACTACTTTTGTGTTGGAAAGCAGTTCTTTTGGTGTGTGAATTCTGAACGTGTCTGTAATTACAATGAATTAACTTGGTTCCTCGATCAAGAAGGTGCTGCTGTGTAAGAGGAGAGTATCTGCTTTGCTCCAAGAAGGGAGCAATGACTGGAAGGGCACTTTTCAATGAACAGCTACTTTGAAGTAGTTAAGTCTTAAATCACTTTTACTCAATTGTTCACATGTCAAGATCTTTGAACCACATATTCAGGAGTAAGATGAGATGTACTCCTGAAAAATAAGGAGTGTATACTCTTTGGTTTTTTACATCAAAGTAACTAGTGTGAACCCTTTACTTTGAAATAAAAAGAGAAGGGTAACGTAGTTTGTCATTTACCATTAGTAACTACTGTCTTGCAGCTACAATGTGGATAGTGCCAAAGTGGAGTAGGTACTTCGCTTTAATTAAATTGAAGTAATTTAGTTTGTCAGAACAAGCATTGAAGGTCCTTTTCTGACTGACCCAACGGTGGACTGGAAACTGCCTCTTAATACTTCATTGTAATGGACATTGTGTCAGTACAAGTTATCAAGTAGCTCTTTGTTCGAGTTTAAGAAGTAGGCACTTGCTACTTGGCAACCAAATGTTTGTCAAGTAGCAGAAGCTGTATGCACAAACCTCTACAAAAACCGATTCATATTTGATCAACAATTACTATTATTATTAGCAAGCATTTATATAGTGCCAGCAGTGTACCTGGTGCTTTACAAAGTAATGGAATAGACCAGTCTCTGCCTTAGGGCTTACAATCTGAGAGACCTGGGGGGGGGGAGACGAAGGAAGGGCTGAATAGGGAGAGAAGGGGTGTAACATTCACAAAGTTGCGAGGTCTCAGGTGCGCATGCTTGGCTTGGTTATGTTGAGAATGATGGCTGACTGGTCTACTGGGTGAGGCTATGGGTACATAGACCTCAGGTAGCATTGTACTGGATGGTAGGTATCAGCAGGAGTTGGGGAGGGCAGAGCAGAAGAGGTGGGTCTTGAGGAGGGATTTGAAGGTACAAAGGCAGGGGGCGAGGTGGATATGGGCAGGGAGGGAGTTCCAGGTGTGGAGAAGGGATGAAGGTGGTTAGGGAGCAGTGGAGGTGTGGGAGGGCAAGAGAGGGGACACGGGAGGAGTGGAGTTCACGCAGTGGAATACGGAGGGAAATTAGCACAGAGAGGTAGGGGGTGTAAGGTTGTGAAGTGCTTTATAGGTGAAGACTAGGAGCTTGTGCAGGATTCGTTCAGGAAGGTGGAGCCAGTGAAGAGAGGAGGGGCTGCACGTGGTCGAAGCGACAGGTGAGGCGGATGACCCTTGCAGCAGAGTTTTGGACGGAGATAAGGGAAGACGGGAGAGTGGGGGAGGCCAGTGAGAAGGAGGTTATAGTAATCGAGGCGAGAGATGACCAAGGGTTTTGGCAGACGAGACAGAGAAAAGGGTGAATCTTAGCAATGTTATGGAGGGAGAAGCGACAGGATTTGGCAACAGTCGATTGTAGGGTTTAAAAGAAAAGGGTGAGTCAAAGATGAAGCCTAAGCTACGGGCTTGGGGGATGGGTAGAATGGTGACCCTGTTGATGGGGATCGACAGGGAGGCGGGAGAGGAGGAGTTCAGTTTTAGCCATGTTGCGTTTGAGTTGACGTTGAGACATCCATGTTAAAGAGTTCAGTTTATTCTTAACAATTCTCTCCGGCAGTAACTCCCGAACTTTTGCATAATTCTTTTCAGCCCTATCTGAGTTTGCAGAGAGAGAGATGTGTCATCTGCGTAGAGGTGATATTGGAAGCCATGGGAGGCAATGAGTTTGCCTAGGGACAGGGTATAGATAGAGAAGAGGGGGAGGGCTAAGGACAGAGCCTTGGGAAACACCAACCGAGAGGGGAAAGGAGGAGGAGGTGGAATTGACAAGACGCATTGAAAGAGCGGTCAGAGAGGTAGGAGGAGAACCAGTCGAGGATGGAGCCACAGAAGCCAAGGGAGTGAAGTGAGTCTCGTAGGAGTGAGTAGTTACTCCTTACAATTGGTTATAGAATGTCCTAAGTTTCCTTGGGGAGAGGTACTTCAGTACTCCGTTTCCCCACAGGCTGTCTTTTTATTTCCTATTTTGCCTTTATGATCTGTCATATGACCTTAGGGCAGCATCACTCAAATTCAATTACTTTTCCTGGTGGGCCAGATAAAAATAAAGATAGAATGTTGGGAGCCAAGCAGTGGATTTGTGTAAAATATATACAAACTTATGGAAACAGGAAAAGAAGGTGAAGTAGGGCGGCGGGTTTTGAAGGGACAAGAAGTGCAAGGGATCAAGTGGACAGGTTGGATGAAAAAAACAAAGGGAGTTGGGTGGGTGGCTTGGAAACAGTGTAGTGCTCTTCATTATTTTCTTTTTTTAATTAAAAAAACAATTTTATTGAAAAACAGGTAGCTTAGTGCATTGAGGTTTTTTTCTCAATAGCAAGAGGTACATAGAGGAAAGAAAATAATAAAAACTTAAAAAAACAAACTTCTGTTCAGATATAAGGAACAATGGCTCCCACCATGAGTTTTGTCAGTACAGTAAGTACCTTGGTGAAAATATATGTCCAGTGTCAGGCCTATGGCGGAAGAACAGGTAAGTTATTACAATCCTATTTCCTGTAAATTGATTGAGGTTCTGTAGTCTGTGAAGTCTTCGCCGTCAGTTATTATAGCCCAGCATGGTGACCATACACTCTTCCCATTCTTTCTTGCACAGAAACCCAGACATGTGCACACGTACTCGCATGCTTTTTCTCTCACACACTCACCCTTGCAGTGGTGGGGACTCATTCTTCCCTGTTGGCTTCTGATCTTTGGGGAGCAAGGAGAAGCTTTCCTTTGCCGAAGGCTGCACCACTGCTGTTATGTTTCTGCTAAGGGGAGAATGGGAGTGGAGCTCATTACTGACGAACAAGAAATTGTTTTAGGCCACTCACCTCTTGTTCTCTCCCCCAGGCTCCCATACAGCCTGGAAGGAATGGAGCTCCGATTCTAACTCCAGCAGCTCAAGCTGAGCAGCTGTGTATGACGGGTGTGTGTGTGTGTGTGTGTGTCTGAGGGGAGGAGGGCCAGAGCACAGGAATAGACTGTGGGCTGGATTTGGCACTTGGGCTCTCTATTGGAAACGCTGCCCTAGGACTTCTCACCAATTATCCCCTGTAGATAGAATTCCAAACCTAACAGGAACGAGTCCATAACAATTGACTTCAATGGGGCTATGTACTTCCTCTGGGTTGGGGCATTAAGCATACTATTACTGATGTTGGCCTTTGTTTTTTAACGCTGTATTAAGAAAGATTTCCCCTTGAACGCAGTTAGTATGACATGTTGGTTGTCTCATACGTGTAAAACAGCAGCAGCTTTCAGTATCGCTGCATTTCTTGCTGAGGAAGTGAGAATGATTTAAAGAAGTAAAAATACTATTTGTTCAGAGTTCTCATCTCTTCATGGAGGGGGAAAACTTATGACACGATAGACCAGGAGGCAAAACAAAGCACCGATTGCACTTCTTTTCATCTCAAAGTTAAACTATTCTTATATTTTTCTGTCCAGGTGATTGACAAGATGGACAAGGCAATGGTTTTGCTAGTTTTTCTAAGTCTGAGTACGACCTTAGAGTTGGGCAGTGATCGTAAACAATGGAGTGCTTTTCGTAGTGTGTTTAAAAGGATCAAATTCTCCACACCTTCAAGAGGAGACCCAGGGAAACCGCTCTTCCTTACACCTTATATTGAAAGTGGCAGAACTGAGGAAGGTAAGAACTATCTTTCTTGAAATCTTACATCTTTCTAAACTTTGCCAACTTGCACCAACCATTAGGAGAATTGTTGCCAATTACTGGCATTGGGAAACTATAAGCCAGTAAAATGTAACCAAGGGTGTTAACAATAGCCCACTGGAATCCGTCTTTGGTCTGTGCTGTCCCCGCTCGGCCCCCCCTCACATGTTTAATGCGTCCAGCCTAATAAATGGGCAGCCACCGACGTGTCTTCCATGTGCCTGTGGGAAGCCCCCACTGATAGCACCAGTGAAAGCAAGAGCAGAGAGGAGCAGGAAGTGGTAGCTCTGTGGACACTCGGATTTCTGCCCATGACTCCATGGTGCTGGCAGACCTGTACACATAGAAGTGTTGCACACAACCTAACTGATGGGATGTTGATAGGCATATTAGCCTGCATTCATCGCCACATTCTCCAAGACCCTGTGGTGAGTGGAGGCTGTGGGTCTGGCGGGGCGGGGGGGAAGGAGGTGAACACCTGATAAATGGTAGGTGGACCCAACTGGTGTGGGCTGATGTGGGCTAACGTCTCATTTAACACTCATAGTGATCTCTGCTAATTTTGTGAGTGCAACTGATACCATGTAAAGTACTGTACAGTGTTCACACTACATCCAGGCTGTCCTCTGCTATCCAAGTGGCAACATGCTACTCCTATGCTCTAGCACAGTGGTTCTTAACATTTTTTCATCCTTGCCCCTGCTTCTGCTTCTCTGTGGTAATTGAGGCCCTTCACCAGTACCACCATGCATTTTGCTTCCTTTCCTGCTCTTCACCCTCCTATTACACCCCCCGTCTGTCTCCCTTGTTCTCTCTTCCCTTACCACCCTACTATTTTGGAAATTCCACTTAACTCGGTTAAAGAGAAGCTAGGTGTTTGTCAGCTGTGAACTGCCTTCTCTGCCCCTGGGTGTGGGGGCTACCCCCCAGTTTGAGAACCAGAGCTCTAGCACACTTTCAAAACTCCAGCCTTCTGTTATGAAAGTAATTGAGGCCCCCCACCACCATGTTGGTGGAGGTTTGACAGTAGGGAGAGCCAGTGTGGTGTAGTGGATAAGGTGCTGGACTTGGCCCTGGGAAGCAAGGCTTCAAATCCCACCCTGGCCATGAACTCACTGGGTGGCCTTGAGCAAGTCATAACCTTTCAGCTTCAGTTCCCCATCTGTAAAATTAGAATGTCTGTCTCTGTCCCTGTGTTCCCCTCCACCCATGTCCATCTTAAATTATAAGCACACTGGGCAGGGACCTGTATTCAAAAAGCAGTGACTTTAAAGTGCTGCATATGCCTAATAGCACTAGAGAAATTTTTAGCAGTACTAGGGCACTGGAATAATGAGGGGGATGGATGGGAGTTCTCCCCTTCTTGAGGTCTACAGGAGGAAAATCCCACTCCTGCTCAGATGGAAGGCATCTACAACTGAACAAGGGCCTTTTTAAACAAATGGGATTTTTCCCGCAGTTTAAACCTGTGGCTCTTGGACACCTCTGCGGGGGGGCTTTAGACACTCGTCCGTAAACCAGAAGTCGTCCGGGTGCCATTAGAAACAGTGGCACCGGGCGACTCCTGGGTGTTTCGAAATGTGGCATAGATAAGAGCCTGATTATCAGGGTCTTATCTATGCCGCATCTTGAAATACCTGGGCGTCACCCGGTATCACCATTTCTAATGGCACCCGGGTGACGTCAGGTTCATAGTGTCTAAAGCAGCTGCCCCCTCCCTCCCCCCCCGGAGGTGGCCAAGAACCGCAGGTTTCAGCTGTGGGAGAAATCCCGCTTGTTTAAGAAGTCCCTGTGTATGATGGAGCTAGGTTGTGGTGGGGAAGATTTTCAAGGTTTGGGGACTTTGGGGGGGTCTGGGCTCTTCTTGAACTGAGGTCCTGGTTACTCCTCTGTCGGAGAAGGAGCCAAAGTGGTTGGAATGATATCTTTTATTGGACCAACTGCTGTTGGTGAAAATTATCAAGCTTTCAGACCTCTGTCAGTAAGAGAACTATTAAATTTATTAAGCAGTGACACTTCATTGTGTGTTACCCTCTCCTCTTCTCTCTTCACTGGCTCCCCCTTCCTGAACGTATCCTGTTTAAACTCCTGGTACTCACGTTCAAAACACTCCACAACCAAGCTTCCCCCTTACCTCTCGGACCTAATCTCCCTATGCACTCCTGCACATGCTTTCTGCTCTTCCTCTGTTCTCTCCCTCGTTTCTCCTACTCACCTAACCGCCTTCGACCCTTCTCCCTCCCTGCCCCCCATGCCTGGAACTCCCTCCCTACTCACATCTGCCTTGCCCCCTCCCTCCGCTCCTTCAAATCCCTCCTCAAGACCCACTTTTTCCTTGCCGCCTTTCCCAATGCCTGCTAGTCGTTCCCCATATACTTACTGTCCGTCCTCCTCTGCAGACTGCTGCAACCAACCTGATTGTAACCAAGCCAAGCACATGCACCTGAGACTTCGCATCCGCCTGAATGTTTGTTTATCTTCTCCTTGTCTTTTAGATTGTAAGCCACAGGCAGGGACCGCGTCTATTTCTATGTTCTGTACAGCGCCAGGCACATGGCTGGCGCTATATAAATGTTTATAATAATAATAGAAGTAGTTCATATTGGCCCAAACATGTAGTAAACTACACTGTTGTAGTATCTGCTAGAATGATGAGTGTTGTCTCTGACAACATGCATTATGGAGAGACTTTCCTAAATAATACTAGCAGGTCCATCTCTTTTGTCCTCTCCTATCTCTATTCTACATGAAGGTTTTCCAACAATGGAAGCAGCATTCTTTTAAGTTGGAGCCCTGCAAATTTTTGTGCTGATAGAAACTTATTCAGCTGACTATTTCATGCCTTTATCAATGATTGTGTGTTGAATTTCATGCCCATCTCCAGGAAGGCAATTAAGCTTGGTGGGCCCTCTCCCAGGAGCTAATGTCAAGAGTTACTCTGGCTATCTCACAGTGAACAAGACGCACGACAGTAACCTTTTCTTCTGGTTCTTCCCTGCCCAGGTAAGATTATTCTTTGAGATGGTGGTAGGTTAAAGGCCTTGTGCATTTTTCTTGTGGCATTTTTTATGTAAGCTAGACTGTAGAAATTTCAACATTGGAAATTGATAGGGTACAATAATAAAGAAATATCTCTGTTGAGCATCGTACACTGGGCACAGTAGAGGCCAAATAAAATATCTAAGGGTTACCCTATTCCATGGTGGTCAAACTAGACATTGAGCCTGATCTGAGCCTGATGCAGTAGGCTTTTCTGAGCCCAAGCCCAGTGTGTGTGGGCAAGCCCGCACACAGGAAGCCATGATGGCAGAGTGCTCTGTAACAGGCGAGACTGAATTGGAATAGGGGCAGAGTTAATGTGGCCCTGATGTCATGACGCTCAAGGGGAGAGGAGGTCCCTTGGTCCAGCCCAAGGGGTTTGGGCAGAGGCTGTGCCTGCCCCACAGAACCAGTTAGATCCTGTCAGGCTTAGGTTGGGCTGCAAGCTTCTAGGGCAGACCACACTATTGCTTGTCACTCGAGGTACATTATTCTCTCTCCTTTCCCACCCACTATGAGTACTTTATCACTATTTGGTGGTGAGTTAACTCCTTATTAATGCAATATATGGGGTAGGAATTCTGCAGATACAGATTGACATGGAACATGTAGTAGCTCACCCCACACATCTGAGCATTTGAATTCTTATGGATACCAGAGGGTAAATACCCAATTGTTGCTTTACCACAGGGTATTGTACCCCTTGTTGTAACATTTTATTTATTTATTATTCCAAAATTTATATCCTGCCCCAACAAAGAAAAGCAATAAATGCAAAATATAAAAATCAAATATAAATATAAAATCTAAATACAAAAAGAGGCTTGAGATGAAATACCAACCCCCCAAACTCTCCACCCATTACTCATCCCCCTCACCAAATGTCTGGTGAAACAGCTAGGTTTTACATTGCCTGCAGAAGTGAATAAGCTGTTAGACTTTATCACTGTTCTACCATAACCTTTTTTTTTCTGAATTTTTAGGTATGTAATCTGTGCTTGATTTGTTAAAAATTGAATTGCTGGCGTCCAAACTGGGCCCAGAAGCCACACCTCCCAGCCCAGAGCTTGTAAGAGCAAGGAATGGACCCCTATTCTCTGGCTAGTAACCCAACCACTCGCCCATCCTGCCTCTCTACAACTGAATATCAAACGAGCTGCTCTTATTTAATCTATGTGGGGTAGGAAGTCATTAATGAAAGCCAAATAAACCATTCAGTTTTTTTCTTACCTTTTTTCAACCCTGAAATGACCATTATTAGCCTTTTCCTGGTCTTTCCTATTTCAGTTGCTCGCATGTACTGGGAACATTTCCTGGGAGTTAGCCCCCCTTGGCTTTAATTGCCAGGACTGAGCCCTGGCAAGCCTTGCCACCTCCCCATTAAGCATGGAAGATAATGTAGAGTGTCTATGTCTCCAATCCCCAATCTATAGAGCTGGAATAATGGTGGTACTTACCTCCCAGGAGTGATACGAGGATAAATATGTTAAAAATTGAATAGTGTTCCACGTACTATGATCTACATAAGTACCTTTGATTGATACCTGGATCCTACATATGAAGTAGGTGCATAGTTAGCAGTTAGTATGATTCCCATGTAAGGGATAGAGTGATAACGCCCTGATCCCTGGACCATCATTCCTGTTTTGGATGGAGAGCTTGTCACTGCAGTGCTGTTTCTCTAACCTAGAAAGTGGAAGGATATACCACCCCGAGGCCTGCTGGTGAAAGAAGGCATGAGCTTTTGAAGGAGACATTAGGCACTACAATGCAGATGGTAGATGGAAGTAGGCTGTTGCCTACAAGAAACTCATGCCTCCTTTCAGCAGTTAGTCTCTAAGGTGCTATCCTGCCTCTTCAATCAGACTTCATGTTCTCATGGCAACCACACTTATGAATTTTCCTACTAATAAGAGATGACTCTCAACAAAAAAAAAAACTACAAAAAACAATTTAGCTTTCAAAACTTGACCATATCTGCACTCTAGCCCTAGCTAACTTTTCATGACTTATTAGGACAAAGAGATTTGAATGATGTTCTATGATCGGAGAACATAGGGCAGTATGGGCAACCTCTTGGCCTGGGCAGCTGACAAACTGTTCCTGGAGGCTCTACACCTCCCTTCAATCTGACCTAGCTACCTCCACAGCTCACCAGCAGGTGCCCAGCTACCAGACAGCCACCAAACACTTTTGGGCCAGCAGCCTCGCCGATTACATAGGGGTTCACATTCACTCCCGAGCCCTGGCAGGATGCTCCAGCCCATGGCCAGATTTGACTCCCAGGTGGGTGTGGGGAGATGCCCTACCCCTGACAGGGGAACGCTGTTGTGCAGTACTGTATTTAACTTATAAATGAACTTTCTAACCTGACAGCAAAATGAATAATTTATAGAAATGTAAAATGTGTGCCGTTTCCTAGATGAATGCATATTTTTTTTTTAAAAAAGTTGGTTAGTCCCACTGTATTGTGTCCATCTTGTATAGAAAGGATGCTTGTGAGCTGTACCAGCTTATAGAGGCCCTCTTATTCAGACCCAAATCCTCCTTTAGTCTGAAATAGTTTATATTTTAAGCAGCTTCCAACATGCTGTATTCCTGTTCCAATAAAGTCTCCTTTAAACGTAAAACCTCTCTGATACTCACTAAAAGTCTGTTCATCATACTGGACAGTGGGATTTCTACTGTAATGACAATTGCTAAAGGATTTGGGCATTACTGAAAAGTGAAAATAAGAATTCTTCAGTATTATGGAGCATCGCCCTAGGAGATAGCTAATGGTGAGGTGATCATAAAAATAACTTCAGATTTGCTTATCCAGACCTTCTTAGATAACTATTTACAAGTCTAATCTACAGTCGTTTAGGGTTGACGTATCAAATTACTGTAACATATACTGGAAGCATATTGAGACTAACCACCAAATTTGCCCTTGTGCTGTTTTGCTCTAGCTACCCTTGACATGCTGTGTAATTAGGTCATTGTGGAATAATCTAACTGTTTTAGCTTTTTCATGTTGGTAATCAGACATCTGGTCTCTGTCTCAATAACTTATGTAAATAAAAACTTATTTACAGAGGGCTATATGAATCAAAGGTATGAATGGTGCCAAGCTCTGTGTAAAGATTTTTTTTCTGCTTCACCAAAGCTTGGTCAACAGGGTAATATGTGAGAGGCTTGTTAGGGTGATGGTGTCACAAACCTAGATAGCTAGAAGAAGGGAGGTAAACAAGTCTGGCTGTAGGAGATGTTTGGGAACTGAGGAAAGAAAATTCAAGTAAAGGCCGAATTCACTAAAGTTAGGGGGTGGGGGGAAAGAGTAAAAGATGTCATAGGAATAATTCCAGTACTTTTCACCCTTTTCCAGGAGCAGTCTTTTCTCATCAACAAACTCAAGCCCTTCAAATTATTTGTCCCTTGACACCTTTTTGTATGTATGCCTGTGCGCGTGCTCTCTCTCTCTCCTGTCTAATCTATATTTAATTCTGAATTTCCTATCTCCTGTTTGATTGTTGAACCTCACTTGGGTTGCTAATTCTCCACATTGCTTGAACTGGATGTAGTTGTTAGGTGTGTTACGCCAAATGGAATATTAAGTGTAGAAGAAAAGTCCAAGCCAAAATTTGCTTAGGGCTGTAAAGATTCTCACCATATCAACTGTAATAGTGTGTGAAAACAGACATGACGCTAACCACCCTTTAACCACCCTTGGTGGTCATTTATGCATGTTTCAGGGCTGCATAGGGCACCAATACAGCCCTGCAACATGCATAAATAACCACCAAGGGTGGTTAAAGGGTGGTTAGCATCATGTCTGTTTTCACCCAGTGTGTGGCTGGAAGAGCAAAAGGTGTGTGTGTGTGTGTGTGGCGACGACTAAAATGAGGGGATCTAGAATAATGCAAGTCGGTTACGTCTGTCAGAATTGACTAGTTAGTTTGACATTTTGGGAAAGGTTCAAGATGGCTCTAGAGTAGAATGGTTCTGTGAAAACCAGCTTTGACGTATACAGTTGCATAAGCAATAAAGAACTCAAGCTCTTTAGGAAACCAGCAGTTGCTAGGCATGCAAGAGCTGATGATTTGTTCTCAATGCCTCTAAAACAAATGGGGTAATAAAAACCTTTTAAAATTGATTTCTTGATGACTCCAAATATTTTGGATACTATTCTGTGTAGTACAAGAACAATTGCTGCAGCCATGAGAACAAACACCATTTCCAACACAAGGTTGTATTCTAATTGTATTAACTATAATAGTTTTAAATCCACTGATCCTGGTTGCTGTTGAACCATAGTTTCCTGAACTGGAACTATCGTGTTGAACTATCCTGAACCATAGTTTCTGCTTTCAATATTTCTGTCCTATTTCTCGCCTTGGATAGCATTATTATACAGAGTAGACTCCAGAGGGAAACTACTTAAATCTGGCAATGGCAGGCTTTGTTGGGGGAGTTGGTTAATAGCTCTTCACATCTGCTGTAATAAACAACAGCAGCAACAGAAGATTGAAAAATAAGGAAATTAGGTCTGACAAGGAAAATGCAGCATAGTTTAACTGTCTAGGATTTAACTGCTTGCTTTGTCTTTTGCATGTCAAAACGTGCTATAAGATTCATCCAAGATGGGTATGTCTTGAGGGAGTGAAGAAACTCATACAATTAGTCCCAAATTCAGTCTCAAGAAATTTTTCACCACAGCATCTCTTATTGTATGTAAAAAGGGTACAGTCAACATAATATTTACAGGCTACCACACAATTCCTCACTGCGCTCCCAGCCTTAAGACCCTGGCCGGGGCTCCACAAGCCACCCACCTCTAGTGAAAGCCCTGTGCAACTGAGGGCCCAACGTGAGTCACCAGCCTCCTACCCTCTCCAGCTTCAGGGCAAGCTCCTTGGGTTTTGCTTCCTCCTCAGACTAAGTTCAGGCTTTTATGACTGGCTGTTGCCCTTGGTTGAGCTGCAGCTCTTGCCCTGCTGCCTGTCTACTAACAACTACAGAGTAGATATTCAACTAACCTGATTGAATGTCTTTTGCTATGTCAAAGGCCGTCCTTAAATATAGTAGGTTTTATTAGTAAAGGGCACTATTAAAATAAATTCATTTATATTTGTGTGTATTCAAGATCCTATTCTTGGATGAATTAAGGGTGTGATCCAGCTAAGCCCTACTGCCCACGAAAAGGGCCTTGCACTGGCAGTAGGGCTGAGGAGCCAGGGGCCAGATGGCCACGTATTCTCAGATGGAGTGGTGGCCATGCACCGACGGTAGGGAAGGGGGCACAGTCCACAGAAGGGGTTCCCTACCCCTTGGAGGCACCCCACAGTGGGAAAAACACCAGCTCCCCTGTGGCAAGATGACCTGCCACGCCAGCGCACATTTATTCCTGCTTGGAGTAGGAGTAAGCCCTGCGCAGCCATGTGGCAACTGGAGGCGTGGGCTGTGGCATGTGGGCTCCTGGAGCTACAGGAGCCACTGCATGCTGGCCCGGCCAGCCCCTGAACCGGGCCCACAGCATTCACTATACACCATGGGAATCCTGGACAGGGGGGACCTGGCTCCCGTCCCAGCACCGTGGCACACTGAGAGGGACGGGAGGAGCAGGGTCCCCCCAGGGGACTGTCCCGGACTCCCGCAATGTGTGGCAAGTGCTGTGGGACCAGTTCAGGGGCTGGCCAGACCGGCGTGCATCAACTTCTGGGGTCAGGGCGCCCCTGCATGGTGCAGTGACCGGAGCGGGATGGCACGCTGTGGCCCCCAGCGCCCCAGGACTATCTGCCTGCATAACTGTCCCCTGTGCAGATGGATAGCAGGATTGCGCTCTTAAGCTATAAATTCCAGCAAAACCAGGAAAACTATTTCTTAAGGCTTTTACATTTTACTCTCAGATTTGTCTATCTTATATCAATAAACCAACAAAAAATCTCCTCCTCTTGTTTCTGCAGACTTCGTATGGGTAAAGAAAAGTATTTTAAAACTTAATTGCATAAAATGTAAGCATTTCCTAGCAGTTCTTTGGACATGATTTATTGAGCCCAAAGTAAAATGGGCTCTATTGGCTAGAAAATACAGAATGAAAACAATATTTTTGGGTTTTCCCCTCTTGCCCATTTCAGCCATACATATTTCCCTGTGCCCAGTACATAATTTGTGTGGGGAAAAAACAACCAGAAGCCATCCCTCCCTGCCCAGGGTTGGTCACAGCAGGGAAATTTAACTTTATTCTAAAGCTAGCAACCCAACCACTGGACTAAACTGCCTCTCTACAGCTGAATATACAAAAAGAATTCTTGTGATTTTAATTTGTATAATGATCAGCAAAAGGGGGACAGGGGGGGAGGCAAGTTATTAGTGAAAGCCAAATAAATCATCTAGGTGTTTTCTGACTTCCCCTACCCCCCAAACCCAGAATGTCCAATATCAGCCTTTTTCTGGTCTTTCACATTTCAGAATGCACACTCCTACTGGGAACACTTCCTGTGGCTCAGTCCCCCTCCCGTTGAATTTAATTGCCTGGGGCTGAGCCCTGGCAGCCCTCCCCACAAATTAAACCCTGCCTGTGCTTAATCGACCTGCTGCACCTTACACTTAGCTAGTAAGTTGGGGTTTTTTGCTTTTATACATGATGCATCTTACACCTAGGTTGTAATTTTTTTGCTTTTTTGTACAGTGCCTTGCTCAGTGGAATCCTGATCTGACTAAGGTTCCTAGATGCTGCTGCAGCTAACGTATAATACGCTAATAATAATTCACAATTCTTGCCCGACTTTTGTTTCTGCAGTTGGCTTCCTGTCGGTCTCCGTTTCTTCCGCCGATCCACATTGAAAGTTTCAATCGTTCTTCCTCTTGAATGCAAGACTCTGAAGCATTCCCTTCTTTTTTGAATCTGTCACCCATTTGCTGAATGTCAGATGCTCTTTGGCCCTTCCCCGCAGTAATTGTCTTTCTTTGAGCATCCCTCTGCAACTGAATGATAGATTCCAATAATAAATTATTAAAAGAATTTATAAACCACTTAATGATTCTGGATGGCTTCATTCTATTGGAATAAATAATGTGCCCCCTATGTCCCCCAGACTGTAGTACAATGGTGTCTGCTTTTCCTCTGTGTATTTATTTATGCATGTATTTATTTATTTCCTGTATAGGTGCAGCCAGATAATGCTCCAGTCCTCCTTTGGCTCCAGGGTGGACCAGGAGGCACATCCATGTTTGGGCTTTTTGTTGAACATGGCCCATATGCTGTCAACAAGAATCTCACATGTAAGTATTGCTTGTGTTCTATGAAGTATTTTGGAGAGAGACCATTTTCTAGTATTTGATTGCTGGCATCCTTCACAGCACGTTTCAAGGCCCATTGAGGAAGCTGAAAAAATTATTTTTTCCCCATGATACTCTTGTCTGGACATGTTTTGAAGCTCATCTTATTTCTTCATGCCTCCCAAGCCACCCTGCCTGGTGCGTCTCCAGTGTCCTACCCTCTGTAGCTTAAAGGTGAGCTCCTAGTTTTGAGAGGCATGTCTCTGGGCCTGGCTTGTCCCTCCTCCTCCCCCCCCCCCCCTTTCTCCCTCCCTCCCCCCATTAATGAATGATTTTTTATTTTGTGGGGGAGGCAGGGAGGTTCTCTCACAAGACTTTTCTGTTTAGTAGTTTGATAGAAACTGTATGCTGTGAAAAGTACAAGCAGTTGCATTCATCTTAACTACTGAAGTGAATGGGTTATATGCACAAAGAGAAACAAAAATGGTTAAGATTCCTGGTTCAGCAAAGTATATATGTGTAGTTTCACTGAAGTCAGTGAGACTACACATTGCTTGATGATGGTCGTAAGAAGCATTTATGATTTGGAGATATGGATGAAGTTCCCCAGACCACTCACAACACTTCTACTAATTCTGATTTGATCCGACTGAGAGTCTTAAAAGTTCTTCCTTGTCTTGGCTAGAAGTGCAGGGGAATGTTAAAGGTAACTCAATTTATTTTTAGCTTTCTAAAAATTGATTAACATTATGTAAATCCTATGGGCTTGCAGCATGTCAGAATACACTTGTCCTCACTATCTTCAAATGTGACATTTTATGATTGAATGCTTTAACTCTCCTTCATTCCATTCCCTATCGTCATCCTTCCTCACTGTCAATAACTATTGATGGAGTCACCATCCTGCCTGTCCCCCAAGCCCGTAGCCTAGGCTTCATCTTTGACTCAGCCCTTTCTTTTAAACCCTACATTGACTCTGTTGCTAAATCCTGTCGCTTCTCCCTCCATAACATTGCCAAGATTCGCCCTTTTCTCTCTGTCTCGTCTGCCAAAACTCTTGTTCATGCTCTGGTCATCTCTCGCCTCAATTACTGTAACCTCCTTCTCACTGGCCTTCCCCGGTCTCACCTTTCTCCCCTCATCTCTGTCCAAAACTCTGCTGCCAGGGTCATCTACCTCGCCAGTCGCTTCGACCATGTGCAGCCCCTCTTCTCTTCGCTTCACTGGCTTCCCCTTCCTGAACGAATCCTGCACAAGCTCCTAGTCTTCACCTATAAAGCTCTTCACAACCTTGCTCCCCCCTACCTCTCTGCACTTATCGCCCTCCATACTCCAGCCCGTGCACTTCGCTCCTCCTCTGTCCCTTCTCTCACCCTTCCACGCCTTCCCTGCTCCCCTAAGCGCCTTCGTCCCTTCTCACTTGCTGCCCCCCATGCCTGGAACTCCCTCCCTGTCCACATCCGCCTTGCCCCCTCCCTTCATATCTCTCCTTAAAACTCACCTCTTTCGCTCTGCTCTGTCTGACTCTTTATCCTGCTGAGCCACTATTCCTATACCTATGATCTGTTTACCCTTATCCTTGTAACATGGACCTGCCTGCTGTCATTCTCATCGTAACCAAGCCAAGTACGTGCACTTGAGACCTCGTATCTTCATGAATGTTAGACCCCTTGTCTCTCCCTCTGTTCCCCTTCCTATGTCTCTCCCCCAGCTCCTGTCTCTCAGATTGTAATCCCTAGGGGCAGGGACCGTGTCTATTTTATTACTTTGTAAAGTGCCATGTACACTGCTGACGCTATATAAATGTTTGTTAATAATAATAATAATAATATAGTATTAATGCTAATTTTCCTACCCATCCCATGTAAATAATACTTGTGTAGCATGTATAAGAGCTTACCATCTAATATATAAGAAACTTCGATGCTGAGCAAAAAATTATTATGAAAAACTTGTTCTAGGAAAATGGCCTCAATTTCATTAATTTTAATATAGTATAATTTGGAGGATTTTAAGAATTTGCAGAAAGATTCATGAAATTGGTCACTTTATCCCAAATGAAAGCTGCTTATTACCAGTAGGTAGACTTCTTTGAGTTGACATCACATGTGGAGCATTTGGACATGAGTCTTGTTATAGCAAGACGGTTGGATTTCCAATTGTGTCTGAAGTACAGTAGAGCTTCTCCATCATAAAGTTTTTAAAGCTTGACTTGGCTTAACAATTAGTGGATTTATAAGAAGTTCTACATTTTGAATGCAAATAGGATTTGAAGCTGCTAACTTGAAACGTTCTCACTGCCTTATTAGCTAATAAATAATGAGAGTATGGAAACTACAACAGCGTTTGCTTCTGTATAATCTTAAAATGTGCAATGCATTTCCACCTCATTCAAAATATAGGTTATGGAGCAAAAGGAAATAAATATCAACTGTATTTACTTTTTTCATGAGCTTATTGATATTAAGGATTAGGGCTGTTTCAATCTGCTTTGCATTGCGAAAACATGGAATCATTAATTACTAGCAGTTTTCAATGTGTAATTCTTTGAATAAACTATATAAAGAGACAATGAATGACATTGGTATTTTTTGTTGATAGTGTTTGAACGAAAATTTCCCTGGACATCTAAGTTTTCCATGCTTTACATTGACAACCCAGTAAGTAGGAAGAAAATGTGTCTTTAGACAGTTTTACTTATTGTAACGTTAAACATATACACTTCAAAAGTATGATCTTGAAAATTTATTTTCAAAGCTTCTTTCCTTAAATTTTGTTTTAGTAAATTTAAGTTCTTTAGACACAGGAGTATTTGGACCAATTGTGATTTGAATATAAAAATGCATATACAATGTTAGTTTACAGTTCGCATTAGAGTTACACATGCTATTATGATACTCCTGCAGTTCTTAAACAGTTAGGCGGTGTGTTTTTTGTTTTTGTTGGGTTTTAAAAAAATAAATGGCTAATTCCAAATCCATTTCAACACAATTGGCATTCCCATTTTAAGAGCTAAAGGAAAGAATCTGAGCATGAAAACAAACGAGACAGGCACGAGCGGGATCCCCAGCCTGCCCTGGGGAGGGCCACCACATCTGCCACACTTTGGGCTGATGGGGAGGGCAGTCTGAACAAACAGCCCCCCTCCCCCCCAAAAACCGGGGAATCCAAGTGGGGGGGCGGGGCTGCTATCATAAGTCCCTTCATGCCACTGGTCGGCCGATGAGCCGTCAACATAGGGCAGGACTCCTGAGCTCCCAGGAGGAGCTGGGCTGGATGAACATGTTCTTCTCGGCCTCCCCAGTCAGCTGTTTGGTAGCTGGGGCAAGCACACTCCCCTGGGGCCCTGTCCTCGGACCTTGCCTCACGGCAAGGCTGCATGGGACAGCCGAACAGGAGGCGGCCCTATGGCCCCACATTAGCCCAGGTGGGGCAACAGTAACCCACGCCATGCTGTCGCACTGGCCTTACACATCCCGTAGCAGCCAGACACCTGCCCTGAGGTGGAAGTGGGAAAACCTCTGGCATCAATGGGGAAAACTCAGTGAACCCAGGCCCCTGATTTTAATGCAGAGATAGGAAATGATGACAGCTGCTAGTCCTGTTGAAGTGAATAGTGCAGCAGTTTGGGGACTGCGCTGGAGGAAGATGCTCAGTTTTACAGTAGGCATGATAGAGATCTAAATTAACAATAAGATTTATAATCGGAACTGTGATTAGTAGGGGAGGAAAGACTTTCCTATTTCCCCTACTTGCCAAGACAGAAGTCGAGGGTTTTGTTTAGTCTTTCACTGTTTGTAGCATCACTAACTTGGAGTTAGTGATTTACAAATGATATTGTAAAAGAACCCAATATCTTTTAATGTACTATTATTTTAAAGTATGAGAGAGACAGTGTCTTCCTAAGCATATTATTTTGCCTAAAGGAAAAAAATAAGTGCTTGTCTCCTTTAGTGGGGGGTGTTTTTGTGTGAACCAGGCTTGGGCATGTTTGGGGCGAGTGTGAGGCAGCGCTTCTCTGCCATGTGAGGCTTGGCCAGCCAATGGCAGGGGCCAGACTCTGCCTATGTGTATGCTGGTGCTGCACTTTAAATGCAGTAGGTGCTGCCCCAATCTTCCTTTTGGTCCTGAGGGTGGACCTTGAGCGTGGAGCTCCCCTCCCCATGTACATAGTCCTGGTGTGTTGGAGCATAACTTTATTTATTTATTTGTTAGCCACCCCCTCATGCCCATGACTATTATCGTTAGCTACTGCTGTGGGGTTTTGGTAGTTGCAAGAAGGAATTTTTATCCATTTGCTCTATTTGGCTTTCAGTGGTAGGTGGTTTTTTGCCTTCTCAACATCAGCCTTGGGGTTTTCTCATTTATTCTTATAACAGTGAGTCACTATCAGGTAGTCAGAACATGCAGTGTCACAACTGTAATGTAGCGGATATCCGCTTGGGAACCATGCTGTGGCAGAATTCCTTATGAGTGGGGGATGCTCAGGCTCCCCATTGCTTCATAAGGGGTGGGCCCTGGCTCAAGGCCATGTATGCCTGGACTGGGCTTACTACCACCCTGCCCCTTGTGGAGGATGACCATGACTGGGTCAGGTCACTCGGGCTGGGGTACTGCGTTTAGCTCAGTCCCCGTTCTGTGTACTATGCATGCTTCCTCACGGTTATAGGACACGGAATATGTCCAGTAATTGTCTGCCAGTGTTTATTCAGTAAACTGTGGTTAGTGCCTTTTTAGCCCACAACTACTAATTGTTTCTTGAATTCCATACATTCAGGTTGGAACTGGCTTTAGTTTTACGGATGATACAGGATATGCAGTAAACCAAGTTGATGTGGGAAGAGACTTATACAGGTAAACTGTACTGCATTCTTATTTTTTCCTATACCCCCAGGAAGAGTTCATGAAAAGATAGCACTGCTGACACCTTCTGGACAACTTTTAAAAATCTTTGTAGTTTGAAATAGTGTTCCATTCTTTAGTATGCGGGGGATGAAAAACTTTGTAGAGAATTTCTTTTTGAGCATGACATTTGGATCATATGAAGAGTTTTCCAGTGTCTACAAATACAGAGAATATTGCTGTATCCATTGCTGTCCTTAAAACAGAATGAGCCTCTTCTTTACGCTTATCTGCTCTTATTTTTTGCCTGTAATAAAAATGCTTGTTGTGTACATGGAGGATTAATGCTTAGAAGATAAGAGAACACCAGAGTTCATGTCAGAGGGTGGGTAGTTGGTGACTTGTTACAGAGCATGGTTTCCATCATTGTATTTTATATGCAAACGAGCTTCCTACTTCTTCCTGGTCACTGGTCTGCTCCTTTTTCTGCACTGTCCCCACGTTTCCTTCATGTCTGCCTACATCCCCTCTCCTAACTCACAAGAAGCAGATTGTAGAAGCATCTGTTTTGGCTTTTGCTTGCCAGAGGTCTGAGCCACAAGATCTAATGTGCGGGCTGGAGTGGGAGAAGTATTCATCTTGGCTTGTTTGTGGGGAGGGAAGTGACTGTACATCTCTGCTGTAGTGATGCCTGGGGACAGCCAGTCAGTCTGTGTAAGTCCAGACTCACAACTATCCGTTACGGCCAGTGTCATTCTGGGTGTATCTCTTCAGCTGAGGTTGAAGCTGATGCTGGCAGCTGCTGAGAGCAGATGGGGGGGGGAGGGTTCACTTGCTGCAGAGCCAGCCCAGCCAGGTTGGGGGTGGGGTGGGGAAAGAGACCTAAGGTTTTGGATGATGTGGGTATCCTTTTAGGTGCCTGGAATTGCCACACTCTCTGCTGCTTTCAGTTGAGGAAAGATGGAAGAAGAGCCCCATCTGAAAATTAGGGAGATGACCATAGCATTTGTGATGACTAAAAGGTGGGAGAAGCAGAGGTGATCGCCTCCCAGTTTAGCAGAATCCATTGTTAAAATACTACTAGAATATCCACAAAGAAAGGTAGAGGGGAAGAGTGTGGTGCTCAGCTCTTTCCAGAATGGGGGGTGGCTTAGTTAGAATATCCTCTCTGGGGAGAAGGTATGGTGGTGTAGTGAAGTGGACTGGAAGAATCCACCTGGACCCTACTGCTGGGCTTACCTGCCTGCTGCCCCTTTTGTAATCGACTACCTCCTTGCCTTCCATTGCGTTAGTCACTGCCACCAACAAACGCTGGAGAAGGGAAATTGACCCCTCCCCCGTAACTCTAGCCATTCAGTTACTAATAAAGGACACTAAAAAAAATATTCAGCGTCTTATATCTTATGCTCTTTCTGACTTGGAAGAAATACGCAGTATAGCAGTGTTTCTTTGGCAAACTGGGTTTTGAAGTCTTCCATGAGGTTTCTGTTCTTTCCTATATTCTTAGTTTCCTGCCTAAGATGACTACCTGTTAGGCAACCTCTTTGCATAGCCCTGTACAGTAGCCAGAGATTCCTTACCCAAAGGAGTGATGAACAAAGTTTTGGAAAAGGGCAGCCGGTCTGCGCATGCATAAAAGGGCTGTTTCGCATATGCAGACCAGCTGCCCTTTTCCAAAATGGCAGTGACACTGCTGTTGCCATTTTGGAAAAGGGTGCGCATGTGCCGAACAGCCTGGTGAGAATTTTGCACATGCGCAGTTTTAAAAAAAAAGAAGTGTTAACTGAACTGCAACAGGCGTGCTACGGTTTCGTACAGATTGATCCGTAACAGTCCATCTCAAGCAGTTATGGATCAAATCTGAATGACCACCTCTTTTTTTCTTTCTCCTTACATACAGCATTCCGTGTTCAAATGGATGCACTTTTTGAATCCACTAGTAAAGACTTGACTGCCTTAATTTTGGCAGACATCTTTACTTTAATATAGAATTTAAGAAGTAATTTCTTAGCCATGTTGCAACTGCTTTTAGTTGTTGGTTCTTTTGTCCCTTGGAACTCTGCTGCAAATTCCAGCTGACCCTCTGTATGGCTATTTACTGCTGGCATGTGACACATCTCTTGCGTGACATAGAGAAGCTATTTCAAAGCATCCATTGTTTATGGCATTTTTTCTTTTTTTTAAAAAAAAAACCTCTCTTGCTTCAGGCTCTCAGAGCTGGAGAGCAACTAATCAAAGGGTAGTGTAGAAAACTGATTTCAGCTGTTCTTTTATAGGTTTTATATTTTTTATGCATCCCATCCCCTTCTTTACAACCCAGATGCTTGTGAGAGGGGGAAGAAAGGTAGGCTTAGTCTACACAATAGGAGTCTAGCTACAGGAAACTAGGGAGACATTGAAACTTCAGCCAAAAGTAAAGATTTGGCTGTTAGACATTTATCTCTGGACTTCTATTGCTGTCAAAATGTTCTTTTCTTATAGGCTGCAAACAGGGAATGCAAGTGGTTGCATTGTAAGGGACACACTTAACTTCTGGCAGCATAATGTATGGCTGGACAGTCAGACCTGTTAAGATAGCAGCCGGGCATACTTTGCTGAGACATATCTATGTATCATTTGCTTGCCTTCAGACCTTTAATGCTTTGGAATCTTCTACTCCTGTGAGGTGGAGATGTACTGTTATCCCCAGTTTACATCTTGTCAACTGAACTATTGAGAGACAGGTCCTGTTCAGACATGACAGGTTTAAGAGGGTAGTAATACTGGGGCTGCCTTTGGTGACGGTTCAGACATTGCAGCTGGTGCAGAATGCAGTGGCTCGCCTCCTTATGGGGGCGGGCCACAGGGAGCACATAACACTAGTGCTCCGTGCGCTGCACTGGCTGCCGTTTTTTTTTTAAAAAGAATAATAATCTTCCAGGTCTGATTCAAAGTGGTGGTTTTGACCTACAAAGCCCTACATGGTCTAGGCCCCGCTTATTTGAAAGCATGTGGTTCCCCCCCCCCTGGATCATGGGGCGGCCTTTGTGGTCGTCTGGGGATGCCCTCTTGGAGGTCCCGCATTATCGATGGGTCCGGACATCGAGGGTGTTCTTGGTGGCTGTGCCGTCGCTTTGGAATGCCCTCCTAGTGGAGGTCCTTCTCAGTCCAGATCTTCTGGCCTTGCACCGAAATTGTAAGACCTGGCTCTTCCGTCGGGCTTTTGGCCGTGGGGAGGGATGGAGGGGATGGGATAAGGGGGTATTGTCTTGGTTATGATGATTTATTTAATTTGATTTGTGTATTTTTATATTTTGTGTCTATTTTATGATATTTTATTATTGTATGCTGATCTGCGTCGCCGGAGGCAAGAGGAGTGGGATAGAAATATAATGAAATTAAATAAAAAGCTACATGTAGTGTCTTGCCCTCTCCCTACTCCTTACTTGGAGTGTTCAGATGGGACCTTTTCTTCTGCCTGTTCAGTTTCTTACAGAAGGCTGTAAACCTACATTTTCAGTGTTCTCATGTTCCCTTCCTTTGCTTTAAAAGCTACCCCCCTATTTCTGTGGCAGCTGCTAGATACCCCATAATGCTCCATAGCACTGCACTGACTCTTTGGAACAGACGAACACAGCAGGATTAATCCCTTCACATGTTAGACAAATGCATGAGGGAGCTAGCAAGATTGTTAAACCTTGGCTTGCGAATTAAACTTTATCCAAACTCTTTGGATAAAGAGAGAAGCAAACTTAAAATAGAGTCTCAGATCTTGGGTATCGGATGTCCCCTGGTTTGGGTAGCCGCCTCCTAGGACTGAGGGTAGAAAGTCAGTTGCCGGTACTTACAGGCTCCTTCTCATCACCTGTGCAGGTAGAAACAAGTGAGGCACATGTCTTAGCTGGCTCCCTGCCAACAAGGTGTTGCAGTTTGGAAAGCGAAAGTCAGAAAGAGGAAGGAAGGGGTGTGTCCTGGCTTTTTAAGCTCAACTCCTCCCCTTTGGGAATCTCCCCAAGGAAGGGGTTTCTCCAATCCAGGTGAACTGCCTGAGCCCTTTGACCTGTGATGTCACTTAGGTGAGACATCATGCAGTTCACCTTGAGATACTGATCCCTGTCCTTGGCTTTTGGAGCATGCCTAGAACACTTGTCCTGCGACCTTGCATTTGTCCAGGCCCGGGGGTGGGGGTTGATAGAGTATAGCAGAGTGTTTGTCTAGGGTACTCTGGTAGGGAAACGGGTATTTTGCCACAGCGGGTGATTGCACAGCTAGTAGAAGGGGGGACTTCACCTGGGGAACCATGATTGCAAACACTCTGTGGGCATATGCTGTTTGCAGGAGGGGTGGGGTATAAATCCAGAAAATAAAATAAATAAATAAATATGCAAATATCAATTTTGGATGAGGGCCTGAGTGTCTTTTTGTGTATGCACCCCTTGAGAGAAGTAGTACTGAGATTCAAGTTTGTTTGATTTCTGGAGGATTAGGTCTTAAGAGAAATTCACCACAAACAAATGTTTATACATGAAAATAAAATATGACTAAGTCTGTGCTACTGCTTGGCTTCCTTTATTGTCCTATGACCTAGCGACTAACTGAAGCTGCCTACATATTGTGTCTAAATGCTTTCAGGCACCTGTGTAATAACTCTGGAGATATTATGGGTGAGGCCACATGAGATGGAGAGGGGAGACTATTATGTCTTGGTAGCTTTACCCCCGACCCCCCGGGGCAAATGAATCAGTGGCTTGTGTGCATAGGGCCCGCCAGATGTTCTCCTCCCCTCCCCCACCGACCTGGGCAAGCTTCTGGCTGCTCTGCAACACATCCTTGGAAAAATCCCAAAGACCCATCGTGGAGCAGCCATATTCCACATGGGGTGAGGCAGCCTAGGGCAGGGCAACCTATGTGGGCCAGGCCCCTTCTGCCCACTGTGTGGTGAGCTCCACAGCAGGGCTGTGAGTGATGGCTGCTGGCGCACGTCATGCACAGTCATGTCACATCCAGGGGTGGGCTTTAGACCTGAGGAGGGGGCAGGGCACGACTGGACGCATACTTGTGTGGCTGGTGTGGTGGCCTGCCGTGGCGGTGGCTCCGATGGGTGAGCTAGCTAGCCCAGGTTCCCCACAACTGATGGGCCAGCTCCCTGTGCTTGCGCTACTGTGCGGTGGTGATGATTGCTCACCATGAGGCCGCGTGGGGATCCAGCCACCGCCACTTGTGTGGCCTTTTCCTATGTGGTATCTCTTTTGTCTTGTCCTGTCTGAACCAAGGCCTTTGTGATTTGTCCATGTTCTCACAAGAGTCCTGTGAGAAACCCAAACATTAGATCTGGCTTTTCAAAATCTCAGGCTGTTGTCTTAATGGGTAGATTATCCTTTTTCTCTGTCTTCCTGTCTATCTGCCTTGTTTGAAGGAAGCATCTGTTGTTTTTGACAGTTCCAGTCAAAGCTTCACCAAATGAAAATCAAAACTTTTTTAAAAATGAGATTGAATAAATTTTGTTGGCTAGATTAGAAAAACTGAAAACTTCAGTACATGCATGGATTCTGCTTGGAACTCTCTCAGTTGATCCCAGTGTGTTCCATTATAACATAATGGTACAAAAGAATTTTGCCTTCTGGGAGCTCAAAAAAGATACTAGATCTTTTTTGGTCTCTAAATATCTGTTCAGTGTTAATACTGAGTCAGGGGTATTCAGACAATTTTTGTTGCTGAAGGCAGATGCAGGACTGGATTTAAGTCTCAGAATGGGTTCACACAGGAAACGTTTAGTGAACAACTTATTTAAATGCAACATTGGTTAGAAATATTAAATTTCTAAAACTTTCTCATCCGTTTTTCTTTGACCTAAACCTGTCATGCAAACTCCACATATATTTTATTGTAGGTTTATCAAAAAATACACAACAGAATCATGATACATAGAAGACTTGCATTGGGTGACTGATTTTGTACTTTTGTTTATCTTTCAGTGCACTCACCCAATTTTTCCAGCTATTTCCGGACTACCAGAAAAATGACTTTTATGCTACAGGAGAAGTGAGTTCAGATAACACTTTCTTCAAGAAAACTTCCTTATTTTATAATTACTTGAGCATGAAGCATAAATCTTCATTGCCTTGGCTATGCTCTCTGACAGCCAAGTATTTAGAGGGCAGGATGATGAAAGGAAAGAAAATTCTTAATCTTCTCTGGGGAAGAGTGCAGTAGAAGTAATTGCTGTCTTTTTTTTTCTTTTCTTTTTTTTTTCTTCCTCATGTAAGTCTGCATTCTCTACTTTAGTAGAATACCAGCTATATGAAGTATGCACATTTTTATGTATGAATATTTGCAGCTTAGCTGTTCTACTGACATTTTAACATTTAAATGTATACACGCTGTCTCCCTACTCTTCCACCCCCGAAAAAGCAGAATGAGGCCGTTATTAGTTAACTTCAAAAAGGTACAGATATTTTGTTTCTGTTTCTTCCCGCCCCCCCGACTTTTTTCTGAAGGGAAGTCTTAGTATGCTTGCTTAGTCTAGTGTGTGTAGATTGTTCTCTTGAAAGAACTTGGAAACAGATCACTAGCTGACTTCCCTGAACTCTCTATAGATAACTTTTGGATGATTTATTATTTAAAATCGCAAGCGGATGTTTGCTTGTCAGGTTAACTTCCTCCCAGGATCATAGTCTTCTGACTGTACCTTTTTCAAGGGACATGTGTTTGCATTAATTCTATAACAAGTTAATTGCAAACTTTCAAAACGACTATAGCTTTGGAACAGTTTCCCAGTACTGAGCCAGAAAATTGCTTTATTAAGACACATTTCTGTCTTGTCCAGTCTTCTCTTGAACTTTACAAACCTTATGTGAAAGCCCAATCGTTAGTGAATAATCTTTTTTTTAAATGTACTAAAGGGTATCTGCTATAGCCTGGCTTTAATAAGATGCTGTTTATACAAGTCTCATAGAAATGCACTGTTTTCTGCTTGAAAAGGTGAGGGAGAATCCAGGGCTGCTGAGTGGCACCGCTGTGCAGCAGCCACTCAGGTGGTGGAGTTAATGGGCAGCTCCCAGTGTGGCTACTGTGGCAGCCACTTTGCACTCCCCCTGCTGTGGACCACTGGGAGGGGGNCACTTTGCACTCCCCCTGCTGTGGACCACTGGGAGGGGGGGAAGTGCCCAGGACTGGCCTCTGAAACGGACATGTCCCAATGTGAGCGCTGGGGAGTGTAGGGCTCGTGGCCAGTTCCTGTGACTAAGCAAAGGCCGTGTCCCCCCACCTAGTGCCTATGAGCAGTGGATTGGTCTCCTGGTGTGGCTGACTGCCCCGGTTAATCTGGGCAGGGGATGTGTAAGCGGTAAGTGCCCATTTCCATGCACTTTTTTTACTTGCCATGCATGACACACTCTGGATTTCTTGACCATGCGCTGTGAGTGGCCATGAGTGGGTGCTGTGTGGCTCATGGGAGCGTGCCCCATCCCAGACCACCTTCAGGTGACCGGATGTGTGGCTGCTGGGTGGCCATGCATGGTAGCATCTTGTTTAAACACACTTATGAGAGGTGAGACACAAATATGAGAGGTGAGACACAAAGTAGCTAAACAATACCTCTTTATAGAGCCACTATCTGTTGGTGAGTGCAAAGTTCTTCTTGCCTGAGAGCGAGCTCGGTGTAGCTCGAAAACCTGCATGCACTCGCCAACAGAAGTTGGTCCAGTTTAGCTCTCTTTGTCCTTGGTGTCTGGATGGTTTTAGGCACCAAAAGCTGTGTGTGCACTGAGAAAAGTGGCCTGATATTTGGAGGTGGGGAGTGTTTGAAGCTCGACAGTGGTTGCAGTTTTGGCATTTCTGAAAATCATGCTGGGTTTTAAATTTCCAGACTCTCTTCAATTTTCTATAGTATCCAATGCTATGTTGATCACTTCTCAATCTAAATTAGGTCTGCCCAGCTAGGTCCCATAGCCTTCATGGACCTTTTGCTCTTCTCTCTCGTGGGAGAAAGTAAATGGCTTTTTAGTTGGTCACATATTGCTAGGTGTCCAATGCTAACCACCCAAACTTGAAGATTTTGGGACCACAGTATTTCCTCCTGCAAGACAAGTCTAAATGCTTAATATTTGTTCAGTAATGTACGTGAATTGAGCCTGTGGCTGTAGCCCATTTCGTATTGGTTTTGACATTGAGGAATATAATTTCATGTTTGCAGTCCTGTTGACAGCCTGTAACCCTTCACGTTATAGTTAGGACTGAGATATGGTATGAGGAAACGCTGTATACAGTATGCGGGGACATAGTACTTCAGACATTAGTGCTGATGTTTTGGCACCTTTTATTTATTTAAATTTCTACCCCACCCATCCTGTGAGCTCAGGGAAGGTTACAACATAATAAGCCACGAAAAGAGAGAGATCAGTAAAACCATTTAAAAACCCTCCCAAAACTATCCCTGTCTACCAAATGCTGGGCCAAAAAAGGTGGTATTGCGTTGCCTCTAGAAAATGCTAACAAGCAAGTGCCAAGTTCACTTTAACATTGGACTTTTCTGTAGTGCCTTCGTTCGCATTCAGGTTTAAGCGGAAAACCATTTCAAACTACTCGAAGACCCTGAATCCTTTTACAGAGCACTATTAAAAAAATGTATTCAGTCACTTAAAAATTTGATTCTGAATTAAATGGAATCCAAGACTTGTCTCTACTCATGAGCCTGTGACAGATTGCTGTGCTCTGCTGAAATTTATTCCACTTGACAATTTTTAATAGCTATTTGTAGGTCTCTTGCTCTTAAATTCTGTACTGCAGTCTTATGCCAGTTTATGCTAAAATAACCCCCCCCCCCCTTTTTGTTGTGTGAGCTTTTTTGTTAATCTTTGTCTTTTAAGCTATTTTTAAAATGAAATTCTTGGTAAGGTTTAAACCAAATGTATCTTATCTATTTTTATAGAATGCTTGCACGTCTTTATATTACAGAGATGCTTTACTTCTGTCTGCTGATATGGAAGCAGAATTTGCATGCACAGATCAATCTTTGCTCAATTTTGAGGCTATGGTCTCTTTGAAACTGTGTCCAAATGACTCATAAACCACCCCCACCCCCATGGTGTTGGCAAAACTTTTACCTTTTTTGCAGAACTAGTGATGGCAGTTATAAGTGCTGAGCTGTGGGGACACTATTTTGTCTGGAACAATGGAATCTCAAGAGAATTGGCTTGTTGATTCTCCTAATATTGATTGACATTTAAAGGAAGCTACAGTTTTTCTACTTATAAAAACATACAAATTGTCAAGTTCTCCATTTAAAAAAATAAATCTGTCAACATTTTTCCAACTATTATAAATGCACGAGCTTTAAATGAGTAAACATCAGGATAACAAAACTTCATTGCATCACTTGGTATTCCAGATCTTCTCTGCTCCCTGTGGTAGGCTCAACCTTACATTTTTCTTGTTGCACCTTGGTGTATTATATTTACACTGCCAATGGCATTTCCAACTAATGCCTAACTACATCTATGGATATAATTGGTAAACCCCAAATGAAACGTAGGGTGAAAACAGACATGACGCTAACCACCCTTTAACCACCCTTGGTGGTCATTTATGCATGTTGCAGGGCTACATAGGGCACCAATATAGCCCTGCAACATGCATAAATAACCACCAAGGGTGGTTAGCATCATGTCTGTTTTCACCCATAAGGTATAGCTGCGACCATTGCATAGAAGAGGGTAGTGAACAGGGCCAGCCTTAGACACTGCAGGGCCTAGGGCAAAGATAAAATGTGGTGCCCCTGGTGGCTCCACCCCTTACAGGAACCTTCTGTGGGTCCCTAGAGGTGATAGTGTTTTGGAATGGGGGTCCCGTACCTTGCCCTGGTGAAAATGGGGCCAACCGTGGGGCCCCCAGAAGTAGAGAAAATAATGGGGCCTGGTGCAGTTGCCCTGTGGTAAGGCCAACCCTGGTGGCGAGTGTCTGTTTCCTTTGTCTGTCTTGATTCTGAAGGTGCTCGCATAAAGCAGAGTACTTTCAGGATAGAATGCTTTAGGACTTTGCCAACTGACACTCCAGGTTTGGGCTCGGGTAATAAAGCTCACAGGAATGCAGGCCTGTGCTGAGCTGTGCCATCTACTTGCTTGACAGTTGCATGCATACCTAGCCTGGCTTCAGATTTATGAGGAGCAGTGATGAGGGGATTGCGTAGGAAGTGAACTGTCCCACAACTGTTAAAAGAGTGGACACTCCTGTGCGGTTCCGGCCTTGAACTCCCCTGGCCTCCAAGGTGCTGGAGAAGTGTTCACGACTGCGTAGGCCCGTCTGCCTGGGTACTGGGTCTCTGTCTGCCAAGATGGTGTCTGGCATCCACTAGATGCACCCCCTAGCCCCCTAGTGATGGCTAGCCCCCTAGTGATGGCCTGGGGAGCCCCCTAGCAACCTCTCGTGGGAGTCAATCCTGTCAGGTGCCAGTGGTGTGCTAGTCTGCTGCTTGTCCGTCTGTCTTGACCTCCGTCCAGTCTCTCACTCAGCGTGCTTTGTCCATCCAGTCCATCTGTCTGGCACTGTAACAGTGGGATGGGTTGGAACTGGAAAGGACACTGAAGAGAGGCTCATGAGGAGAGAAGACAGGGGTTGGACAGAGTAGGGTTAGGAACAAGGGAAGGGGAGACTTCTCAGCTGTTATCCAAATGCGAGGATAAGCTCGCTCTCCTTGTGTTTGAAGAATAGCTGAGAGGTCTCGCCTTCCCTTGTTCCTAACTCCCCTCTGGCCATCCGTAGGCCTGTCCTCTCTCCCCTTGAGCCCATCTTTGGTGTCCTTCCCAGTTCTGACCCATCCCCCTGTTAGTGGCAGACAGATGGACTGGACTGGGCAGACAAAGCAGGCTGAGGAAAAGACGGGCAATGGACAGGATAGGCTCCTGCGAGAGGTTGCTAGGGGGCTCCCCAGGCCATTGCTAGGGGCTAGCCCAAGGTGTTGCTAGGGGTCATATCCATCTAGTGGATGCCAACCCACCATCTTGGCCTTAGCACACTTAAATGGTGCCAAGTTCTCCCTCTGCACTGTCGCCTTTTAAAGTAACCAAGTCCCTTCACTTATAGACCTTAAGAGCTCATGTCACTAGGCCTGAGAAACAGATTCACCCACTCACTGCAGACCACAAACTTGTGAACATAGTCATGCACACTAATTTCTGGCTCAGTAGGAAATGTCAAACTCTTGAGCAAACGTTTTAAAGGAAAAAACTGTGAAAGCTATTTTAAACTGCGCTTTTTAGTGTTTAGACTGTAAGCTCTTCAGGGCAGAGACTCTTTTATGTAAATACGCATTGGAGGCTCTAATCTTTGCTGGGGATCCAAGGCTCTATTAAGATAAAAGTTCTAAAACATGAGGAAGTCAGAGGCCATTCACAAATTTTGTTTTTAGTCTTCACCAAATCATATGGCTTTTCTTTGCCATTTCTTTTGTGCAGAAACCTGCTTGCAAACATGTTGGTAGGGTAATTATTTCTTTAAATTTATATGCTGTCCTTCCCATCAAGGCTGAGGATGGCTTACGATCAATAAAAAGACACACCAAGTGTAAAAAGTACACACAGGGCTGGTATCACACTTTTATATATGGCAAAGCCTGTCTCGGTTGTTCTGTTGCTGAATGGTTATATTTACCTCTTTATAAAGAGGTGTTTTTTTGTAAATGGAATTTCACAAAGTTTGCCCTTTTTGTGTCTTGCATTTGTATTAATGTTTGGCCAATGGCCGTAAATAAATCTCTCGCTCTGTAAACCTTTATCAAAATTAATGAATACTATGGGTAAGATAGAACAGCTTAATATAACCACGTTCAAATTTTATTATACATACACTGAAAAAATAAATACTCAACAATCAATATAAAATCAACATCACAATCAATAGAAATTGAAAA
>QEPC01000068.1:5348274-5361598 GCA_003113815.1 Sphenodon punctatus
TCCCCTACTGCCATCAACCCAGCGTCAAAGTCGGTCTGAATCCGAGCAATCTTGTCTGCGAAGTAGGTGACAAACTCCTCACAGCGGGCCCGGGACAAGTCCCCATCCAGGCGGAGGGAGGCCGGACTAACCAGCCCCCGCACCACCCGAAACAGCTCCGCTGGACGCGACTTCGCAGACGCTATGAGGACCGCGAGGAATTGATATAGATAACAAGGCTATTCCATTTTTCTTGTTACAAAGCAGGAGAATAATGCCAACACCGTATCCCTGTGGCTTATAGACAAATTATGCTATTAGAAGTTATTGGGTGAATTTTCTTACAGTATATTACATTAGTAATCAACTGTTTTTTGACCAAGGGCACGTTTCAATAATCTAGTATAACTCAGTCTTTAGCGATTGAAGTAGGTTCTTATAAAATAGCAATAGGAGTGAATGGTAATGATTTGTAAGAGTTACATGGAACAATTGTATTATTTGTATTACTTTAGGAGTAAAGAAGTGAGAATTTTATTTCCATTTCATATTTATCTTGGTACGGCTGAAAAGTGGTATAAACTACTGATTTTGATTAAGGTGGAGTTTATCCTGTTTTGTCATAAATGAACTGATGCATCGTGATAAAGATTATTCTGAAACGAGTGAAGTTATCCGGGAACTTGTTGAATATGATGGAGTATAAATAAGTGTGACTGTACATTGGATGCCATGATTTTATTGATGTTCGATTGTTACTGATTATTCAGAGGTTTTCAACTTCTATTGATTGTGATGTTGTTTTTATACTGATTGTTGAGTACCTATTTCTACAGTGTATGTATAATAATTTGAATGTGGGCATACTAAGCTGTTCCATCTCACCCATAGTATTCATTTATTTTGATAAAGGTTAACAGGCAGGCTTTGCTATATATGTGTGATACCAGCCCTTTGTGCTTTTTGTGATTGGTGTGGTGGTTGTTCTTACAATCAGTAAAAACATCTAGAAGTCCCCTTGTCCCCAAACACCTCACCCAACTGTACCCCTGCCTGTCCAACACCTGTCCAAATAAAAAGGTCTTGCATCATTTCCAGAAGATGAACAGGCTTGGGCTTAAATGAACCTTCAAGGGGAGGGAGTTCTATAATTGTGGAGCAGCCACGAAGAATGTGTCTGAGGCCACTTTCAGACACCCCCCCCCACCCCCCAATATGCATATTCTGGCTGCGTGAGGGAATGTGCACTCAGGATATGCACAAGGATTGGCTGGTCTGAAAGCTCCCCACGTGTGGCTTTGCCAGCAGACATGGGCAAGGATGGAGAGTTGGATTTCCTGCTCCGCATCTTTGTGCGTGTCTGCTAGCAAAGCCACGTTGGGGGGGGGGGATTTCCGAGCAGCCAATCCCTGTGCATATCCTGGCTGTGCATTCCCTCCTGCAGGCAGAATATGCCTGGAGGGGAGGAGGTCTGAAAGCAGTCAGTGTCCTTGCTGTAAAAACTTCATGGGCTGTTTTTTTTTAAAAAAAAAATAATAATAATACAAGAGGGTGCTCCTGACTGACATCGGAAGCTACAACAGGACCTGAGGGGAGATGGTCTTTCAGATACCCCAAGTCGTTTAAGGCTTGATAGATCAAAACCAGCACCTTGAATTGTGCCCAGAAAGTTTTGGTATGCAGACTTCGTAGCACAGGTATGTCATCAGAGGAAGCCCCTAGTAAAGCACATTGCAGTAGTCTAGTCTCAAGGTTACAAAGGAATGGATGACGGTGGCCAAATTCAAATCGGATAAATGTTGCATCCTTCTCACCAGATGTAATTAGTGAAAAGTGCTCTTGGCCATGGCGTGACTTTGTTTGCTTGTTAAATTTTTACCCCGCCCTTCTCAAACGATCCAAGAGCACCCCACAGCTATAAACCTGCGTGACCAAAGGAGGCTGGATGCCAACAACAGGGGTCCCTATGCCTGCCAGGTCATGTGACCAGCCAACCACTATCACTTTGGTCTTCTCTGGGTTCAGCTTCAGTTGTCTCGACCACATCCAGTCCCCAACAGCAGTCAGACACTGGGTAAGCACAGAGAGTGCAGGACCGGAGTCAGTTGAAAAGGAGAGGGAGAGGGTAAAAACAGATGTGCGGGCAGCGCAGCGACTCTCCGGCCCATCCTGGGGTGGGAAACAGTGGCCACTCCTTCCTGGGTCAGTAAGGGACACCAAATTGTGTCTGTGGCAAGAGACTGCCCCCCCACTATAATGGACAGCCATGGTGCCTGGCCACAGCCTTGAGGTGGGGATGGCAGGGCCAAACAAGTATGCTAACCCACGTTGGCCTGCATGGGTGGCCCATAGCCTGGGCTGCATCCTTTAGAGGTTTTCCAAGAACGCAGCTTGGGCTAGCCACCAACCCACCCTGGGGCAGTCCTAGGCCAACCTCACTCAGGGGCTTCAGATACCCTTTGAACAGGAATAGGGACAAGATAGGAACCCTGCGGAACCCCACAAGGTTGCTTCTGAGGGAATGACGAGCAACTGCCCTTCACTGCCCTCTGGGTTCTCCCAGGCAGGAGGGAGCGGAACCATTTCAGAGCAGTCCCATGAACCCCAGCCAGCTCACACAATGTGCCAGCCACATCTCTTGATCAACTGTATCAAAGGCTGCTGAAAGATCTAACAAAATAAACAGGGTGCAATTTCCCTTGTCGATTTTACCAAACAGAGTTCCTCAACCAAGGCCACAAGCGTAATCTCGTTGCCATGCTCGGACAATCCTGACTGACATGGGTCCAGGAATCCAATAGCATTGAGGTATGCCTGAAGCTGTGGGGCAACCACCTGTGCACTAACCTTCCCTAAAAAGGGAAGATTAGAGACGGAGTGATAGCTGGCAGGGGAGTCAACGTCAAGAGATGGGTTTTTCAGCAGGGCTGGACACAATCGCATTTTTGAGGCAGTCTAGTACCCTGACCTCCTGAAGGGAGGCATTGAGAACTCCACCTAGCAATGGCCCCAGAGTCTCCCAGCCAGCTTTCACCAGCTGGGACAGGCATGGATCTAATTCCCAACTGGTTGCCCGTATCACTCCAAGTAGTATGCGGTTTCAAATATTGCAGTTAGAGCTTTGAGAAATGTGCCAGCAGAGGGAGCACAAGCATTCTCCTCTTCGTTCATAGGAGCTCAGTGTCTTGCAGGGTCTTTTGAGAAGCAGCATCATGGTAGCTGTTATGTTCAGTTCATTTATTACTTTTCAGTGTAGGATCTGAAGGGCATCTCATGTTGGATAGTTTTGGCCTGAACACATCTGACAGTGTTGCTTTTTAAATTACAAGGCTCGTATGATGATTCCTTAAGCTGCATGAACTTACCTATTTTATTAATGCTCCTTATCCTGCAGCTGCTTATTGAGTTTTAGTGTCTGTGTTGGATAGTTTTGGCCTTAACACATCTGACAGTGTTGCTTTTTAAATTACAAAGCTCATATGATGATTCCTTAAGCTGCATGAACTTACCTATTTTATTAATACTCCTCATCCTGCAGCTGCTTATTGAGTTTTAGCGTCTGTCTTTGGTAAAGTACCATTATGTATATGGGTGACAGCGAGGGGCAGCACTTTTGTCCAGTAAAATATAAATAGAAAGCACACATCAGACTAACAACTGTGGCTGAATAAATCATCTAGCAACTCTAACTGCTACCACATGTGAAATTATGGTCAAAGGACATTGTTTTCTTTATAGTTTTGTTCACCAAACATTGTCTCTGAAGAGGAGATTCTATCTTGCTTTCTTAGGCAGGAAGACTAATAGTAACTATTGGCAGGGGCACAATAAATCTGCAGTAGATTTTGTTGAAGAGGATAGTGGGAGTGCGCCTATGTCCGACACCTTCATTGGTTGCTAATTCTAGTTACATTTTGCTTTAAATTTCTGGAAGATAGCCCATCTTGTTGTTTTCCCAAGAATGGTTGAGTAAATACANAATACAAGAGGGTGCTCCTGACTGACATCGGAAGCTACAACAGGACCTGAGGGGAGATGGTCTTTCAGATACCCCAAGTCGTTTAAGGCTTGATAGATCAAAACCAGCACCTTGAATTGTGCCCAGAAAGTTTTGGTATGCAGACTTCGTAGCACAGGTATGTCATCAGAGGAAGCCCCTAGTAAAGCACATTGCAGTAGTCTAGTCTCAAGGTTACAAAGGAATGGATGACGGTGGCCAAATTCAAATCGGATAAATGTTGCATCCTTCTCACCAGATGTAATTAGTGAAAAGTGCTCTTGGCCATGGTGTGACTTTGTTTGCTTGTTAAATTTTTACCCCGCCCTTCTCAAACGATCCAAGAGCACCCCACAGCTATAAACCTGCGTGACCAAAGGAGGCTGGATGCCAACAACAGGGGTCCCTATGCCTGCCAGGTCATGTGACCAGCCAACCACTATCACTTTGGTCTTCTCTGGGTTCAGCTTCAGTTGTCTCGACCACATCCAGTCCCCAACAGCAGTCAGACACTGGGTAAGCACAGAGAGTGCAGGACCGGAGTCAGTTGAAAAGGAGAGGGAGAGGGTAAAAACAGATGTGCGGGCAGCGCAGCGACTCTCCGGCCCATCCTGGGGTGGGAAACAGTGGCCACTCCTTCCTGGGTCAGTAAGGGACACCAAATTGTGTCTGTGGCAAGAGACTGCCCCCCCACTATAATGGACAGCCATGGTGCCTGGCCACAGCCTTGAGGTGGGGATGGCAGGGCCAAACAAGTATGCTAACCCACGTTGGCCTGCATGGGTGGCCCATAGCCTGGGCTGCATCCTTTAGAGGTTTTCCAAGAACGCAGCTTGGGCTAGCCACCAACCCACCCTGGGGCAGTCCTAGGCCAACCTCACTCAGGGGCTTCAGATACCCTTTGAACAGGAATAGGGACAAGATAGGAACCCTGCGGAACCCCACAAGGTTGCTTCTGAGGGAATGACGAGCAACTGCCCTTCACTGCCCTCTGGGTTCTCCCAGGCAGGAGGGAGCGGAACCATTTCAGAGCAGTCCCATGAACCCCAGCCAGCTCACACAATGTGCCAGCCACATCTCTTGATCAACTGTATCAAAGGCTGCTGAAAGATCTAACAAAATAAACAGGGTGCAATTTCCCTTGTCGATTTTACCAAACAGAGTTCCTCAACCAAGGCCACAAGCGTAATCTCGTTGCCATGCTCGGACAATCCTGACTGACATGGGTCCAGGAATCCAATAGCATTGAGGTATGCCTGAAGCTGTGGGGCAACCACCTGTGCACTAACCTTCCCTAAAAAGGGAAGATTAGAGACGGAGTGATAGCTGGCAGGGGAGTCAACGTCAAGAGATGGGTTTTTCAGCAGGGCTGGACACAATCGCATTTTTGAGGCAGTCTAGTACCCTGACCTCCTGAAGGGAGGCATTGAGAACTCCACCTAGCAATGGCCCCAGAGTCTCCCAGCCAGCTTTCACCAGCTGGGACAGGCATGGATCTAATTCCCAACTGGTTGCCCGTATCACTCCAAGTAGTATGCGGTTTCAAATATTGCAGTTAGAGCTTTGAGAAATGTGCCAGCAGAGGGAGCACAAGCATTCTCCTCTTCATTCATAGGAGCTCAGTGTCTTGCAGGGTCTTTTGAGAAGCAGCATCATGGTAGCTGTTATGTTCAGTTCATTTATTACTTTTCAGTGTAGGATCTGAAGGGCATCTCATGTTGGATAGTTTTGGCCTGAACACATCTGACAGTGTTGCTTTTTAAATTACAAGGCTCGTATGATGATTCCTTAAGCTGCCTGAACTTACCTATTTTATTAATGCTCCTTATCCTGCAGCTGCTTATTGAGTTTTAGTGTCTGTGTTGGATAGTTTTGGCCTTAACACATCTGACAGTGTTGCTTTTTAAATTACAAAGCTCATATGATGATTCCTTAAGCTGCATGAACTTACCTATTTTATTAATACTCCTCATCCTGCAGCTGCTTATTGAGTTTTAGCGTCTGTCTTTGGTAAAGTACCATTATGTATATGGGTGACAGCGAGGGGCAGCACTTTTGTCCAGTAAAATATAAATAGAAAGCACACATCAGACTAACAACTGTGGCTGAATAAATCATCTAGCAACTCTAACTGCTACCACATGTGAAATTATGGTCAAAGGACATTGTTTTCTTTATAGTTTTGTTCACCAAACATTGTCTCTGAAGAGGAGATTCTATCTTGCTTTCTTAGGCAGGAAGACTAATAGTAACTATTGGCAGGGGCACAATAAATCTGCAGTAGATTTTGTTGAAGAGGATAGTGGGAGTGCGCCTATGTCCGACACCTTCATTGGTTGCTAATTCTAGTTACATTTTGCTTTAAATTTCTGGAAGATAGCCCATCTTGTTGTTTTCCCAAGAATGGTTGAGTAAATACATCCCAATTCACCCAAGATAGTTAAATAAATGGACTTGATTTTTGTTGATCGGTTCCCCTTGGTAAAACTAAGGATGCCACTTTCATGCACACCATGAATCCCAGGAGAAATGCAACCTGTGTTGGCTTCCCCCCATGGGTCAGGTGGTGTTTTGAAGAGATTTGCTGCATTAGCAAGTCCATTCTGACAACAGCTCCTGGAATCCACTCTAGGTTTTGTGTGAATGCACACCAGTGTGGTGTAGTGGAGCTGGACTTACATCTGGGAGACCAGCGTTTGGCTCTCACCCCAGCCAATGAACTCTCTGGTGAGTGGCCTTGAGCAAGTCAATATCTCAGCCTCCGTTCCCCATCTGTAAAATGGGAGTGTGTCTGTCTTTCCCTGTGTATTCCCCTCATCCTTGTCCATTTTAGATTGTAAGCCCATAGGGCAGGGACCTGTCTCCAATAATCTGTTTGTTAAATGCTGTGTATGCCTAGTAGTGCTATGGAAATGATTAGTAGTAGTAGACGAACTTGGGTCAAGACCATCAGCCTGGTACCTCGACGTCCTGTGCATAATATCAGTGCTTCAGTTACCTTTCAGGGGGTTGGAATGGGTTTTTCTTTGGATTCAATTTTTAAAGGGAGTTCTATTGTATCTTATGTAAGCTGTCCTGAGCCTTGAGGGAAGGGAGGGATAGAAGCTTAAATAAAAGATAATCGGGGTCTCCTCTCTTTCCTTCCCTTACGTCCTCATTATCAATCCTGACTTGTCATGTTCCCCATATTAGTCTTTGAGTAGGTACTTTGTGTCTCTTGCCTATGGCACCATGTAAATATCTCTCTAATCAGCCTTGCTTACCATAGACTTACATTTAAGAAGTAAATGTGAGAGAGTCAGTCTCTCTCCTTCCTTTGCAAGACAGATGGAACTTAAGTTTCTCTTGGTGGTTGTACCAGTGCCACCTCTTTTCTGCTCCTCCATATTCTGCATCTTCCAAAATTAACTCTCCAAGACCTTGAATCCACATTACTTATCCTGCTAATACTCTTCACTGATTGGCCTCAGTACTTCCTGGAATGAACTAGCTTAAAATGGTGGCTCTTTCATCTCAAAATGCAATTACTGCTATTAGGTTTGGTTATAAGCAGGGACCTGTGTTCATGGGGAAAAGACAGGGAATGTGCATCCCTGGTTATAAAACAAGCTAGCATTCATTCCTTGTTATGAGAACAGATGGCTTTGCCTGCTAGGTTTCCAAATGTAATATTGGTACTTTAAAATAGTGAAGGGATGTTTTACCATCGTATGTACCCACAGCTAAATAGGGCTGCCAATGAGACTAGCATCATTCAGTGTCATCACACCACTTCGAAGAGATGACGATTTTTACGAAGAGACTGGAATGGTTTCCTCCCTATTTTTTTTTATTCTAAAGTTTTTTGCAGGATGATTAGTCTTGCCCAGGATTAGCTTGACCAGGCAGCTGTTAATTCAGGTGCTGCCTGTTCGTATTGTGATTGGGCTTGAGTATGGGCATTTTCAGACAAGACACTCTCCACCCATTATACATGTTACAGGGCACCCATAGGGCAACACTGCAGCCCTGCAACATGTATAGTCAGTGGGTGGGCAGTGCCTGGTCTGAAAATGCCCTGTGAAAGCTTGTAATACTGCAACAGTACAATAAGTCTGTAATTTTTGGAAGACTGTTCTAGTTCTCTTTAATTACCACTGTACATGTTGGCAAAGTCTTCCTGACATAAACCCAACAAGCAACTGACATAGCCTTATTAATCAGCCATGATTTTTAAAGTTGGATTTTCAAAGTTACCCATAATCGGGGACTTGTCTTCACTGTGTTTTCTCTGTCGTCCCCAGTGGGAAAACACAGTGAGCATGGGTCCCTGGCTATACTTAATGGAAGTTTGTCAGCTAGGAGACTTAAAATCCTATCCTTGATGACTACAGGCAACTTTGTTTATCGAATTTACTTAACTCTTTTCATCAGTAAGAAATGATTTGCTGTTCAGGAGAAGAATATGAAATAAAATATTCACCTACAGTAGTAGTAGGTTCAAACTGTAATTTAGAGTAATTTCATAAAAGAGCTTATTGAATCTCTCATTCTCTCCAGTCTTATGCAGGGAAATATGTGCCTGCAATTGGTTACTACATCCATACTCATAATCCTACAGGCAAGGTTAAGATCAACTTCAAGGGAATTGCTATTGGAGATGGGCTCTGTGACCCTGAAGTGGTATGCCTTTTACATTTTTTTCCCCCTATTCTTTTTATGCTTAATTAAGGGGAGTGCTCTACTTAAATTACAGCCCCATCTTGATAAAAGGTAGCAGTGTCCCAGAGGGTTCCCGAATGGTGTTAAACGTTTAATTTTTGCCAAATGTTTCGAAACTTCAAGGTAATCGATTTAATATTTAAAAAAACCTTTTTTACTTTTTTTTTTTTTTTTTTTTTANTTTTTTTTTTTTTTTTTTTTTTTTTTTTAAGAAGTCATTAGCTCAGCAGTGACTGATTTCGAATTTGAAGAAGGGTGAAGGGGGAGGAGGTGAGGGGAAAAAGAAAAATAAGCACTACTTACATGTCAGCTTCTATTCTTTTGTGCCTGTCTGGCAGATGTTGGGTGGCTACGCACAATTCCTGTACCAAATTGGCTTGGTGGATGAGAAGCAGAGGGAGTATGTCCAGCAGCAGACTGATCTGGGAGCAATCTATATCCAGCAGAAGAAATGGATGGAAGCCTTTGAAGTATGTATCTGAGGCCCCCATATTGGCCGTTGGCAATTAAAACCATCTGAACAGAGCAATGGGGTCAGAAAGAAGGATAATGGAGGTCAGAAGTTTGATGCAGTAGAAGGTGCCCATTATAGTGTGGCAGAGGGGGAGGAGGAGGAACCCTAAGGGAATAAAATGACTGTCCGTGGTTGTTGGAATTTATTTTGGCCTCATTTCAAACTGAGTGCCTTGGAATATGTTTATATAGTCCTGTCTTTCATGAACTGCTTTAGTTTCTTTAACTAAATGCTTGTATGCCCTGAAGGTTTAACTTATCCCCAGTAAATCAGAAGTAATACAGGCTAGGAAGCTGGTGCATGTGCTTAAACACATGCTTAAAACTCCTTATATCCCAAAATAATGGTTCAATTTGAATAAAAACAACACACCTTGATGGTAATCATCAATACTACTTTTCAGGAATACTTGTCTTGCAGCTATGGTGTCGTCCAGTGAGATGATGTGTCTCTTGCATGCAGTGTTTCCAAGCACAGAATAACATGCTGTTATTGAGCTGTAGTGCTGCTCTGTATTTACAGTAATCTTAGTGTTATGTTTTTAATAGGAATTTTTTCTTTGATTATAATGTATATAATCAATATGAATTATGATTAGAAAATATGGGTGTTTTTCCTTTTCCACATATAACTGAGTGAAGATGCTTCCTGCCTCAAGGTTTACTTGAAAAATAAGAAAATTGTTACTTTTTACAGAAAGGGAATCTTTGATCCAAAGTTTCATTTGGGGCAAATAGATGGGTTTGCAGTGCATTACTCCTTTTCAGGCTTGGGCGTGGGTTAGATTGGCAACACTGTGAATTTGAACTCAGTAGAGCAGTGGGATAAAAACTGAACACATTTGGCCCACATTTCACCCTTCTCTTCCTAAAGTTACAATTGTACGTCCCTGTCTCGCTCCCCGCATAGGATCTTCTGCAACAAGATTGATAACTCTGCCTTGCAATAGCTTCTCAACCCTCTCCCTCCCCCACCTCATTCCCTGATGTTTCCCCTCCTGCCTCTCTTCTCCTTCTTCCCAGCTTCTTTTGATGAGGTCACCTCCCTCCTCTCTTCATCCAACCCCTCCACTTGCCCCCTTGACACCATCCCCTCTCACCTCCTAAGTTAACGTCGATTGCCCCCACCAGCTGCGTCTTCTCATACTTTTGCATCCTCCTCCTGCTGGGTAGTTCTACTATTTGACCGCTAGGAGGCAGATAATAATTTTTTTATTTTTTTCACTACGCCTGTGTTCTTGGAACTACCCGGCTCTCTCTCTCCAGTCCTTCGTCTGCCTCGGGACCGTTAGGATGCCCCTTCAGGTTCCTCAAGACCATAGTAAAAAAAAGAGAGCGAGAAGAAGAAGAAAAGGTTAGAAGGAGCAATAAGCTCATAACCTGGCGCAGGGCACTGAGGGGGAAGGCGATCCCGGACGCGATCTCGGGAGCGCCAGGCTAGACCGCTTCAGAGTTCACCCCTGCCGGCTCCTTTGCAGTTCGCCTGGGAGCAGGGGAGGCCATTTATTCCCCGCTTAGCGGGAAATACTTTACTTCGGCGCTCCCCCCGCCCGCGGACAGGGACAGCGCTGCTGGGCCCGGTCAGTGATAAAATCATCTTTAAAAAAAAAAAAAGAGAGAGAGCGCTACCGGCAAATATCCGGTTCTCCCCCCACCCCCGCAGGCAGGTCGGAGGCGGCAGCAGCGGAAGAAGGTAGCCAGGATAATCAGGTACCTTCTTTGGCCTCCATAGCCCAGACAATGGGGAAAATTATGACCTCATTAAAAGAGCTGGTGCAGACCAGCACAGGTGCGAAGAGAGAGAGGACCCCCCACTCCCCCGCTGACAGGCCCATCAGCAACTTGCGGAGGGTGGAAAAGTCCAGGGCAGCAATAGCAAAGAAAAAAGCTCCACCAGGGGGAGCCGCCACCTGGATTTTACAATCCCCTCAGGGCTCTGAGGAGGATGACCAACAGGGGGAAAGCAGCCAGGCTTCAGGGCTCAGTCACTAGCACAGTCAGACTCAGACTCTGCTCCTCCGGGGGAGGGGTCAGACCTAGAGGAGGGGGAATGCGTGGAGGCCGCCGCAGACCCCAAGGACAGAGAGAGGCAATTTCCCTTCCAGTGTACGGATGAGCTGCTGGGCCACATGATTAGAATCCTGCAATTCAAAGAAAAGCCCTCAAAGGAGGGCTCCTCCGACTCTCAGGAGGAGGAGACCCGAGATTATATTCCCACAGTGCATGGCAGGGATCAGGGTCTACCTCTAGATGAGGCCTTTTGAAAGGATAGTGCTTGAAGAATGGAAGCACCCAGACAAGGCCTTCAAGATGAACAGGACACAGGACTCCCTATACTCCTTCTCCAGGAGGAAGGAACCGCTGTTCAAGAGCCCCAAAATAGACACTGCAGCTGCATCCCTGGCCCGTCCAGACGGTGTTCCCCACCGAGGGGAATTGCCACCTCCAGGATGCCACAGATAGAGAAGTGGACTCCTCCCTGAAAAGGGCGCTAGACTCAACAGCAGCCTCCCTTAAGATTAGCATCGTAGCCTCGCATGTCTCCAGAGCGCTCCTGGCTTGGATGCAGGAGGCTCAAGACCCGGAGTTGTCAGAGAGGAAAGCACAGAAACTTTCTTCCCGCATTTGCATGGCTACGGCCTTCTTAGCAGATGCTACCACACACTCCATTACGTGGTCAGCTAGAGCCATGTCTAACATAGTAGCCAGGCGCAGGGTTTGGCTGCATTCCTGGCAGGGAGACTTAACGGCTAAAAATCTCCTCACTTCAGCCCCTTACAAGGGGTCCAAGCTTTTTGGGGTGTGCCTTGTTAAGGTGCTGGAGGAGGCTAACATTAAGAACAAGCCTAAAACGCTACAACAGGTGGCTCATAAGAGAAGGTTTTTTCAGGGCCACTCTTTCAGGTTTAGGGGGTTCGGAGGCACTTCCAGGAAAGGTCACAGCCCCTCCTTTAAATTTCAGGGGCCCAGAGACTATACAAGTAACTCTTCCTTTCAGGGAAGAGGATTCAGACCCGAGAGGTTTGGCAGACAGACCAGGGGGGTGTGGCGCAGCCCAAATGAAACAGGAGGCCTGAGTATGCCTCTTCAGAGATAGGGGGCAGGCTCCGGCTCTTCCAGACAGAGAGGGAAAAGTCCGTGACAGATTCTTGGGTCCTCTCCTGCGTAGCAGAGGGGTACCACATAGAACTGGAGCGCCCCCCAAGACAAAGATTTATTGCTTCCCCAGTGTCCAGGGACAGACAAACACAGAACTCTGTCAGCCGAGATCCAAAGACTCTCAGAGATACAGGCAATAGAAATGATTCCACCACATGAACGTTTCTCAGGCATCTATTCCATACTCTTCCTAGCTTAAAAAAAAGCAGCGAAAATGGAGGGCCATACTAGACCTCAAGCCCCTCAACAAGTACGTAAGAAAGCGAAGGCTTAAAATGGAAATGGGGACGTCAGTATGTCGAAGTCTGCAGAGGGGTGATTGGATGGCTTCACTAGATCTCAGAGAAGTGTACCTACATGTACCGATTTGGGCCCCACACAGGAAATGACTCGGGTCTGCCTACAACGGGGAACACTGGCAGTTCAGAGCCCTGCCCTTCGGTTTGTAGTTGGCCCCCAGGACCTTCACCAAGATCCTAGTGCTGCTCATCGCCAACCCCAGAGCCGAGGGAATCCACATCTATGCTTATCTAGACGATCTCCTGATCCGGAGCAGCTCCCCTGGCATCATCATCATTGTTATCATTATCATCATTATTATCAATATTATTTTATTATAAAAATGTATATAGCGCCAGCCATGTACCTGGCGCTGTACAGAACATAGAAATAGACGCGGTCCCTGCCTGTGGCTTACAATCTAAAAGACGAGGAGAGGGGACAGTGGGAGAGATGGGAGAAGACAGACAAACATTCAGGCAGATGCGAAATCTCAGGTGCATGTGCTTGGCTTGGTTACAATCAGGTTGGTTGCAGCAGTCTGCAGAGGAGGGCAGACAGTAAGTATATGGGGAACGACTAGCAGGCATTGGGAAAGGCGGCGAGGAAAAAGTGGGTCTTGAGGAGGGATTTGAAGGAGCGGAGGGAGGGGGCAAGGCGGATGTGGGTAGGGAGGGAGTTCCAGGCATGGGGGGC
>QEPC01000068.1:5361698-5397297 GCA_003113815.1 Sphenodon punctatus
GGTTATGATGAGAATGACAGCAGGCAGGTCCATGTATGGGGGGCAGCAAGTGAGAAGGGACAAAGGCGCTTAGGGGAGCATGGAAGGTGTGGAAGGGTGAGAGAAGGGGCAGAGGAGAGTACCACAAGTGGGTACTGGACAGGTCGGTCTTCCAACAATGTAGAATGGTTTGGTCTTCCTCAAACGGACCTGTTCGCCACGAAAGAGAATGCCCAAGTACCTTGATTCATGGCATGATCGCGATGCAGAGAAGCTGAGGGTTTCAATGCACTCAACCATCCCTGGCCCAAGGGTCTTCTATATGCCTTCCCTCCATTCCCGCTAATTCAAAGAACAATAGCCAAGGCGATCAGGGAACAAGCACATCTGCTTCTGGTAACACCATGGTGGCCCAGGAGACCGTGGTTCTCCAAACTGATAGAGCTTAGCCGCAAGCAGTACCGCAGGCTACCTCTCGTACCGACGCTGCTCACCCAGGGGCCAGTGTGCTGCTCGGAGACAGTCATTAAAACTGACAGCTTGGAGCTTGAGCGCACAACACTAAGGGCAAGAGGCTACTCGGAGGCAGTCCTGAACACAATCCAACTCTCCAGAAAGGCCGCCACTAGAAGACGCTACCGGGCTACTTGGAAAACATTTGCTTTGTGGTCCCTCCAATGGGAACAGGACCCTTCCAGAGCGGGGTTTCTCAGGCCCTGGAGTTTCTTCAGCTGGGCCTGGATAAAGGACTCAAGGCTAACACCCTGGCCAGGCAGGCAGCTGCCATAGATTCAGTACTCAGGGCAGTGCCTAATAGGATAGTCTCCTCCCATAAGAACCTTAGGAGATTCTTTCGAGCGGCCAGATTTATTTCTCCCCCGATAGTGCATAGAATCCCCCCTTGGGACCTTAATCTAGTTCTGCAGACCCTCAAAGGGGGCTCCATTTTGAACCTCTTAGGCATGTTTCCCTATATTTCATGACGTTAAAGGTGGTTTTTCTCGTTGCAGTGACTTCAGCGAGACGTGTCTCCGAGTTAGGAGCACTATCCATGGAGGACAACTTTTGCTTCTTCTAACGAGATTGTTACCTTAAGACTAGACCAGGCATTCCAAAGATTAATACACTTTTTCATAGGGCACAGAAGGTTGTGTTACCCTTTTTCTGTCCCAGGCCGGTGCATCCAAAGGAAAGGGCCTGGCACGCACTGGATGTCCGGCAAGCTCTTAAGGTCTATTTGGCTAGAACTAAAGGATTCAGACAATCCACTGCTCTATTTGTTAACCTCAGACCAGGGTATCAGGGGTGCAAGGCCACAAAGACCCTGATCTCAAAGTGGATGAAACGGGATCATAGAGGCATATAGGGCAAGGGGTAGGGTGCCCCCCCCTTCAAATTTGGGCCCATTCTGTACGGAGCGCGGCCACGTCTTATGCCTTCAAGGCAAGAGCCTCCTATGAGGAAATCTACAGAGCTGCCACGTAGGCTTCAATTCACACGTTCGTCAGTTATTTATTTATTTACCCCACCCCTCCTAAAAACAGCTCGGGGCGGCTCACAACAATAAAACAATACATATAAAATATATCTAAAACCAATTAAAACATATCAAAAACAATTCAAGTATTAAAACAGGGCCCGAGAACTCAATAAAACAATAAATAAATAGGGTAGGGGAGATAAAACCCTCTAACGCCCCTCCCCCCCCCCTCCCCAAAGGCCTGGGTGAACAACCAGGTTTTACAACTTCGCCGGAATGTCCAAAGGCTTGGGGCCAGGCGAGCTTCCTCAGGGAGGTAGTTCCAAAGGCGTGGCCCGGCCACCGAGAATGCCCTCTCCATTGTGGCCGCCCGCTTAACGCAGGGGACCTCCAAGAAGGCACTCCCGGCTGACCGAAGGAGCTGGTCTGGGGTGCGGAGGGTGAGGGTTCCTGAGGCATGAGGGGCCCATACCGTGAAGGGCCTTATAGATCAACACCAAAACCTTGAACCTGGCTCGCCACGCTATTGGCAACCAGTGCAGAGTCCGGAGCACAGGTGTTATGTGCTCCCGACGACCCGTCCCCGAAAGGAGGCGGACCGCCGCATTCGGCACTAGCTGCAGCTTCCGAACCAGGAACAAGGGAAGCCCCACGTAGAGCGCGTTGCAGTAGTCCAGCCTCGAGGTGACGAAGGCATGGATGAGGGAGGCCAGGTCCGGGCCAGAGACAAACGGATGCAGACTCCGCACCAGATGCAACTGGCGGAAGGCAGCCTTTGCGACTGTCTCCACCTGCCACTCCAGGAGGAGATCCACATCCATTATCACACCCAGACTCCGGACCTGCTGAACTATAGGAGGGCGAACCCCCCCGCCCCCAATAAGGAGTTATAAGATGTTTTCCAGTCAGCAGAGGCTGCCTTTGGCAGAAGGGTGCTGCAGATGGTACTGGATGCTCCCAGTGCTGTTGGCTCCCACCCCTGAGGTTTTTGTCAGAATGTTTGGGTACGTCACAGCAGGAGCAGGATGCAGAGGTATGAGGAGAAAGGAGAATTGGTAACCTACTTTCAGTGAATTCCTTTCTCTCATACGCTCTGCATGCTCCTCCGACCCTCCCTGCCAAACAGCATGGGTAAGGAAGCAGGGAGCGCTGGACCAGTGCCTTAGTTCAGTAACGGGTTATAGGTTATAGAAGTTTTTAGATTCAGGTTCTAATTGAGGGTTTATTAGTTTTTGTTTTTAATCTGGGGTAAGAGAAGGGATGTGGTCCCTGCCGTTCACCAGTTACGGAGTACAGATCTGTCGGCTTGGGAGCGGACTGGAGAGAGAGAGCCGGGCAGTTCCAAGAACGCAGGCGCAGTGAAAAAAAGAAAAATGTTACCTGCCTCCTAGTGGTCAAATGGTAGAACTACCCAGCAGGAGGAGTATGCAGAGCGTATGAGAGAGGAATTCACCGAAGGTAGGTTACCAGTTCTCCTTTCTCTCTGCTGCACATTCTCAATCTCCCCCTCTCTACTGTGTCATTTCCATTAGCCTTCAAACACACTACTCTCTGCCCTTAAGGTTACTCTTGATCCCTCTGACCCTTCCAACTATCGCCCCATTTCACTCCTACCCTTCGCTTCCAAGCTCCTGGAGTGAGCTGTCTACATGCACTGTCTAGACATCCTCTCTTCAAATTCCTCTCTTGATTCTCTCCATTCGACTGAGACTGCCCTTGCCAAAATAACAGCTGACCTTCTCTTAGCTAAGTCTAAGAACCTCTACTCTGTTCTTGTCCTCCTCGATCTTTCTGCCGCCTTTGACACTGTCAATCATGGCCTCCTCTGGGATTCGCTACGCTTCCTTGGTTCTCGACACGTATCTCTCGAACTGCTCCTTCAATGTTTATCTTGCTGGTACCTCCTCTACGTTGCTTCCCCTTTCTGTGGGAGTTACCCAAGGCTCTGTCTTGGGCCCCGTTCTCTTCTCCCTTTACACCCTTTCTCCGGGTAAACTCATTGCAACCCATGGCTTCCAGTATCACCTGTATGCTGATGACGCGCATCTCTCTCTCTCTCTGTACTCCCACGCTCTTCCCCTCCATCCAGACTCGTATTGCTGAGTGTCTTGCTGACATCTCTGCCTGGATGTCTTGTTGCCAACTCAAGCTTAATATGGCCAAGACTGAACTCCTCATCTTTCCCCCAAAACGCTCCCCTCCTATTTCCCTCTCAATTTCCATTTGAGAGAATCACCATCCAGCTGATCTCTCAGGCCCGAAGCCTGAGATTCATCTTCGACTCCTCCCTGTCCTTTAAGCCTCAGATCCAGGCTGTTGCTAAATCCTGTTGCTTTGCTCTGTACGATATTGCTAAGATCTGGCCTTGTCTTACTGTTGCCACTGCAAAAACCCTAGTCCATGCTCTAGTCATCTCACCTTGACTACTACAGCTTCCTCCTTACTGACCTCCCCTTGCTCTAATCTGGTCCCCCTCCTCTCCAACGCTCCACAACCAAAATCCTCCACCTTGCCCATCACTTTGACCATGTACAGCCCCTCCTCTCCGCTCTGCACTGGCTCCTTCTATGGGAACGCGTTCAGCACAGGCTCCTGGTCTTTACCTTCAAGGTTCTTCATGGCCTTGCTCCCCCATAACTCTCCACTCTTGTATCCCGCCATGCTTCTGCCTGGGAGCTTCATTCCTCCTTTGCCCCCACCCTCGCCTGCTCGTGAACCTCTTGCTCCTCTCAACGTCTTTGCCCCTTCTCCCTTGCTGCCCCTCATACCTGGAACTCCCTCCCTGGATACATTCATTCCCAACTTTCAAATCCCTCCTGAAAACCCACCTCTTCCGTCAGGCCTTCCCTACCTTGTCATGAGTGATACTGCATCCTTTCCCCCTCACTCAGAACCTAATTCCCTGTAACTAAATGAAGCACGTGAGCCTGCAACTTCTCAACCTCATGAATGTACTCTTGTCTTTCCTGATGCCCCTTAGGAGTAGGGACCTATCTTAGACTGTGGATTGTACATTATCAGGTACATTACCGGTGTTTATAAATAATAAAATAATATGTAGACACCTAAATAGCTGGTTCCAGATAACTGCAGTTCCTGTTCACTTCAGTGGACGTTGAAGTAATTAAACACTCGTGAAAATTAATTAATTATCTATATGGGTTTGGGAACCTACTTTTAAATGTTATAATTTTGGCCTATGTGTTTGGATGAGGTTTAAAGTCTGAATCTCTGGTCAAAATGTTGTTTTTTAATTTGTAATTTGCAGTTCAATAGAAACCCTCCTATCACGACACCTTTTTTGGAAGGGGAGAAGGGGGATTCATGGTTTTTGTCTGGATTAGAGGTAGGGTGGCTATGCCTCCCCTTTAAAAGAAGATGCTTATGAAAAAATTGCATGGTGCAGGGCTGTACTGGAACCAATGCAGCCCTGCACCATGTATTTTTTCATAAGCATCCTCTCTTAAAGGGGAGGTATGGCCACCCTAGTAAGGGGGAGGGGATTATATCGTAACAATAATACAGTTTGTTTTGAGAGTTGCTGGGGGACATAAGATGTTCAGAATATTGAGGGATCTGGATTAAAAAAGGTCTAGAAGAGGGAATTTCTACAGTATTTGCAGAGCAGCTGCTTAAAACTCACATCGTCTGGATGTGTACCAAAAATGAAAGTGTGAAACATGTTCTTCAACTCTCTATTTAAAGAGTGTTATTCACCAGAATTTAAAATCCTTTTTTAATTGAACCTGGAGGATTAAGTCTCTTCAACACCTCAAGAGCCTGCTTTTCTTCTCTGAGGTTTTGAGCACCATTCATTTCACTTGTTGGATCAGGATTCATGTGTACCTACCTTTTGTATTGGTCACATGGTGGAGATGAATAGTTTGGATAGCAGGATATTAATAAAGCTTATAGATCTGTCTTAAAGAAAAGTTTTGAAACTTACTTTTGCTTGCAATAGTGCCATAAATAGGATTTGGGCCATGGCGCTATGGTACTTAAAGTAGCATAGTATCTTTTTCAGCTTGAATGGATAAAACAAAGTGACTTGGGGAAATTTCAATAATAAAGAGACTTTTTTTTATTTTTCCTTCTACCTTAAATCTTCTGTATTAGCAGATTTCCCCCCCCCCCCAAAAAAATATGGAAATGTAAAATCGTGAAGTACCTGCATTTCACTGCGTTTTCCCATTGCTGCCAGATCTCCCTCCTCCTCCTCCTCCCAAATCTTGGGAGTATTTTCATTTTGTTTTAGCTCTGTTTCTAAGTGGATTAAGCCAACTTGGAAAAAGACACCCTTAAAGATATTCCACGTGGCAGCTTTATACAAGTTAACTAACTGGTATTACCTAAATGCAGGTTAATTAGTGTGGTGGGGAAAATGAGTATAAACAATCCCTTATATGTATGAAATATTTTTTTTATACTTGTAGATTCTACCTAGAGTTAAAAAGTAATGCAAATCACCACCACCACCTTGTGGTAGTAATAATAAAGTATTTTTAAGAATGATTGAAAGCCAAAGCCTGGTGTTTTTATGAACATTATTATTATTATTATTATTATTTATTTTATTACCACCACAAGGTTTGTCCAAGACTCCATTAGTGGAGTTCATTTGGTCACATGGCACCTTCTCCAGAAACAGGAAATGTAGAGGAGTCACAGTGTATTGAACAGCAGAACAAGTGTTTTTTCCACTTGCTTGCATTGGTGCTAGAGTGCAGGGAAGCTTATGGAATGTATGAGAGTATGGTGGGGATCTGGTGCAGGAAACTGGGGGTTATCGAAGAGGATGCTGGGAGCTGAGGAATGTTGAGGCTGTTTGTTTTGAATTTATATGCCGTCCTTGCTAAAGCCGGTTCACAAACAATAAAAATAGATAAAACTCCTATATTAAAAACACCATTTAAACCACCCACCCAATTCCACCTCCCAATTCCCTGCACCCAAACCCTACCCCAAAACCACATGTCAAAACTCACCCTTATCCCCACCTGCCAAATGCTTTTTCAAACAGGAAAGTCTTTCACTGCCTCCGGAAGACACTCAAGCTCAACCAAACCTCCAGGGTTCCATAAGGGAGTTCCATAATACTGGAGCAGCGACCAAAAATGTCTCCATGTGAACCCTTATTGTCGTACGAACAAGGCTGACAGATGGTGCTCCTGGCCAATAACAGTGGCCACAATGGGGCATGGAAGGACAGGCGGTCTTTCAGATAAGTGGGGCTCAGACCTTTTAGGGTCTTAAAGGCCAAAACCTTTATGGGGGAGATGAGGGAACTATTATGTCTTTATATGACACATGTTTTTCTAAATATGTTATGAGCCTCCCTGAGCCTTCAGGGATAGAGCTGGATATAAATAAATTATTATTCTCCCAATCTTATCCCCATTCCCTGCCTTCCCACTGATCAGCTCCCATTCTCCTACTCCCTTTGGAACTCTCTCTCCTCTGCCAATAAAGCACCCTACATCCATGATCTCTTCCTCTCCCACTCCCTCCAGAAACTTGCCCTTACTGAAACTTGGATCTCCCCCTCCGACTCTGTCACCCCAGCTACCCTCTCCTTTTGGGGGAGGGGTGTCTCTCCTTTTCTCACCAGCCACACCCTGAAGGCCGGGGTGGTGGCATGAGCCTCCTCCTCACTAACGCCTATCAATTCCAACCACTTTCTCCTCCCCCCACCCCCCTCCTTCCCTTCCTTTGAGGCTCACTCTGTGCACCTCTACTCCCCCCTCCATCTCCACGTCGCTGTCATATACTGCCCTCCTGGCTGGTTCTCTCTCAAATTCAGAGAGAAAGGAAGTCCTGGCACACTTTCTCCTCTCCCCACTCTCATCCTTGGTGACTTCAACATTCACGTTGATGTCCCTTCCCAGCCCTCTATCTCTCGCTTCCTCTCACTAGCCTCCTCCTTCATCCTCCACCTTTGGACCAACTCTCCCACCCACACTAATGGCCATTTTCTTGATCTCTTCTTCTCTAGGAACTGTTCTGTCTCTGATCTCTCCTTCGATCCTCATCCCATCTCTGACCACTTCCTTGCCCAATGTCTCCTACTGTCCCCCTTTTCCATGCCCCTTCCATGAGCTGCAGACCATTAACCCCCTGGACTTTGCCTCCTCTCTCCCCCCCCTTCTCCCCTCAGTCTTCTTGTCCTCCCCTGCCTCTGCTTTCAGTGCCTCTCTCTCTATCCCCCTTGACTGCCTTGCCCCCTTCTCCTTCCGCCCTGCCCGCTCCCACAACCCTCATCCTGGGGTGACAGAGTCGGAGGGGGAGATCCAAGACAGTATCCGCCACCTCCTCTCCTTCACCTGTGCTGCTGAACGCCTTTTGGCACAAATCCCACTCTCATGCTGACTTCCTTCACTTCAAATTATGTCTCTCCTCCCTTCTGCTGTATCCCTCACTAGACAGAATTACTAAGCCTCCTGCATTGAGTCCTGTTCTTGGGACCCTCGCTGCCTGTTCTCCACCTTTGACTCCCTCCTCAAGCCCCCTATCCTCCTCAAACCCCCCTGTCCTCTTCCTCCCTCTTCCCTTTCTGCTCAGGATCTTGCTTCCTTCTTCACCTCCAAGATAGACAAGATTCGCCTTGACATTGCTTCCCGTTCCTGTCCTCCTTCCCTCCCACCTCCCTTGAGGAAATCTCCTCCCTGTTCTCCTCCTCCAACCCTTCCACTTGCCCCCTTGACCCCATCCCCTCCCACCTCCTGACCTCCATTGTTCCCACTGTCGTCCCTTCCCTCCTGCACATCATCAACCTCTCCCTCTCTACTGGCTCCTTCCCCCCCGCCTTCAAGCATGCCACTGTGTCTCCTATCCTCAAAAAGTCCACTCTTGACCCCTCTGACCCTTCTAGCTACTGTCCTGTCTCACTCCTTCCNGCTCCCCCAGTTACGCAGGCAGACGCACTCAGTCTCTCTGTGCCTGCCTCACCGCCTGCCTGGCTGCCCCTGCAGTGGAACCACTCGTGGGGAGTGGTAGTAGACGCTCAGTTGGGGAGGGGAGTACTGGAGGCCATGCTTGTCTATGGCCGCTCGGCTGAGTGCCAGGTAAGGCAGCTAAGGGGTGCCAAACCAGGGGGGGGAGGGGGAAAATGGGAATTCTTCCTGTCCAAAAGGGAGTAAATATTATGTAAATTTACACATTTGCATAATTAGGTGGGGCCTAATTATGCAAATTAGACCCGCACCAAGACTTCACACATGGCCTAACAAACCCTGGGGCCAGCCCTGACCATACTTAAAGCACAGGCATATACATTCCACAAGGCTTCTAGGAACCACTGGCTAAACCATTTGTTGTGCATGGTATATTGGGTAGTATACAGTCAGCTCCAGCAGCTCTCCATTCTGACTCCAAACTAAAAGCTGTTCCACCTGGTACTTGGCCCCACCTGGACAGAACCATTATGATAAGACAAGAGGTTGAAAGGTGAACTCAGATGTGGCCAGTGGCCCTATACAATGACTTACACGAAATGAATCCCCTCCCAACAGGGTGTTACATTCCCAGGGGCCCCCAGATCCTAACAGTGCTCATTCTCAGGCTGCAACTTCACTCGTGTGTTTGCTCAATTTACTAGTTGGAACATGGTTTTTCTTAACCACGATCTCTCTGACATCTCTGCCTGGATGTCTCAATGTCAACTCAAACTCAACATGGCTAAAACTGAACTCCTTATCTTCCCCCCTCATCCTTCCAATCTCCTGTCGATCCTCATCGATGGGGTCACCATCCTTCCCATCCCCCAAGCCTGTAGATTAGGCTTCATCTTTGACTCACCCCTTTCTTTTAAAACCTGCATCCACTCTGTTGCCAAATCCTGTCGCATCTCCCTCCATCACATTGCTAAGATTCACCCTTTTCTCTGTCTCCTCTGCCAAAACACTTGTTCATACCCTGGTCATCTCTCGCCTCGATTACTGTAACTTCCTTCTCACTGACCTCCCTTGCTCTCCCTTGTCTCCCCTGATCCCCTAACTGCCCTCTTCCCTTCTCCCTAGCTGCCCCCCATGCCTGGAACTCCCTCCCTGCTCACATCCGCCTAGCCCCCTCCCTTCATACCTTCAAATCCCTCCTCAAGACCCATCTCTTCCGCTCTCCCCTCACCTAACTCCTGCAGATAAAAGCAAAAACAAAAATTGGCCCAGTTGTTGCTGACTGCCAGCAGTCAGCAACAACTGACTGCTGGCAGCAAAAATAACATCAGCATCTCTGATGTTATTTTTGCCACCCATCTGTTTGTGGCAAAAATAACATCAGAGATGCTGCAACCCAGTTTCCAGCCTGCCTTAATGCTTGTTTCAACAGTCATAAAGTTTGATGTATGCAGACGAACTGTCTTGCCTCATGTACTGAATGTAGGAGCTAAAGTGAAAAAGCAAACAATTTCTTAATAGAGAGTTCAGAATGTGTTTACTGCACGTTTCTGATCAGCTTGCATTTCTGATCATAAAAATAATACGGTAATTAAATTATGAAAGAGTAGACTTCAAAGAAATAGTTGTTTAAGGATTACTTTGTAGAGAAGTAAAGATGGTATAGATTTAAAAAGTGGTCATGGAATCATTTTTCAGCTTTCTAATGTTCTTAATGCAAACAATATTACAATTTTTATTGGTTAACTATTCAGTAATAAACTGCATGATAATTAGTTTGAACCCAAACCTTATGACACTTAACAAGTGTAAAAGTATTTTTATGATGTTGAAAACTTATGCCAAGTGACTTTTGCCAGCATTAGGCTGGAGTTCTTGCTTATAATGGGATTTCGGCTGACCACTGTAGTCGAATCACAAAGAGCTCTGTTATAGTTATAATTTTTCACATTACAACAATAAAATACAGATTATAGCAAAAGCTTGGAGCTTTTAAATTCAAGAGAACACCTGAATTAAAAGTTGATGCCATCTGTTCAACGGGGATCTATTTTATTGATTTATATTAAAATTTATGTCACCCCCTCCTGCTAGAAGTGTTAGGATTTAAAATCCAGTAATTTCCCTCCCAAGGACAATTCCCCAATCGGGATCTTAGTCAGCCCCACACCACAAATTAGACGTTTTTAATTGGGTACAACACTATTTTATTATCCTGCTCACACAATCAGGTACAGCATGAACCCAATGCAACAGTTCTTAGATAGATCCTAGCCTGGCCTGCCTAGCATATAAAATATGTTTCTTACGTGTCCTGCAGATCACAGTGGCGAGCGTTGGTTTGGAGAGGTTGATACAGGTGGGGGCCCGGGGGTCCGTACCCGGGAAAGGTGCCCCTTGTTGTGTTGCAGAACTCCCTATGGAGGAGCTCCAGAAAGGGTCATCAGCCCACGGACACCAAGTTAGATGCCAAGCGCTGAGACAAGGACCTGGAGTATTGCTTGGCTTTTTATACTGTTCTGGGTGGGGACATGTTGTCAAAATACTGAGTGCAGGGTTCGACTGACCTTTCAGGCAGGAGGTGTATCAGCATATTTGGGAACAAAGCCTTTTGTAATCTTTTGATGGTTTGGGGCTTACCCAGTTGATATGCTTATTTATTTTCCCCCAATCTATTTCCAGAGCATTCAGACCCCAACCCTCCAGTCCGGGCCAAACCTTCTGTAATTTAGATTGGGGTATTACTCATGCCCCTCCTGGCATCTCCAAGGCTACTTTTCTCGTTGACACCCAGTCACTCTGCATCAAAGTACTAAAAAGGCCCCTTTGTCTGGTTAGGTGTTGCCGCCTATCTCCTGTTTTGCAGTACTTATAGCTTTGTTTATAGCAACATTCCTTTCTCCTCTCCTTTGTGCATGGCTCTCAACTTCGTATCACTGTGACCTGAGGATTTTGGTTTGAGGTTTAGCTGGCTAGTAGGTTCTTTAGCTTGTACCCATCATGCTCTATAATATGAACCAGTGTTTTTCCCACTTGGGCTAACATATATTCAATACTATTTATATTTAATCTACTAATGCTACAAACAGGTGTTATATAGTTACTAAAGTCATCTAAACTCAGGTTTACAATCATGTGATATGGGGAGAATACAATCAAAATGCAGCACAAGTCAGTGTACACAGTTACTAATATAAAAACAGGTTTACATCGCCAGGTGAGATTACAATAAAAATGCAACAGAAGCATCTCTGGGCAGCTAACATTTTAAAAAACATATTAAAATACATAACAGATAAGACTACAATTAAAACAACCCAAAACCCCAAATTAAACAACCCCTACCCAATCCCACCAACCCCATCTCCCTCAATAAAGGCCCGGTGTAACAGCCAGGTTTTGCACTGTCTGTGGAAAGAGAGGAGGTTGGTGGACAAGTGGACCTCCAATGGGAGGGTCTTCCACAGCTGCGGTGCAGCCACAGAGAATGCCCTCCTCATGGTTGATACGTGGGGGACCCTGAGAAGGGTGCCCCCGGTCGACCGCAGGTGTTGATCCAGGTCCCGGATGGTGAGACGGTCCTGCAGGTAGGTGGGACCCAGGCCATTTAGGGTGTTTTCAAACATAGTGGTGGCATGGTTTAACCCACTTTAGCATGGGTTAAACTGAGGGGCCACTGTCATGTAGAAAATGCCCGCCAGATGTTTCTCAGTCTGGTTCCCAACCATGGTGGGAAGACTTCCCCGAGTCACAGCCCAGGCTAGCTCCCATGGTTGGGATCTGGCCACCAGAGCCGGAGTAGAGCGAGCTTTCATGTCTGAAAGTCCGCTTTACTCACCATCTGTAGTGGCGGGGGAGCAGGTCAGGTGCCATGGTGGTGGTCGTTGACTGCCATGGCTGCCGGTCAGAGAGGGGGGCAAGCCTCTGCATGCAGCATAGAGGCAGGGGTGGGATGTGTCGGCCTGGCTTCCCACCCTCCCTGGCAGCCAGGCTCCCGTCGTGTCAGTTTGGGGGCTTGGCCTCCTGATTGCGGTGCAGGTCCAATGCCAGACTGGGTCAGTTCATGGCAGTGCTGAGGCGTCACTAAGTTTGATTTCACCCATAGTCAGCATCCACAAAATTCAAGTGCTGAAATTTTTGAATTCTCTTGGGGTGTTGCCAGTTTAGTTCACGTTATGCAAACATGTCATAGAACAAACCAGAAGAAAAATATATTGCAGTCATCTGTTACATGCACAAGTGATTATGAATATAAACATTGCTACATGAATAGTAATTAACAACTTGATCTTATGTTTTGATTCTCCTTTGCAAAAGATGTTGGTGAAAATATTTGGCTTAACATGCAGTTAATTTTATTTAATAATGAAGCAGGAACAGTGTTTTTGGAAAATTTGTTAAAAGAATGCCAAAACCACAATTCTAAGGGGGAAAAGGATTCAGTGCTTCAGTGACTTTTCCCCCCTGAGAATCCATGTGCAAATAAATATAAATAAATGTGCATGTTGAAACTGTACTGGGAAAATAATACATAAAACAGGAAGTGAAAAACTGTTGTTGTTTTTGTATTTTATAGTTATCTTGCTGCCCCCCATGCCTGGAACTCCCTCCCTGTCCACATCCGCCTTGCACCCTCCCTTCATACCTTCAAATCTATACTTAAAACTCACCTCTTTCGCTCTGCTCTGTCTGACTCTTTATCCTGCTGAGCCACTATTCCTATACCGACGATCGGTTTACCCTCATCCTTGCCACATGGACCTGCCTGCTGTCATTCTCATCGTAACCAAGCCAAGTATGTGCACTTGAGACCTCGCATCTTCATGAATGTTAGACCCCTTGTCTCTCCCTCTGTTCCCCTTCCTATGTCTCTCCCTCAGCTTCTGTCTCTCAGATTGTAAGCCCTAGGGGCAGGGACCGTGTCTATTTTATTACTTTGTAAAGTGCCAGGTACACTGCTGGCGCTATATAAAGGTTTGTTAATAATAATAATAATCTTGTGCATATCTTCCCTCAGATATTTGACTCTCTCCTGAATGGTGATGAAACTGGTGGTCCTTCCTACACTCAGAATGTTACAGGATGCAACAACTATTTCAACTTCTTGCAGTGCCAGGTGTGCAATCCTCATTGTTATTAAAAATTAATATTTGGTCAAACAACGAATTAAGTGCATGCTGCAGTCAATGTTAGGAAATTGGAGAGGTGGGGTAATCCTTATTGGGGCCACTAAAAAATCCTTAAGTATGTGCCTAACTCTAAGTATGTAGGTAGTCTCATTAAATTCAGGCACACTCATGGGATTAAAGTTAAATATCCGGTTAATACTTTGCTTGGTCAGAGTTTTCTTGCACCATTACTTACTTATTCTCGGAGCCATCTTGTGTGGAATGCATTTTAAAATGTAAGAGTTGCTATATGTCATAAATTAAAATGTGATCTTATTTGATTTGATGGATTCAGGTGAGGGTTGGATTCCTTTTCATATACATTGGAAGTAGAATAGTAATGTCCCTAAAATATCTGACACTAAGTCAACCTAGACCTGTCCTAGCTTTCCTCGTAGGCAAATAGGCTATCTCTGTTATACAAATAATTATAGAGCTGAATCACCTTTCTAAGCTGATGTCTTGGATAGGCCAAAGAGTTTTCATCTAGAAACCTGACAATATTGCTACTTGGTTTCTTTGTTTTTTTCAGATGCTAAGTCAGGCTCCGTAGTGTATTTGAAATGCTGTACCCAACTGATTTAAAGTAACTTTTAGAAGCCATGTGTCTCTTCTTTTTTTTCTAAATTTTCATAGATTGAAAACACATGACCCAGCCCAGGGTGAAGATCCATGGGGGAGACAGTCCAGGCCATGTCAACCATACGTGCCCATGGCAAGATGGCTGGCTGGCCCCACACCCATACCACTCCCAGCTCCCCACCCCTCACCATGACTGCCAGCCATGGTGGATCAAAACCGACATGCTGGCCTGCTGTGGCCCGCTCTGGCCCAGTAAGGTCGGCCTTAGCCCAAACTGTGACTTCGGGGGTCCCGAGGTCAGAACCCGGTCGCCAACATCTGGAGGTGCAAACAGATGTGCTGATGGCCTGCAGGCCTAAGCGGACCATAGTCATGTCTGGTTTTACCCAGAATTACTGGTTTATGATCCCAAGTTATTGTTAGGTAAGCCATACTTGAATATAGTAGCTTCTTGTGGCTTTCTTAGTCAAACTGAGATGCTGGTTGGCTTTTAAGACTGTGGGCAGAGTTGTATTGTTGTAGATGACGGAACTGATTTTTGTGTTTTGGTCCAGTGTCAGGTGCTTGCATGGTGTAATCCTTTTTATTTATTTTATTAGGTTAATAGGAAGTTCAGAGCATAATGGATTACACACACACAAATTGGATTCAGCTGTTTTAAAAAAAATTATTATTCAAGCCCTTCAGATCTGGCAGTTTACACCAGTATAATAATTTCAGCAAGTAACTTTTATTTTTTATATTAACAGGCTAAGTATTCAGCACTATGCCACATTGGCTATAGATGATGTTGTTGTAGTAGTAGTAGTAGAGATGATGAACTTGGAAAAGCCAAGTTTCAAAGCTAGCATGATGATGAGAAGCACAAAACTGCGATTGGTGCCCTTGAAGATTCTTCCTCCAAATACTTGCCAACACTCCTCAAGGGGGTGGGAACCCAGCACCTCCATAAGCTTTCCCCTCTCCCCCCATGTAGCTTGCTGTAACATTGAGAAATTATTGTGGCTGTGATATTTGAGACATAACGATTTCATAGACTTGAAAAGCCTCTTGCCTTTTCTCCCTGTTCTATTATGTTAGTGTCACAAGTTTTCTTGATCTGCTGCATTTTTTCCATCTGAAACCCATACGCTTAAACACCAAATTGCTTCTACATTTCAAAGTTTGACATTTAACTGCATAGTTCGTAAACATGTTCCTCGTTTATATACTTGCAGTATATAAACATGCAGAAACTCTGGAACGTGAGTTGACAGACTTACACCTACAATTTTATTATTTTGTTTAATTCATCTTTTCCCACCCAAACCTTCTTTGTAACAGGAGCCTGCTGACCAGGAATATTTTGGAGAATTTTTATCCCTCCCAGAAGTGAGGAAGTCTATCCATGTGGGAAATCTTACTTTCCATGATGGGTCTACAGTTGAGAAGCATTTGCTTGAAGATGTAATGAAGACAATAAAACCTTGGTTAGCAATACTAATGGATAATTACAGGGTAAGAAAGTAATGGCCTACCTTAAGTATTCTTGTAAAGTGATCAGAAAACAGCCTTGTTTCTTTTTATTGATGTCCTGCCGGCCTCTCGCTAATGACCTACAGAATAAGCTTAAATTTCAGTCCTTCTCCAGAGGTAGACTATATTGTCCCTTGTTGCATTTTCTCTCAAAAGATTGAAATGATCTCTTATTGCAGTAGGTGAAATATTATTATTGCTAACATCTCCTACATTTATCATAGTTCTGGATATAATCTGTGTTAGAAGACGCAGTCTTAGCATGCAAAGTGTTTTCAGTGTCCAAAGTATCTGTTTGGATAGATACTGTCCAAAGAAAGGGATGTAGGTATCCTGACAACATCTGTTCTAAAAGGGTAAAGAGTAAGTTTAGGTTTCTTTAAGCCAGATCTAGAAAACTGGCTCTTCACTTACATTAAATTATGGGATTCCTGTTAAATTTAAAACCACATTTAGGATCAGTATGGTCCCGAAGTGTTCTGTTTGGGCCATTCAGTATCCTCACCCAAGACTTCATTCACTGGTTCCTGAACTTTTGCCTTTGTGACCCCATCTTGAGACTTAAATAGAATTCTGTGGCCCCAGGCAGCAACAAAGACAGGAAAAGTATATAAAATACCAGTCAGTATTGTGACACTATCTGCAGAGGGCATGATTCTACTCGGGGTTCTGACCGACAGTGTGGGAACCTCGGGTTTTAGTCTTAAATTGAGAGTGTGATTATGGTGAGGTATTGAGTAAGACAAACTTTGATTTTCTTAGAAATGTTTTAAAAGTGCTAGCCAAGCTTTAAGCTCAGACAAAGCTTTTGTTGTAGTGAAGTAGTTAATCAGGCATCATTTGTATTCTTTAAAAACAAACAAACTCACAAAATATTTGAAATTTTCTGCCAGAAACTGATAGCTGAGACCATTTGAAACAGTTCGGATCTGAATGAAAAAATCAACATGATTTGCATGCACCATCTGTTAATTTAATGTGCAAAATAACATTACTGGAAAAGGGGTTTCAGGTCTGTCCTTTGAGCATATTAAATTATTGGGTTGTCCTTGGAAACAGACTCTTTAGATGCTTTTGCCAAGAGCTAAACAGCTACGCTTGCATATTTTCTCTCCACTCCCAAAGAAAGTGTATGGCTTGGGGACTGACTATGGAGAAACAGGCCAAATACAAAAATCCTCCACATCTGTATTGTGAAAGTGGTGTCGCTAGGACCAAGGCAGTGAGAAGCAGAAGGGAACTTCTGCTGAGAAGTACAGTTGTGCAAAATCTGGCTGTCCTATAGTATAACTAAGGCCTCTTTCTCAGGTTAATTGGGAAGGGGGGAAACTTCCGTGAGGGTAATTGTGGCTGTATTCTCATGGGAATTAGTGTATATAGGAATGTGCATGCTATTCCACTCTTCTTCTGTGAGAACACTCACATGAATGAATGTTTATTGAGTCAGCATTTATGCGATCACAATTGCATAACAAATATATACATAATTAAATAGATGACAAAAAAAGAAAGGTAAAAATATAAGGCAGTAAAATATCAGTTTCAATGTTAAAAAGATAAATCCAAAAAAGGAAGAAGAAAGAAAAGAGCTTCTGAACAGGTACCCAAGTATGGATATTCCATCAAGAAGGAAGTTCCAGCAATAAATGTCTCCTTTCTCTAGCAACCAATAATAAAAAGAAAGTCAAAAGCTTAATATGTGTAGAGTCAGTTAGCATAAATAAAACCTCAATTTTCTTAGCATCCTCCAGATTTGGGTCCGGGAATAGTGAATCAATCCATGTGAAGCGGAGGGGCGCGTAAAGTGGGCAGTTGAGAACCACATGAGACAAAGTTTCAACACAGTTCAAGCAGTGGTTGCATATCCTGCTACCCCTGGGGATGCCCTCACGACGCCCTCTCACTTCGGATGTCTCAAAAAGATTAAAACGAAATAGGGTGAACATATGTCTAAGTCTAGGGTCTTGTAATTGATCTAAGTATGTCTCAAACTTAATAGAAATTTTTAGCTGGGAATAAAAAGTTACCGATTTATAAGTAGCCAGTGTTTTTAAATCCATCTGGTGGGTCCATTCTGTTGTTCTCATCTTGATTTCTCGTTTCGAGAGCTGAGAGTCAGGGAGATCATCAGCTGTAGAGACAAGACTGGATTTGAAGGCTAATTTTTTAACATGAGGAATCCATGCAAATTGGGGAACCCCAGTATGGTCCTGCTCTAGGTAGCAACCTGTTAAGAAGGAGGAAGAACTATCCGTAGCAAGCTTCTTCCAGAAAAACATCTAATCGCAACTTGAGCATATACCGACAATATCCCAGTTTCAGCTCTCAACATAGGGAGAGGGGTTGCTCTAGGGGCTTTCAACAGAGTCCTAAGAAAACGATTTTGTGGGAGCTCTAGGGAAGATTTATAGCCAGGAGCAGTCATTTCTGCTCCATAGATTAAATTTGGGATTACTTTCAGCTCCAAGGTTCTTAGCAGACTTACTGAAGTCGGAATGGCGTAGAATAATTTCAGTAAGCCTCCCACAATTTGATCTGCCCTCTTTACATGCGTTTCATTATTGGCCTTCCAGGTCTTAGTAGAAGAAAACCATACACCCAAGTAGGTATAATTAGTAGTATTGGTCAAGGTAGCATTACCAGTTTTCCATATATAATTAGTCCTAGGGCACTCATAGGACAGTACCTTGGACTTTTTAGAGTTAATAGAGAGCATTGGTTAAGCAGTAGGCATACAAGGCGTCCAGGGAAAGCTGGAGGCCCTGCCTAGACTGCGAGAGGACAATGTCTGCGTATAGCAGAATCGACACTGGCCGGTCTCTTATGTGGGGTATTATTCACAGAAGCAACAAGAGGGACTAGATCATCTATGTAGAAGTTAAAAAGTATCGGTGCAAGGAGACATCCTTGCCTCACTCCTTGACTTAAAGGAAAAGGCCTTGTGCACCCCCCTTTTTTATCTATCCGCACAATTGCCTCCATATTATCATGGAGTTTAGCAATCAATTCCAACAATTCAGCAGTAATACCCCTTCCTTTCAGTTTAGACCATAAAAGATCTCTGCTAACGGTGTCAAAAGCCTTAGCAAAGTCAATAAAGGCGAGGTAACATTTACCTCACCTTACGTTGACGTACTTAACTACAAGATGGTTCAGAATGAAGCAATTATGAAGCATAGATTTGTTTTTGTAAAATCCCACCTGTTCCTCTCTGAGATTAGAATCCAGCGCCACCCAGCGTTCCAGAGCTACAAGCAACACTCTAGCATAGAGCTTGCCCATAATAGGAAGCAAACTAATCGGCCTGTAACAGGCCGGATCTTTAGGATCCCCCTGCTTGAAGATTGGGACAATAACCACCCTAGCCCACTCCTGAGGGACAAGCTTAGAGCGGTTGATTAAGGTAAAAAATCTTGCAAGCAGAGGGGCCCACCTAGATACAAAATTCTTAAATAGTTCTGGAGGAAAGCCGTCAGCTCCAGGAGCTTTACCTGGATGCAATTTCTCAATTGCTAAGAGAACTTCCTGTTCCGAAACTATAGGGTCAAAAGAATAATACGGGGAGATACCTTGCACTTGAGCAGAGTCTTCCGCAAAAGTAGGGATCGATAAATCTTTCTTTTGAAACATCTGAGTGTAATAGTTCACCCAAGATTCTTCTGGAACAGATGTCTTAACAGGGGTATTCCTGGGGTTACACCACCTTTTAACAAGGGCCCATAACTTAGATGAATCATTAAGATTCACGGCCACCTGTAACTCCGCCCACGCATTCAGTGCTTTTGATCCACTTTTCTCCCTAAGGAGTCTGAAGTAGGCCCTTTGAGTAATCACAAAAGTTACCCAGTCAGCTTCAAGGTGTAATCTACACCACTTCCTTCTGGCCCTAATAAGATTCTTTTTTGCCTGCCTGCACGCCTCATCAAACCATGGCTTTGACTTACGACCCCTTTGATATCTTTGACAGGGCACTGGCTTATCGACTGAGTCGCAGACCTGGTTTAATAGTTTAGTCAGATTATCCTGAAAAGTAGTAAAATCTTCACAGGTCAACATCCCGTGTCTGAGCTCGAGGCATGCTGGCTCAGAAAACAAGGCCGCTATTTTAATGTTAATTTCAGGCGACCACCTAACTAAGGGAACTCTCTGAGCAGGATCTAAGACACCCCTCACAATAGCAGTTGGACCCGCCAATACCATTTCAAGAGAAAGAGGGAAGTGACTCCCCTCAGGCCTCTCAATAACCTGAAGGTCATTAACTAGAGGGAAGTGAGCCCACGGTATACATAGTCTATTATACTGGTGCCCAGAATAGTGTCAAAGGTAGTCATCCTGGGGGTCGGAGGCGGTCCGGCCATTAACAATAACAAACCCATGGGCTGACAGAAGCTCTGCCAGCCTTTTCCCATGGGGGTTTACTACAACATCCTGAGATCTCCTAATATGTAGTGCAGAAATTGAACAAAGAGTGGGATCCAATGCATCATCGTCTAAATTAGCCACTCTAGCATTAAAATCCCCCACTAATAGTGGAGGGCTGTTGATAAAGCTATCTGGAAGAGAGCCCAAGAGATCAGCCAGTTGCTCCCACAGGACTGGGTCATAATAATGAGACGATTCTGGGGGGACATAGATATTAAGATAAAGTTGCCTCGAAGGTGAGACCTAATCTCCGTCACACAACAGTTTTGAAAGGGAACATGTATCGAGGAGATAACAAAATCCATCATTGTGAAGACGAGGGTAATAACCTGTCCCAGAAAGCACCCCCTTTTTTGCTTGGAGGCCCCAGGGGAGCCATAGGCTATAAACCCTTCCATAACAAAGGTATCTGTTTCTGCTTTCAAAAGCCAAGTCTCCTGGAGGCAAATTATATCAAATAAATTAAGAAGAGCCATCCACTCCCCATCTAGGAGCTTAGATTTAATGCCTTCTATATTCCAAGTGAGGCAGCAGAGCCCCTCTGCGGGTGAATGTCATTGTGTAGGGGCCCTTGCTCCACGGGTCAACACCCCAGGGACATACAAAACAGTCGGTCCCCTTGCACTATTGGGACCAGTCGAAACCCGGGATACTGCCGGCCTATGAATTACTGTATGCTCCAAAAGGGAGGACTGAAAACAAGATCCTCCTGGGAAGCATCCTCTGATACAGGGGATTGTACTGGAGATGAAGGAGCTGGCCTGAGGGCCCTGTTTTGTCCAAAATATGCCACACCACTACACCAGCTCTCCCCCCGATCTTTTAGCTGGCTTAGCTACAGGGCTAGCTGGTAGATAGGCTACCCTAGAAGCCTTGGACATGATATTCCTAGCGAGAGTATTTTCAACTCTCTGAATAAAGATTCCTGACTTTCTTAGATAGTATCTATTATTCCACAATAATAATATGACTGTGTTCTCCGATGTAGCTTTTACAGTCATGGCTTTTCTTGCAGCAGAAAAGCGGAATAGCGCATGTCTACGTACGCTAATTCCCATGAGAATACCGCCACGATTGCCCTCACGGAAATTCCACACCCTCCCCTCCCCCGGATAACATGAGAAAGCGAACTAAAACCAACCACCTTGTTTTTAAGGAGTAGTTAAGGTGGGATCCATCTCTGCCTTTGGCACCGAAGTATCAACTAAACATGTATCTGGTAGAACTTTTTGGGGGAAATGGAATAGGACTTTGGGGGGGAAATGAAAAAAATGGTCCTTGTGATAGATATAATACAACTCGGAAGAGAGAACAACCTTGGGACCGATTTTTGTTTTGAGAATACTAACATTTTCTATTGCTGATAAAGTATTAATTCAGTTTGGTATACTACAGCAAACCTAATTAAAAAGGATTATAATTAGTTTAGTTTAGTTTATTTGCGGCCAAGGCCAAAAACACATGACAACAAAGCAACAGTGGGATTATAATTTAAAGTGCATGTGTAAGAAAAATGCATAGCTTAACCCTTAAATGACTCACACAGTAACTGCTTTTGGTTGTACTACTTGAGAAGGGACAGCTGTTCAATTTTTAGACTAAGGATATGGTGAGGTTACACAAACAATAGGTAATATAGTTGTAAAGAGGAAGCGGCTTGCTGAATAAAGCATTATAAAGCTGGGCTGATGTGGGAATTTGTAGCGCAGGTGGCTGCTAATTTGTTTGGCACTCAAAATGAAGTAGATGGCACTCAAAATGAAGTAGATGGTCTTATACAGTAGTGCCTGTTAAATTCTATTTAACAACTGGAACCTGAAAACTTTTTAAATGACTGTGTGGATTTCTCCTAACTGTGTTCAGAGATAGCAGAGTGTGGTGACTAGGAGTGGGTTGCATCAACCCATTCTACTGTTGCCTGGTCCTGACTGAAGGTAGAACAGTGCGGGGTCGCTAACTGATTTTTGGGTGAGGTGGGGATCAGGTGTAGTGGAGTTAGGCTTCCCCATGCCTCTATCTGTCTCTAGCTGCATATTTGGTCCTTTTCAATGTAGTATCAGAGTATCTCTCAAGTAGTGGTTCATGTTTTATTTCTGCCAGGTAGTAAAGTGTAATAAACCCTTTCACAGATGGCAAAGTGGGACACAGAACCGATGCAGCAGCTTAAGAACTTAAAGTGCAATATTGGATCAGACCAATAGTTCATCTAGCCCAACATCTTGTCTCGGACAGTGATCAGCTTTGGTTGCTTTAGAGAAGCGCACAACAGGTCAGAAAGGCAAGATCCATTTCCTGCTATTCACTCCCAGCCCCCGGCAGTCAGAATTTACGTCCCCTGACCCACTTAGCTGCTAATTATTTATGGCGCTATATTATGGACCTGTCCTAATTCGCCTAGCATCATGCAAGAAATCTGTAGTACAGCTGGAAACTAACCCTGAGTTCTCAGTGATTCTTCACACCTTCCCCTTATCCCATCTGTGTCTCCTGCATTCCCTTCACACCAAGGGCAAGGATAGGTCGTCTGGTGTAGTATATGCCACTAGAGAATTGCCAACACAGGTAATTTTCCAGTCCAAATCTTTAGCCAGTTTAAGTTCACTTATATGGCGCAAAGTAAAGTTGTGGGCATAAAACTTGGTGCTGCCTTTTAGTTCCTTTCACCCGAACAGGATCTTCCTCAGAAGAAATTTGAGAACCATAGGTGAAAAATTGTAGTGGTTAACATGAAACGCCTGGCCGAGTGAGTTAGTGTTCAGCGAGTGTTTCTACCCTGCTCCAGAAAATCTAAAGCCAGAGGAAGCTTCCTTACATGACGCAGTGTCTTATTTTGATGCAAAAAACATTTGATTCCAACCAACAGAAGCCAGTTGGAAGAATAATATGAGCAATAATTCCTAATTCAGTATATTTACTAGGATATATGATGACTTAGGAATGTCATGTAGTTACTGCACTGATGTTTTGTGGGGCCCATTGGCCTTTTAAAGAGCACAAAAATTTATAGATGAAGAGCTTTCTTCATTGAAACTTTCAGTTGCCGTAAGGAATGCTCCAAACATGGTCTGTCTCAAACATTTTGTGGCACCTCATTGTATTTTTTCCTGTTCTTAGTTACACTGGGTGCAATCCAGAACTCTCTCTCCCATGGCTTCCGCTTGATTTCGGTGCGGTATGCACACACCACAATGGAAGTGCAGGCGAGCTGCGTGTGTGCACTCATCTGCAGAGTTTGGGATCAGCCCCACTGTTTCCTGTTTGTTTGTTTTTTCCCCTGTGGCAATACAATAGTTTAATAAATTATTAATTTATTTTTCTATGAAAATGACATTTAAACAAGGTGTTACAGTTGTATCTGATCTGTGTCCCATGTTATCAAGTATTTATATAGTACAAGCAATGCACCGGACACTGTGTAATCATTATTTAGAGAGGAGTTTCTGCCCCGAGGGGCTCACAAGGTAGGAGAGAACATAGAATGAGGCAAGGAAACAATCACAAAGGTGCATTTGTTTAGCTTAGTTACAAGGGAGAAGGAGAGCATGCATGGAAGGACAATAGGGGGAAACCACAGTGACTAGTTGTGGGGTTGAGGAGCTAGAGCTAGGGAAAGCATGACAAAAAAGGTAGGTCTTTAGGAGGAATTTAAAGGCAGGGGGAGAGGCAGCAGGACACATGTTTGGGAATAGAGTTCCAGACGGAGAAGGGGTGAAGGCGGTTTAAGGGAGCAGTACACTCTGGGACAGATAAGAGTGGTAAAGGAGGAATGCAGTTCCTAGGTGGGAACATAATGGGAAACAAGTGCAGAAAGACAGGGAGGAGCAAGGCCATGAAGAGCCTTGGAAGCGAAGACCAGAAGTTCACGTTGGAAGCAAAGGGAGTGAAGGAGCCAGTGAAGGGAGAGGAGGAGCTTGATGTGATCAGTGGTGGGGTGAGGTGGATGTTCTTGGCAGAAGTGCTGATTAGAAATGAAAAGGTCAAGATGAGAGCAGGGAAGGCCATATCCTGATGAGTGCTCATTACAGATGAAGATTGCTTCCCATCGTTCCAAGTGCTTAAACTCACACCCTCAGGCTCAATAATGCAAAAATGTCCCTTTTGATTTGCATGTCCTGAATTATGCAATCTTGAAACAGCTCATTGCCCAAATCTGAAGTGACTGCAGTGAGCTGTTTTTAATTTGGCTCCTAGAGAAGTACTTTGCATACTTCCTAGTAGTAAAATAGCTAGCTGTTAGGGTGATCTAACAGTTCAGTAGCTAAGCATTCGGTCTGCTACAGTATTTCCTAAACTGTTTTGTGCCGTGAATTCTGCTGTCCCTGCTATCTCAGCTGCATCTGAAGTGGTGGTGGAAGACTAGGAAGCAGCTTGGGTTCTTTGGCTTGTATGCTCACACGGAAACTTTTCCCAGAATCAGGACAATTTTAAGGCTTCTCTCCCATGACAATTCTCTAGTGTTTCTTTAGAGTCAAGATTCTATTGAATTTTTCTTTGCTGACCTGGTGCATACAGGGTTTTTCCTTCTTTAGATTTTCTGGTGTGCAGTAAGGGTTTTTCCTGCAATTAAGCTTTTATCACCATTTGGGCATTCGTAGGGCAGAATCTCAGATAGCTTATTGCCAGTAACCTACTTCTGTTCTCAGCCCAGTGTTTCACACCACCACCTAACATTGACAGTATTCTGAATTATTATTATTGATATTATTATCCATATTAATAATATATTTCTATAGTGCCAGCAATGTACCTGGCACTTTACAAGTGTTAAAAGTAGACCAGGTCCGGGGGCTTACAGTCTAAGACAGATATGGGATGGGTGCAGCAGAGGGAAAGAAGGATACGTTCATGAAGGCATGAGGCTGCAAGTACACGTCCTAAGCTTACTTACGTAGGGGGAAGGTGATGTTGAGAAAATCAGGAAGGGGACTAAGGGGCTGAGGAGCTAGGGAAGACCTGACAGAAGAGGTAGGTTTTCAGGAGGGATTTGAAGGTAAGGAGGGAGAGAAGTGAATGAGTTTGGGTAGGGCGTTCAGAGCATAGGCGGCAGCAAGGGAGAATGGGCGAATACACTTTGAGGAGCAGGAGAGTTGTGAGCAGGTGAGGGTGGTGGTTGTGGAGAAGTGGTGCTTTTGGATGGGAGCATAGTGGGAGACTAGTATACAGAGATGGGAGGCGCAAGGCCATGAATAGCCTTGTAGGTAACGATAAGAAGCTTGTGCTGAATGTATTCAGGTAGAGGGAGCCAGTGGAGAGAGGAGGGGCTGTACATGATCAAAGTGGCAGGTGAGATGGATGATCTTGGCAGCAGAGTTTGAATAGATGATAGCGGGGCAAGGTGAGAGTGGGGAAGGACAGTGAAAAGAAGGTTGCATTAGCCAAGGCAAGAGATAACCAGAGTATAGACTAGGGTTTTAGCAGGCTGTTATGAAATTCCGTGCACATGAAATGTTAAAATTAAACGATTGTTGGTTGAATGGTAGGTTATTCTGGGTTTGGCATTTTATAGGTTCGTTTTTTTAAAACAGAAATCACTAATTTAGTGTGTGTGTGGTGTGGCCATGATAACTCAAGAACGAGTTAACGGATTTGTACCAAATTTGGTATGTAGGACTCTTGTAGCACAAGGAAGAACTGATTAGTTTTTGGCTGGAAAGCCACAACTAGAACTGGGAGAAATTGGGACCGGTATTGGTGGAAGTGAGCAATGCCTCGCTTTTTGGGAGGGCAGGGTGCTGGACTGCCTTGAGGAGGCGGTGGTGGACATAGGTTGGTAGCTGGCGAGGGAATCAGTCTCTAACCTTCCCTTTTTAGGGAACGTTATTGAACAGGTGGTGGCCCAGCAGCTCCAGGGCCATCTGGGTAGCATCGTTTTTTTTGATCCTTTTCAATCAGGTTTTCGTCCGGGATATGGCACCGAGACTGTGTTGGTAGCCTTGGTAGACTACCTCCGCCAAGAGATTTAGGACATTCAGCACTTCTGGTCCAATTAGATTTCTTGACAGCGTTTGATACGGTGGACCATGGGTTGCTTTTGAGACGGTTGCAGACCCTGGGGGTGGAGGTGGACGGGACTGTCTTAGGATGGTTCTGCTCATTCCTCTCGGGGAGAAACCAGTGGGTGTTGCTGGGGGAAGAAACATCTGGCCCCCGGGATCACGCTTTTGGCATACCGCGAGGTTTGATTCTGTGTCCACTTTTATTTAACATCTATATGCAACCCCTGGGTGAGGTGGTGAGCTGGTTTGGTGTGCGCTGCTGCTAGTATGCTGATACCTAGCGTTACCTCTCTTTTTTTAATGAACCCAGGTCCTGCAGTCATGGTGCTTTCCCAGTGCTTGCTAGCAGCCAGTGACTGGATGAGGCTGAGCAGACTGAAGCTGAATCCTGATAAAACGGAGGTGATGTTGGTGGGTAGAGCAGTGGAGGTGATGGCTCCCCTCGTGGAGGGGATTCGCCCTCCGCTGGCCCCGCAGGTGTGGAGTTTGGGGGTTCTGTTCAACCCTGGCTTCCACCTGGATTGTCAGGTGGCGGCAAAGGGAACCTTTCGCCAATTACGTCTTGGGCGGAGGATCCAGCCATAGGTTTCAAACTTCGACCTGGCCACCCTCATCCATGCATTCATCACCTCAAGACTGGATTACTGCAGCGTGCTCTACTTGGGGCTGCCCTTGGTGAAGACTCAGAAGCTGCAGCTGGTGCAGAATGCGGCGGCCTGTCTCCTGATGGGGATGGGCCGTAGGGAGCACATTACACCAGTGCTCTGGGCTCTGCACTGGCTGCCTATAGCATTCTGGGCCCGATTCAAGGTGCTAGTTTTGACCTTTTAAAGCCCTACACGGTCTGGGCCCCTCCTGTCTGGGAGACCGCCTCACTCCCCGGGCCGTGGAGTTAACTCTGCAATCTACTGGGAGCGCCTTCTTGGAGGTTCCCCGGGTGAACTGGGGGACTACGATGGAGAGGGCGTTCTCGGTGGCCGCACCATGGCTGTGGAACTCCCTCCCAGAAGAAGCTCGCCTGGCTCCCAGCCTGTTGGCCTTTCATCAGGCCTGTAAGATCTGGCTGTTTGTCTAGGCCTTTGGGGGGAATAAGGGTGGGTTTTTTACCAGTGGTTTTACCTCTTTGTTGTATTTGTTTTAGTAATCCCTTCTATGTATTGTTTTTATATATTGTTTTCAATATTTTGTGAGCCGCCCCAAGCTGTCATAGCATAGGGCTGGAGGGAGTGGGATACAAGTCCAATCAATCAATAAGTAGACGAATGCTGTGACTGACATGAAATTTCATACACAAGGTAGTTATTAGATCACCAAACACTGGTGTAAATTTCACTGGAAACACCCTACCAGCACTTGTCAAACTCACATACTGCAGCAGAATTGTTCTATTCCAGTCATCCTTCTTAAATGAAAAGTGTATTGGGTTTGGGACTTAGTGGCATTCCGCTCCCCACAGACTCAAAAAACTTTGTGTTGAAACCATCAGGCTGTTGTATGCAGAATGAAATTCCAGTACGTTAACTGCCTCTTACAGGATTGCTTTTCAGGATTCTACTTTTCGGCTGATCAGTAGGGATGCGCTCTCTCTTCCGTCCCCCTTTGCCCTGCAAACTCTCTGCAAGATTACAGAATCAGTCTTTGTCAAGTTTAGACTCTTGTAACGAAATGCTGAGAATGAAAATCTCTGTTACGCTAATCTCTGTTGGACCGAGTATTGTTTCTAACTTTAATATAGTATTGTAATATTGTTTGCGTGTTTTTAACGTTGGACAACACAGTAGCACACAGTACCAAACTTCATTTCTTTAACGTCTGCCTAAAATTATAACATGTCAAACTGTTTTAGATGGTCCACAAAATTCAACTTAATGAGACTCAGCTATAGTTATGGCACCACTGCATTTGTATTCAGGAAAAAGTGTGCATTTCTAATGAAAATTCAGTAGCCACTTTTATTCAGATTGGCAGTCTAAAGCGTGAGAAGCACTTGTTATAAATACGCTGAAAGGTGTTGCTGTTTGTTACAAGTTTTAATAGTACTGAACCTTTTCCTGCGTGCTACTGATTGGCTATGTTGCTGCAAGGTTATTGCACTCTCTCAGTGGCAATGTGGGAGCCCTGAAGAGTCTTTAACTTGCTTAAATGAAAACGAGGAAGCTAGTTTCTAGTTTCCCTTAATTAAACAGAGGAAACTAATTTATATCAGTAATTGCTTTGAATTGCACTAGTACAAATTAGAGCATGCAATTTTTAAGTATCTTAATTAACCGAACTACTTAGCTTCTGAACTTTTATGCTGATGAGCAAAAGGGCATTTGTTTGCTATTCTTTATGCATAAAGTATTTTTAAAAATGCATCTGGCTTTCAAGATCTAGAAGGGTAGGACTGGAATAGGCTGTTAGGTAGGCAGGGCTGACCCCAGAGTTTGTGAGGCCATGTGCAAAGTCTTGGTGTGGGGCCTAATTTTCATAATTAAGCCCTGCCTAATTATGCAAATATGTACATTTGCATAATTTCCCCTTGTACCTGCACAAGGGGCTCTTGTAATGCAAAAATACTCTACCTGTGCCTCAGCCCCCCCAAATCTCTGGTACCCCATTTTCCTATCCCACCCACACCAAGCACTGGAGTGTAGATCAGAGGATCTGTCCCACTAACCCTGGCCCTTTTCACACAGATGCTCTAACACTGATAAAATGGGTGATACATTTTATTATACAACACCCATTTTATCAGTGTTAGAGCATCTGTGTGAAAAGGGCCCCCCTTGAGTGGTGGGATCACACTCAACTGCATACAGGTTTGAGGTTCCTACTCTGCAGTAGCTCATCATCCAGGAAGGCTGCTTTTAGCTCAGAACAGGGACTGGAGTAGCCCAGAGCAGCCCCTACTCTGCTCCTCAGTGTCCACCCTGCTGAGATGGGAGTAGCAGGGAGCAGTAGGATTCATCTCTGCTCCCATCCCCTTCAGCTCATTCTTTCAGTACATCTTCCCCAGCTCACTACTACTAATCCTTCCTAGAGTGCTACTAGGCGTACGCAGTTGAAGCACTTTCCAGTGGTGGCTGGTGGGTTCTAAGGTTGGCGGAGTGGAGGGCGGGGCCAACGATAGGCGGGGCCAGTGCAACGGTGAAGCAGGTGATGTGGCTTAACCCAGCAGCAAGGAGTTCCCTGGAGGGAGATTACATTAATTAACCTTAGGAACTCCTTGTTGTGTGAAGTCCTGCCACTGGGGGATAGAGTTCTGTCCATTGTGTCTCTCCCACTGGGTCCCATTTCTCCCTAGCAGTGTAAAAAAATGTATCACATTGCCATCACCTACCTTTATCTTGAACCCTCAAATCCTTGATTTTCGTGCCCTCCTTGACCACCTTTAGTCTTCTGAAGGTGTAGGCTTTTGGACAAGCCTTCCTTCTGGCTTGGAGAACTGGGAGGACTGAGTTAGCTCCCTGTCCTGTGACAAGCCAAATCAGAAGAAATGAAAGGGAAGGGAAGGATAGGACAGAGGAGAAATAGGAGGGAAAGGGTTTTGTTTTGGTGCATGAGAAGAGGAAGGGGAAGATGGATTTCAGTGGGGAACAGAGGGAAGGGGACTCAGTTTCTAGGACAAAGAAATGCATGGCAATGACCAAAGAGAGAGAGAGAGAGAGGCAAAATTCATTTCCAGCAAGGAGCAGCAGCACCCTGAAAATTGCCAGCAAGCCCTGTCGAAATAGCAGCTTACATTGTATCCCCAACAGCCAAATGCCTGTCCAAACACATAGGCCTCCTTCTTTTAAAGTTTGGACACTTGCAGGCCTGCATTGCAACCAAACAAACCCCATCCAGACCAGCATCCCTAGTACCTACACTGTATCCCCAGCAGCCAAATGCCTGTCCAAACAAATAGGCCTTTTTTAAGTTTGGGGAGTTGCAGGCCTGGAATGCAACCAAACAAGCCCCATCAAAGCCGCAACCTAGACATGCAGCAAGATGAGGTCAGGGAGTATCTGATCCACCCTGCCTAGGCCCAAGGCTGAATAAATCAAATTTAAACAATGCATTTCTGTTTCTCCACAAAACCCCAGGCAAGATGCTCAAAAGCACAGTCACAAGCAGAGAGGCAAACTACTTTCCAACAGGGAGCAGCAGTGAAACAGTAAAGGTACAATTTTAAACAAGAGTAGCCACAACCAGTGGACCCACAAATTTACAAAATGGCCTCTCTACTCATGCTTGGGAGGGGAAAAAGAAATCAGCAGTGCATCATGCAAGCAAAGCATATCATCTTAAGGCAACAATATTATGTGCAGTTTTTAGGACATCATAAAAGCAGCAGCAGGGATTTCCACTTGTCCCCCATAACATGCTATGCAGCTCTGTTGCAATGTAAGAGGCAGCTGATGCAACCAGACAGGGAGCATTCATGTAGGGACTAGCCATTAGTGAAAAAGCCTGCCACAACATCCCACCAAAGGGGCATACCCAGAGACCTGCAGTTCTGCCAGGGCTGCAATTCTGCAGCTGTTGAGGACTGTGATATCTTTTTTGTCTGTCTGCTGTACATTGATGCTCGCAAGGGTTTTCTGGACCCCCTGTTTTTGAAATTTTCTGAGCTATCACTAGATGCCTTATTGCTATGACTTCTGTCTGACCAGTCTTCTGAGATCTCTAACCTGGTGGCAAGGTTTTGTGAGCACATACTCCAGAAAAAAAAGGTTGCTGCTCTGGCTGCTCCTAATAAATAATATCATAGAGCCCGGCAAAGTACTGATGTTTGGTATTAGTTTAATACTGATGTCTGGCTGTGGGNAATTTATATCAGTAATTGCTTTGAATTGCACTAGTACAAATTAGAGCATGCAATTTTTAAGTATCTTAATTAACCGAACTACTTAGCTTCTGAACTTTTATGCTGATGAGCAAAAGGGCATTTGTTTGCTATTCTTTATGCATAAAGTATTTTTAAAAATGCATCTGGCTTTCAAGATCTAGAAGGGTAGGACTGGAATAGGCTGTTAGGTAGGCAGGGCTGACCCCAGAGTTTGTGAGGCCATGTGCAAAGTCTTGGTGTGGGGCCTAATTTTCATAATTAAGCCCTGCCTAATTATGCAAATATGTACATTTGCATAATTTCCCCTTGTACCTGCACAAGGGGCTCTTGTAATGCAAAAATACTCTACCTGTGCCTCAGCCCCCCCAAATCTCTGGTACCCCATTTTCCTATCCCACCCACACCAAGCACTGGAGTGTAGATCAGAGGATCTGTCCCACTAACCCTGGCCCTTTTCACACAGATGCTCTAACACTGATAAAATGGGTGATACATTTTATTATACAACACCCATTTTATCAGTGTTAGAGCATCTGCGTGAAAAGGGCCCCCCTTGAGTGGTGGGATCACACTCAACTGCATACAGGTTTGAGGTTCCTACTCTGCAGTAGCTCATCATCCAGGAAGGCTGCTTTTAGCTCAGAACAGGGACTGGAGTAGCCCAGAGCAGCCCCTACTCTGCTCCTCAGTGTCCACCCTGCTGAGATGGGAGTAGCAGGGAGCAGTAGGATTCATCTCTGCTCCCATCCCCTTCAGCTCATTCTTTCAGTACATCTTCCCCAGCTCACTACTACTAATCCTTCCTAGAGTGCTGCTAGGCGTACGCAGTTGAAGCACTTTCCAGTGGTGGCTGGTGGGTTCTAAGGTTGGCGGAGTGGAGGGCGGGGCCAACGATAGGCGGGGCCAGTGCAACGGTGAAGCAGGTGATGTGGCTTAACCCAGCAGCAAGGAGTTCCCTGGAGGGAGATTACATTAATTAACCTTAGGAACTCCTTGTTGTGTGAAGTCCTGCCACTGGGGGATAGAGTTCTGTCCATTGTGTCTCTCCCACTGGGTCCCATTTCTCCCTAGCAGTGTAAAAAAATGCATCACATTGCCATCACCTACCTTTATCTTGAACCCTCAAATCCTTGATTTTCGTGCCCTCCTTGACCACCTTTAGTCTTCTGAAGGTGTAGGCTTTTGGACAAGCCTTCCTTCTGGCTTGGAGAACTGGGAGGACTGAGTTAGCTCCCTGTCCTGTGACAAGCCAAATCAGAAGAAATGAAAGGGAAGGGAAGGATAGGACAGAGGAGAAATAGGAGGGAAAGGGTTTTGTTTTGGTGCATGAGAAGAGGAAGGGGAAGATGGATTTCAGTGGGGAACAGAGGGAAGGGGACTCAGTTTCTAGGACAAAGAAATGCATGGCAATGACCAAAGAGAGAGAGAGAGAGGCAAAATTCATTTCCAGCAAGGAGCAGCAGCACCCTGAAAATTGCCAGCAAGCCCTGTCGAAATAGCAGCTTACATTGTATCCCCAACAGCCAAATGCCTGTCCAAACACATAGGCCTCCTTCTTTTAAAGTTTGGACACTTGCAGGCCTGCATTGCAACCAAACAAACCCCATCCAGACCAGCATCCCTAGTACCTACACTGTATCCCCAGCAGCCAAATGCCTGTCCAAACAAATAGGCCTTTTTTAAGTTTGGGGAGTTGCAGGCCTGGAATGCAACCAAACAAGCCCCATCAAAGCCGCAACCTAGACATGCAGCAAGATGAGGTCAGGGAGTATCTGATCCACCCTGCCTAGGCCCAAGGCTGAATAAATCAAATTTAAACAATGCATTTCTGTTTCTCCACAAAACCCCAGGCAAGATGCTCAAAAGCACAGTCACAAGCAGAGAGGCAAACTACTTTCCAACAGGGAGCAGCAGTGAAACAGTAAAGGTACAATTTTAAACAAGAGTAGCCACAACCAGTGGACCCACAAATTTACAAAATGGCCTCTCTACTCATGCTTGGGAGGGGAAAAAGAAATCAGCAGTGCATCATGCAAGCAAAGCATATCATCTTAAGGCAACAATATTATGTGCAGTTTTTAGGACACCATAAAAGCAGCAGCAGGGATTTCCACTTGTCCCCCATAACATGCTATGCAGCTCTGTTGCAATGTAAGAGGCAGCTGATGCAACCAGACAGGGAGCATTCATGTAGGGACTAGCCATTAGTGAAAAAGCCTGCCACAACATCCCACCAAAGGGGCATACCCAGAGACCTGCAGTTCTGCCAGGGCTGCAATTCTGCAGCTGTTGAGGACTGTGATATCTTTTTTGTCTGTCTGCTGTACATTGATGCTCGCAAGGGTTTTCTGGACCCCCTGTTTTTGAAATTTTCTGAGCTATCACTAGATGCCTTATTGCTATGACTTCTGTCTGACCAGTCTTCTGAGATCTCTAACCTGGTGGCAAGGTTTTGTGAGCACATACTCCAGAAAAAAAAGGTTGCTGCTCTGGCTGCTCCTAATAAATAATATCATAGAGCCCGGCCAAGTACTGATGTTTGGTATTAGTTTAATACTGATGTCTGGCTGTGGGACTCTGCCTTATCTGCCTTATATATCTTTGGTTAACATCTATCTAAATTTAAGACTGTCCAGCATTTTATGTACTACTGATGCAATATTCCTCTGATTGTGCTTTGCCCAAGATCAATAGTGTGACATTTAAAATCTTGGGCCTAATTATTAAGCTGATGATTAGCTATGTTACAGGGGCTAAGCTCTGCCACAGTAACCCCCGCGGAAGGGCAAGGCAATACCTTTGTGTTCTATCTGCACTGTCTAGTCCCAGTGCAGGGCGTTAAAAGCTGTTTTTGGTATAGTGAATTTAAATTTAGAACTATCGCACCTCATACTGTTGTCCTGCTGCTGTTCTGCTGGATATGCTGCCTTGTCAGGGGACAAATGCTGGCATCATAACCCCCGCGAAGGGCAAGCCGATTTTTAAATGTTAGGTATCTTTTTATTTTTGATTATAGGCTATGACCCATGGAATTCTAACATGAATGAATCAGTGCCTCTATTTTATATTTTGCTTTGTGATATGTACTGTATATTAATGGGAATTCGTACCATGTGACTCTTATGTAAAAAAATTTATGGCTACGACTTAAGCAATAAAACTTACTACTACTACATCCCACCAAACTGCAAAGGGCGAGGCCATTTCAAAATGCAAGGAACATTCCAGCAAAGATTGGAAACCCTTCCATCCAAGCCCCTAGGTCCCCCACCCGAAAAACAGAAAGCAGACAGCTTACGTGGAAAACAGCCAAGAAAAAGACCACTTTTAACCAAGAGTAGCCATGGCCAGTGGGGGTCCCAGAAAATGGCCATGGGCTTTGCACATGCTTGTGGGGCTTGGAAGAGGAGTGGGGGAAATCAGCAATGCACATACAAACACAAACACAGAACAAGCGAAAACAAACCAGATCTTAAGCCAACAGAACCATATTATGTGAAGTCTTAGCACACCACAAAAGCAGCAGCAAGGAGTTCCACTTGTCCCCCAAAACATGCTTCACTGTTGCAGCCCCATTTTCCCCAGCAACCCCCTTACACCCCCACAAGACCCCATTTTACCCAGTCCTCCACTTGCCCCCCCCCAAAAAAAAGCCAAGCCTTTAGACAACATTGCATAGTCAAGAAAATAACTCCCCAATGGGGATGTGTCAGATGCAGGTCCAGCAGCAGCATGGGGTAACAAAGCCACAAACAAGCCAGGCCAACGTACTTGGATAACAGCCATTAAGAACAGAATTACTGAGCATATGGATAAACATGGTTTAATGGGAAGAATCAACATGGATTTAGGAAAGGAAAGTCATGCCTCACTAATCTATTGGAATTTTATTTTATTTTGTACATAAGCATGTGGATAAGGGTGAGCCAGCCAATACTGTGTATCTGGACTTTCAAAAGGCATTTGATAAGATGCCTCATGAAAGACGCTTGAGGAAATTAAAAAAGTCATGGGATAAGCAGCAGTGTCCTATTGTGGACCAGCAACTTGTTAAAAGACAGGAAGCAAAGAGTACAATTAAATGGTCAGCTTTCACAGTGGAGAGAAGTAACTAGTGGAGTGCCCCAGGAATCTGTACTGTGAGTGGTGCGGTTTAATATCTTCATTAATGATCTGGAGAAGGGAGCAAAGAGTGAGGTTATCAAATTTGCAGAGGAAGTTATTCAAGATCACTAAAACCCGAGCAGACTGTGAAGAATTGCAGGATGTTCTTGGAAGACTGCGTTACTGGGAATCCAAATGGCAGATGAAATGTAATGTGGACAAGTGCAAAGTGATGCACATAGGGAAAAACAACACAAGCTATATGTATACAATACTGGGTTCTAAATTAGGAGTTATTTATTTATTGTGAGTATACACAAATTACTGCGGTAACATATAACTCAAACATCACCACCTAGGAAATCCAGGGGACCTCTAAGAGGGCGCTCATGGCTGACCTCAGGGGCCAATTCAGAGCACAAGAGATGAGATGGTCCCACAGGTACACAGGCCCCAGGCCATATAGGGCTTTAAAGGATAGTAACCAACACCTTAAATCAGGCCCGGAAGACTATATGCAGCCAGTGCAGAGAACAGAGCGCTGGTGTAATGTGCTCAGAGTGGCCCGTCCCCATCAGGAGACGGGCCACTGCATTCTGCACAAGCTGAAGTCTCTGAGTCATCACCAAGGGTAGCCCCACGTAGAGTGC
>QEPC01000068.1:5413368-5483495 GCA_003113815.1 Sphenodon punctatus
CTCTGTTACCATAACGTCTGCAAAGTCCCATCCAACAGAGCTAGGCTGTGAACAGCCTGATGAGCCCAGGCTGCCTCTGTCCTGTGGGTGAGTCCTCTTCTGCCCGTTGTGAAGAATGTAATACTTTGCCAAAAAAACGAGTAGCCCCCAAGTTGGTGAATACTAGCAATTTTGTCTGCAGAGTCAGAGTGTGGGGCTTTGGAGGCTCAATCTTGTCCTGTTCGTTTGGATCAGTTTCAGTTGGTGTCGCCTACTGAGGCGGTGGATGTTCTTACAGCAGTGCAGGCAACCGGTTGTAAATTAGATCCTTGCCCATCTTGGTTGGTGAAAGCCAGCCATGAGAAACCGGGGTCTTTGCTGTTTGGGATAGTCAGTGCCTCCCTTCGGGAGGGCAGGGTACCAAAAGCCCTCAAGATGGTAGTGTTTCAGCCTCTGCCCAAAAAACCATCACTTGAAGCAGACTCCTTGGGGCAGCTATCGCCCCGTCTCTAACCTTCCCTTTTTAGGGAAGGTTATTGAACTGGTGATTTCCAGGCAACTGTGGGACATCTAAATGCAATCGGAGTCCTGGACCCATGCTGGTGTGTCTTCCATCCTGGGTATAGCACCCTGTTGATCCTTTTAGATCTTTCAGTGGCCTTTGATACAGTTGACCATGAGGTGTTGACATGGCTGTGGGATCTGGCAGGGGTTTGCAGGACAGCTCTAGAGTGGTTCTGTTCAGTTCTCTCAAGGAGGTTTCAGCAAGTGGTGATAGGTGTAATGTTACGGAGTCCACGCCATGTTTTGTTGTAGTTTCAGCAGACAGAAGTCTGGACCAAGTCCAGACCAGATCTTAGAGGTTATCCAGTTAGCCAGTAGAGAGAGCCTGGCTGGAATACTGCTAGCAAGGGGACCACTGGGAAAACAAAGAAAGGCCTGGCCGTGTAGGCCTTGTTGTTGCACTGATGCCATTAATAAAGAAAAGAAATAACCCTACACTGCGGCTGCCTCACCTTCATACTCTTCAGTATCTTACACTGGCGATGAGGTTTGCACCTATGTGGAGCACAGCACGGGGTTCTCAACACAGACCTCAGCGAGGGAACATTTCTGAAAGCTTTAATTTCAAACAAAGGTGAGCAGATTCTTCTTTTCCCCTTCAGTAGCTGGTAATATAGTGAGCCCACTGCAAAAGCCATATTACAGAGGGACCCAACAAAGGTTGCTTGAATCTAGACAACATTTTCCCTACAAATAAGAGGGATGCTACTAGGAAAATGGCTTCCCTTCCTGCATTTCCCCCTTTTGATGTACATGGCTCACAGATAACTCTGGGACCCCACTGGACAAAATGGATTCAGAGACTTGAGAATTTGTTTTGTACTATGGAAATAGATTGTGACACGAGGAAGTGCGCTCTTCTCTTACATTATGCAGTATGACATTTTTATAACCCTCTCAGACACTGGTGAAGATGATGATTACACTAAAGATAGAGTCCCTAGAAAGGTATTTGTCTCCAAAAAATCCCACATTGATTATGAAGTATATATCTTCTGCCAGGCCAGACAAAAGCATGGGAAACATATGGATGAATTCTATACACGTCTGAGACACCTAGCTGCTTCTTGTGAATTTGGTGATGTGGAACGAGAGGTGCGTGCTAAAATACTACAGGGATGTCTCTGTCCTCGTCTCAGAAGGCAAATACTGAGGGATCCAGATATGTCCCTCTCAAAGATCCTGGACACTGCTCAAGCATGTGAAATGGCAGAGACACATGCCCAGAAAACGGAAGCTTCTTGCGCTGATGGCAATGCAGAAATAGCAATGACCATCAAGCCGGTGGTGGGGAAACACCAGTTTCAAACCCCGCATATGCCATTCAGATGGCAACAGGGAACCTCATGCTATCACTGCGGAGGACACTATCCCCATGAAAGTAGATGCCCAGCAAAAGGAAGTGTCTGTCGCCAGTGTGGGAAACTAAACCATTTTGCAGCTGTCTGCAGGTCACAAGGGCCTTCTCAAACAACTGCTACTTCACCTCTATACCGTAATAGCATGATGCAGAGGGCTGTTCGTTCAAACCCACCCTCTGAACTTGGAATGTTCCCATTATTAGGAGAGAATGCAGCAACCCCCTTCAGATGAACAGGTTGACCCATAAGTTTTTACCTTATCCCCATTACGCTCACCCTGCATTTTGTGTAGTGCCCAACCACATCGCAAATTTTTTCTTCATGGCCAGCAATTAGAAGTTGTTGTGGATACTGGTGCCTCTGTCAATGTCATTGCTCAACAGACCTATGACTTGCTAATTAATGAACCCATTTTACAAGAGACAAAGGTGGAAATCTACACATATGGGTCATGCTACCCAATACCTCTATGTGGACAATTCCAGGCTCAACTGCAGTTTTGAGATACCCAGACAACTGCTACTTTTTATGTTGCCCAAGATGGCACTGACACCCTTCTCAGCTATGGCACAGCTGTTGCCCTACAGTTAATTCACATGGTCTGCAACATTCAACCAACATGCTTAGATCAAATCCTGCAAGCCCACACTAAGATGTTCTGTGGCATAGGGAAACTTACAGACTATCAGGTCAAACTTCACATTGATACCACAGTAAAGCCTGTAGTTCTACCACATAAACGTATTCCCTTCCACATGTGGCAACTGGTAGAAGAGGAATTAGAACGACTTGACATTATTGAAAAGGTAGAAGGTCCCACACCATGGGTTTTACCTATCGTGGTAGCTCCAAAACACAAGCAACCAGGGAAAATCAGACTGTGTAGACATGCGCCTGCCAAATCAAGTCATAAAACGAGAACGCCCTATTACACCCACTGTGGATATTAGTGCGGAGGTTTACTCAAAACTTAACCTCACCACCGGGTATCATCAACTGGAGCTTCACTCAGAGTCCAGATACATCACCACCTTTACCACCCATGTTGGTCTTCGACACTACAAGTGCCTGAATTTTGGCATCTCACCTGCGGCAGAGATTTTTCAGAATGTGATCCGTGACACCCTCACTGGGCTAACAGGGGTACTCAACCTTAGTGATGACATTCTTGTATTTGGAACAAGTCAACAGGACCATGATGATAAACTTGAAGCTGTACTAGATCGTTTACAGCAGCACAACCTCACACTGAACCCAGAGAAGTGTGAATACAATGAAACGCAGTTCGAGTTTTTTGGATATGTCTCTTCTGCTGCTGGCATTTCACCAGACCCAAAGAAAGTTTCAGCCATTCAGGAAGCTGCTGATCCTCAAACACCATCTGAACTTTGTCGTCCTACTTGACCTCGCCACGTACTGCGGCCGTTTCATTCCCAACCTCTCTACCATAGCTCAACCACTGCAAGAGCTCACCGCCAAAGACAAACAGTGGGAATGGACAGAGAGACACCAAACAGCTCTATCTTCCCTTAAAACATCCCTCTCCAGTGACACTGTCCTAGCATATTTTGATTCCCCAAAAAGGACTGAACAGTTGACGCTAGACCAGCAGGGCTTGGAGCCATACTGACACAACTTGACTCGCATGGCCATGTATTCACCATAGTTTATGCAAGCAAAGATCTGTGACCAACTGAACGCAACTCCTCGCAAACTGAACCGGAAGCGCTAGCTGTGGTGTGGGGTTGCTTACACTTCCACTTATGTGTATGATCATCGTTTCACGGTTATCACAGATCACAAACCTCTGTTACCCATGTTTACCAGTGCCTCATACCAACCCCCTGCCAGGATAGAACGCTGGATGTTGCAACTGCAAGCATAAGCCTACAACTTACTATATCGTCCGGGAAAGACCAGACCAGCAGATTACTTCTCAAGGCGTCCAGGAACTCAGCCTTCAACTGTTCACTCCGCAACTGAACTTGCAGAAGCTCATGTGTGCTTTCTCAGCTCCCAGGCAGTCCCTAAAGCCATGACATTACAAGTTCAAGAAGCCACAAATGCAGATCCCTGCTTACAATACGTAGCTACAACAGTCCGCAGTGGTCGGTGGACTACATTCCTGAACCCGCCCAACACCATTCCACTCATGGACCAGCCTCTTCTCCAGTTTTTTTTTTAGTGTTGGTGACCGTTCCTTTCTGACATTACTCTACTCTTACGAGGGACTAGAATTGTCATGCCTCGCACCGTGTGGAACTGTACTATATCTCTGGCTCACGAAGGTCACCAAGGAATTGTTAAAACAAAAATCTTTCAGAGAGTCTGGTTCCCAACTATTGATGCAGAGATGGAACGTCATGTTCAAACCTGTCTCCTTTGTCAGCCTGCAGTGCTGGATCATACAGTACCACCCCCTCAAATGACCACTCTGCCATCTCATCCCTGGTGGGAAGTTAGCATCGTGGTTTTTTTATACCTCCCCGTCTGGTTCGCACCTCTTAGTAGTGCTTGATGATGACTCTAGATTCCCAGGTGTCGAGAGAGCTTCCGCTGAAGTGGTGGTGACTATTATACTACAGCTGGACAAAGTATTTTCTCTTCTAGGAATACCTCAGACTGTTAAAAGTGATGATGGCCCTCCATTTAATAGCACCGCTTTCGCACAGTTTGCTGTATACCTAGGTTTTCATCATCGGAAGATAACTCCTCACTGACCCCAAGCAAATGGAGAGGCAGAGAGATTCATGAAGATGTTGAAGAAAACGTTAAGAATTGCAACTGCGGAGGGGCGTAATCTTAAACAGGAGATAAACAGATTCTTACGAAATTACAGAGCAACCCCACACAGCACTATTGGTATTTCCCCTGCAACTGCACTGTTTGGATGCCCAATCCGTATCAAGCTGCCTGAAGTACTCCCACCAGCCCTTCTTGATGACAGCATTTGATGACAGGACAAAAGGGCAAAGGAGAAGATGAAAGAAAATGCAGAGCAGCACAGACTGGTCAAGCAACCAGTGATAAGTTGGAGACTGTCTTAGTAAAAAACCTACAGCCGAAAAATAAGCTCTCCCTCCCATATTTACCCCATCCATACAGAGTCCTAATAGTACAAGGGACAATGATCACAGCTCAGTGTGGCCATCATAGTCACCCGAAATGTCTCACACTTCAAGCTCTTGAAGGGATTCCATCAAGTATATTCTGATGAGATGGACCCACCAGATGACACCACACCACACCAGTTCTGCTTCACCCTCCACTCCAACTCCTTCAGATCCCACTTCTTCACTGGCTGCCGAGACTCAGAGGTATCCCCAAAGGGAAAGTAGGAGATTTCCTGAGTGGTTCAAAGACTTGTCACGACATTAAAAGAAAACACAGATGGGGAGGGGGTCCTGTGAAGACAAGTATTAAGATAGACAGAACAGTTGAGCAGGTTCCACAGTTTGTTGTTTATGTTAGATTTAAGTTAATTACAGAACAGATGTATTACTATTTTGTGGGAGAAAAGGAGGGATGTAATGTTGAGGAATCCACGCCATGTTTTGTAGTAGTTTCAGCAGACAGAAGTCTGGAGTGAGTCCAGACCAGATCTTAGAGGTTACCCAGTTAGCCAATAGAGGGAGCCTGGCTGGAATACTGCTAGCAAGGGGAGCTCTGGGAAAACAAAGAAAGGCCTGGCTGTGTAGGCCTTGTTGTTGTTCTGATGCCATTAATAAAGAAAATAAATAACCCTACGCGGACGACTGCCTTGCCTTCATACTCTTCATTATCTTACAATGGGTGATTGTTCTTCCCCCTCCCCCTACTCTCACGAGGTTCCGCAGGGTTCCATCCTGTTTCCCCTCCTTCTCAATGTGTTGTCTTCAATATGCAGATGACACCTAAATTTACTTATACTTTTCATCTGACCCAGGCTCTGCAGTCTTGGTGCTTACCCAGTGCCTGGCTGCTGTTGGGGACTGGATGCGGGTGAGCTGTCTGAGGCTGTATCCAGACAAGACTGAAGTGATAATGGTTGATTGGCCAGCCCTGTGGCCTGGGGGGGATTAGGTCTCCCATCATTGATGGGGTCCTGCCTCCCCTCGCTACTCAGGTGCATAGCCTTGGGGTACTCCTAGATCCTTAGCTGCCCCTGGAAGGTCAGGTTATAGCTGTTGTCAGGAGTGCCTTTTGCCATCTCATCTGGTGAGAAGCCTGCGTCCCTTTCTTTCCAATGGGGAATTGGCCTCTGTCATCCATGCCTTCATTATCTCGAGGATGGACTACTGCAATGAGTTCTGCATGGGACTGCCCTTTATGACAGTTCGGGGGCTGCAGCTGGTGCAGAATGCGGCGGCCCGCCTCTTGGTGGGGGTGGATCACCAGGAGCGCATTACACCAGTGCTTAAGAGTCTTCGCTGGCTGCCTATAGTGTTCAGGCACAATCCAAGGTGCTGGTTTTGACCTTTAAACCCCTAAATGGCTTGGGAATATCTGAAGGACCGCCTTTCTCCTTATGCGCCTTCTGCCTTAAGATCTGCCGAGGGTGCCCTCTTGCCGGTTCCATTGCTGGCCCAGTTTCATACGACTCGGGTCCGCAGAGAGGCACACTCAGTGGCTGCCCCACAGCTTTGGAACTCCCTTCCCTTGGAGGCTCGCCTGAGCCTGAGTTTGAATGTCTACCGGAGGCAGTGTAAGAGCTTTTTATTTGCCCAGGCATTCAATGGGCAGGGATAGATTGGGGGGAGTACGATGGGGTGTGCTTAGTTTTGTGGGGGTTTAATTGTTCATTTTACATTTGTATTTTTGTGTGTTTGTGAGCCGCTCTCAGCCTTCGGGGATAGGGCGGGATATAAATAAAAATAAATAAATAAATACAGTTGTAAGGTGGAAAAAATTCCTAATTATAAAAACCAGTGGAGCTATGAAATAGACTACCTATGGAATCTTCTTCTGCTTTGGAGACCAGCTGAACAAGCATCTGTTTTTGGCCACGTTCAGACTCCCTCCCCACGGTGCATATTTTGGCTGTGGGAGGGAATGTGCACGCCAGGATATGCGTGGGTTTTGACCAGTCTGAACGCCCCCCACCCCCCCCAAAACACGCAGTTACTACTGGAAATCCTGCTTTGTATCTCTGCGTCTTTGTGCTGGCAAAGCCACACGTGGGGGCTTTCAGACTGGCTGAACCCCACGCATATCCTGGCTTGCGCATTCCATCCCGCAGCCAAAATATGCGCCCAGGAGCAGGTCTGAAAGTGGCCTTTGATGTAAATAAGTTTTTACATCAGGTTTTTAATCGTTTTTATTGTAATAAGGTTTTTAATAACTGCTTTACTCCCATTCCCTCCCCCCCGTCTCTTCCCCCAGCAGTGGATAGTGAGCCATCTTTGGTGAGTGGTGCTTTTGTGTTTTATGTCGGGGGGGCAGTGAGAGGCCCCTCTCTTGTTGATTGTGTGGGGAGTGAGTGGTGGTCTAGGGCAGGTGGGCAGTGAGTGTCCTCCCAGCTCCTATCTGTGTTGTCAGGTAGGTTTCCCAGGGAGGAGGGTGCGAGTCTTCTCCTGGGTAGCCACTGCCAGTCCTTGTTGCTTGTTTGGGTGAATGAAAGATGGTCTCTCAAGGAGGGAGGATGTCCGGTGTGGGTGAGGGAACTGAGCTAGCTAGTTTTAGGATAATCATCAGGGTTACAATCGGGGAGGGGAGATTCATAGCGGCTGCAGAATGCACCCTATTTTAGATGCCTTTTGAAAATTGCTGTGAGGCCCATTGTGAGTACTTCGAAGGGCCAAGAGGGAAAGGGCAAGTTGGATTCCTTCTGCATCAGGATCTGGATAACTAGTGCCAGGTCTGTGGTGAATAAAGCTGACCCTCTGTGTGATTCGATTGCAGTGTCACCCAAACCTGGCATGTATCACTGAGACTTGGCTGGATGGTGCCGTAAGCCTTATTTTGGCATGGCTAGTCCCACCAGGCATTTCGGTGATCCACCAGCCTCGAGCAAAACGAAGAGGTGGGGTTGTGGCTTTGGTTTGTTTTTTTAAAAAATTTCATCCCGCCTGCAATGCACAAGGTGGCTCACGTCAAAGGTGGGGACATTCACGACCTGGTGAATCCCCGACTGTCTCAATCAGTCTACATTTTTTTTTTCAGTAGAGCGCTGTGAGAAATTATCTGCATTCTTTGTAGAGAAGATAGAGGGACTCCAGGCGGGACTTGTTGGACCTTTCGATATGGAGAGCCACAGAGTCCCAAGGGACTGTATTCCCTTGGCTGACCTCAACGTGGTTGATGACAAGGAAATCCATGCGCTGCTGGGATCATAGAGCCCCACTATGTGTGCCTCTGATCCATGTCCATCCTGGTTGTTGAGGGTGACTGAGGTGGTGGTACCTTCATTGACAGGCATTGTTAATGTCTCCTTTAGGAAGGGGAGGGTATTGGCCTCCCTTGAATTGTGCAAGAAATCATTTCTTGAGATTGGAGTGCTTGCCGATTGCCACCCGGCCTCCAGTCTGCCTTTCTCAGGGAAGGTGATTTGAGAAGGCTGTGGCTGTGCAGCTACAGAGACACCTGGACTCCAATAATATTTTGAGAAAATTCTGGTCTGGGTTCAGGCCGTCCCACTCGGTAGAGACCACACTTGTCAGGGTGTTGAATGATCTGTTGATGAACTTAGATCGAGGACAGCTTGTCATGCGGGACCTCACGGCAGCGTATTGACCATGGGTTGCTGCTTCGGCAGCTGAAGGACATCGCTGGTGCGACGGGAACAGCCGGTTGGGGGTTTTGGTCATACTTGGAAGGGAGGAGCCAATTGGTGGTGATGGATGAATATGAGCCATCCCTGAGGGGCCTGAATTGCGGCATTTCTCAAGGTTCTCTTCTGTCAACCAGTTTGTTCAATGTGTACATGCAGCCCTTTAGGGATGTCATGATCAAGCATGGGGTTGAGTACTATCAGTGTGCTGCTGATATACAGTTGTGTATCTCATGCCCCATGAGCCCTGCCAATTTGTCCTCTACCTTGGAGGAATGCTTGAATGATATAGCCACCTGGATGTGCCAGAGCTGCCTCGCACTCAATTTGGGGAAGATTCAGGTGATGATGGTGGGAAGGGGCAGCCGATATGGAGATGCCCTTGCCTCCCTTGGGACCTGAATGTGGACGGGGTCCAGGTGGAGGTAGTGGGCCAGGTAAAGAACTTGGACATCCTTTTCAACCATGCTCTGTCCATGCAAATCCAGGTGTTAGATGTGAATTGAAATGCTTTTTTCAGCTATGCAATTTGCATAAGTTACGCCCTTATTTATTCCAGGCTTACCTTGCCACAGTCACACTAGTGATTGAGACCTGCTTACTACAAGGCAAGTCCAACGACGCCAAAGAGTAACGGACAGCTAATAATCTCCTTATTGAAGATAGCCATAGTACAATTCTGCTTTTAAGCACTATCTGTGTTCTGGTTAAAGCAGAGGTGGGGGAACCTTTTCCCTCCCTGGGGTCACTTTGAAAACCAGTAGTCTCCAAGGGACATGTAGAAGTCGGGGGCAGAGTGCTCTCAGGAAGAGAAGATAGATCAGAGATCTCTCCCCTGTCCTTGTGTGCAGGCCCTCATCTCTGCTCCTTTACGCCGAGCTCAGTTTTTCAGTGCTCGGGAGTAGGAACTGGACTTAGCGGCCACATTCAAGAACTGGAAAGGCGCTACATTAAAACTAACTGTGGACTGCATTTGTTTTCCAAGTCTGAGGTTCTCCGTCCCTGTTTTAAAGTGTGGTGTTTGGAGGGAGGGGAAACCCACTAAACTTAAAATGGCAGCTCAGACCAGATTTTGGATTTTTAAATGTGTAGAGCAACAATATTTTTGGTTTTCAAATCTTAAGATATTCAGTTACCAGCTGTTGCTTTTCAGCTAACTCCAGATTGCATGAATAGCAGTCGGTTTCTGAAGAAGATTAAAAGACTAGTGGTCACTACTCCCAGTGCCAGACTAGTGGTGTGTAACGGATTGCTTTGCACCAAGGACAGAAACTTTGTTTGTTTGGCTGGATACTGTCACTTTTAACTATGAGACTCAAAGCTGCACTGTGTTACATCTGTAACAAATAAATATCTATGCTTGTGCCAAGAGGGACAAGTTGTTATAGGTGAGTGCTTTCCAAACAAGAAGTTCTCTAAAACCACTCTTCTTTAGGAATAGGGCAGCTGTTTTTCTGTTACTCCATCTATTATTATTATTATTATTAAACATTTATAAAGCGCCAGTAACAACCTGGCGCTGTACAGAACATACAATCAGCTGCGGTCCCTACCTGTGGCTTACAATCTAAAAGACAAGGAGGGGGAGACAAGGAGAGGGGACAGCGGGAGAGACATGGGAGAAGACAAACAAACATTCAGGCGGATGCGAAGTCTCAGGTGCGTGTACTTGGCTTGGTTACAAGGTGGTCGGTAGCAGCAGTCAGCAGAGGAGGGCTGACAGTAAGAGCAAGGGGAAAGACTAGAGGGCATTGGGAAAGGCAGCATGGAAAAGGTGGGTCTTGAGGAGGGATTTGAAGGAGCGGAGGGAGGAGGCGAGGCGGACGTCGGCAGGGAGGGAGTTCCAGGCATGCGGGGCAGCGAGGGAGAAGGGACGAAGGCGGTTGGGCGAGCAGGAGAAGCGAGGGAGAGCGAGGGAGGGGACAGCGGAAGAGCGGAGAGCGCGCGCAGGAGCGCGTAGGGCGATTAGGTCCGAGAGGTAAGGGGGAGCTTGGTCATGGAGCGATTTGAACGTGAAAACCAGGAGTTTGAACAGGATACGTTCAGGAAGGGGGAGCCAGTGAAGGGAGAGGAGGAGAGGCGTCACATGGTCGAAGCGACGGGCAGAGTGAATGACCTTGGCGGCAGAGTTTTGGATCGCCACAAGGGGGGACAGGTGGGAGCGAGGGAGGCCAGCAAGGAGGAGGTTGCAGTAGTCGAGGCGAGAGATAACCATGGCATGAACAAGGATTTTGGCCGAGGAGACAGATAGAAAGGGGCGAATGCGGGCAATGTTGAGGAGAGCGAATCGGCAGGATTTGGCCACAGAGTCAATGTAAGGTTTAAAGGAGAGGTGCGTGTCAAAAATGAAGCCCAAGCTGCGGGCACGGAGAACAGGACGGATGGTGACCCCATCAATGCAGACGGTCAGGTCAGAGGGAGAGGAGGGGGAGGGAGGAAAAATGAGGAGTTCAGTCTTGGCCATGTTCAGTTTGAGTTGGCGTCGGGACATCCAGGCGGAGATATCAGAGAGGCAGTCGACGAGGCGTGAGCGGACAGAGGAGGAGAGAGAGGGGGTAGAGAGATAGAGTTGGGTGTCATCAGCATAGAGATGGTATTGGAACCCGTGGGAGGCAATAATTTCACCAAGGGACCGGGTGTAGATAGAGAAGAGGAGAGGGCCAAGGACAGAACCTTGGGGAACCCCAACCGAGAGGGGAAGGGAGGGGGAGGTCGACTCGGGGAGGGAGACATTAAAGGAGCGGTCAGAGAGGTAGGAGGAGAACCAGTCAAAGACAGAGCCACGGAAGCCCAAAGAGTAAAGGGAGTCCAAGAGGAGCGAGTGGTCGACAGTGTCAAAGGCGGCAGAGAGGTCAAGGAGGACAAGAACGGAGTAGTGGCGCTTCGATTTAGCGACAAGTAGATCATTGGTGATCTTGGCCAGGGCAGTTTCAGTAGAGTGGAGGGGGCGGAAGCCGGACTGGAGAGGGTCGAGGGAGGAGTTGGCAGAGAGGAGGTTCAGGCAGCGGGAGTAGACGACACGTTCCAGGAGCTTCGAAGCAAAGGGAAGGAGGGAGACCGGCCGGTAACTAGAGGGATCGAAAGGGTCCAGGGTAGGCTTTTTGAGGATGGGGGAGACAGTGGCATGTTTGAAGGCAGAGGGGAAGGAGCCTGTGGAAAGGGAGAGATTGACAACATGCAGAAGGGGGGGAGCGACAGTGGGAGCAATAGAGGTCAGGAGGCGGGAGGGGATCGGGTCAAGGGGGCAGGTGGAGGGGTTGGATGAAGAGAGAAGAGCAGAGATTTCCTGGAGAGAGGCAGGAGGGAAGGATGCGAGGAGGGAGGGGGGCGGGGGAGGGGGCGGGAGGGGAGCGGGGGGCGGAGGGGGGCGGGAGGCAATATCCCGACGGATCTTGTCAATCTTGGAGGTGAAGAACGACGCAAGATCCCGAGCAGCAAGGGAAGAGGGCGGGGGAGGGCAGGGGGGTTTGAGAAGGGAGTCGAAAGTAGAGAAAAGGCGGCGAGGGTCGCGGGAGAAAGATTCGATCCTAGAGGCATAATAGCGCTGCCTAGCTAGGGAGATAGCCGAGGAGAGGGAGGAGAGGGAGAATTTGTAATGGAGGAAGTCAGGGAGGGAGCGGGATTTGCGCCAGAGGCGTTCGGCAGCCCGGGCGCAGGAGCGGAGGTAGCGGATGGCAGGGGTAAGCCAGGGGCGGGGGTCGAGGGGGCGGACGGGGCGAGCAGAGGGGGGGGCAAGAGAGTCAAGGGTCGAGGAGAGAGAAGCGTTGAGAGCAGAGACAGCAGAGTCAGGGGAGGAGGAGGCGAAAACGGGGGGGAGAAGGGGGGAAAGATGTGCGGCAAACTCCGAGGGAGTAAGGGCCTGCATATTGCGGAAGGGGCGCATAGAGGGGGAGGCGGAGGGGGGTCGGTGGGAAAGGCTGAAGGAGCCGAGGAAGTGATCAGAACTAGGGAAGGGGTCAAAGGAGAGGTCAGTTAGAGAACAGTTTCGAGTGAAGACGAGGTCGAGGGAATGGCCGTCAGTATGAGTGGGGGAGTCGGTCCAGAGTCGGAGATTAAAGGAGGAAGCGAGAGAGAGAAAGCGGGAAACAGAGGGGGCGGAGGGCGTGTCAACGTGAATGTTGAAATCACCAAGGATAAGAGTGGGGATATCATCGGAGAGGAAGAAGGTGAGCCAGGATTCAAAGTCCGGGAGGAAAGAGGAGAGGGAACCCGGGGGGCGGTAGATGACAGCAACCCGAAGGTGTAGAGGGGAGTATAAGCGCACAGAGTGGGCCTCAAAGGAAGGGAAGGAGGGGGAGGGAGGAGGGGAGAGGGTTTTGAATTGGCAGTGCTTAGCAAGGAGTAAGCCCACACCACCACCCAGGCCCTCAGGGCGGGGGCGGTGAGAGAACGACAGGCCCCCGGAGCATAGAGCAGCCGGGGTAACAGAGTTGGAGGGCGTGATCCAGGTTTCCGTAAGAGCCAGGAGTTGAAAGGGGCGAGAGAGGAAGAGATCGTGGATGAAGGGAGCTTTAGCCACGGACGAGCGGCAGTTCCAGAGGGAGCAGGAAAAAGGCAATTGGTGTTTGGGAAGGCACGGGATGCGGATGAGGTTGGGGGATGGGGAACGGCCTGGTTTGCGGGGTGTGAGTCGTGCACTGGCCTCGTATTGGCCACAATGGTCTGTGGAACACCTGGGTGTCGCGGGTTTGGGCCTAGGGGGAATGGGTAAGGGGGGATGAGGGTGGGGAGGGGGGATGGGCGTGGGTGAGGATAAGGGGTAGGTTGGCTGGAGAAAGGCTGCTGGTGAAGGAAGAGGGAGAAGGAGGGGGTGCGTGAGAGAGGCTAGAAGGAGGGAGGTGATAGAGGGCGAGGAGGCAAGGGAGGTATAGGGAGGCATCATAGGTGTTACCAGTTCAGGTATCGGGGGGAAGCCAGGCCTGCAGGTGTCGTGTGATTGCGGGCGTGCTGTCCCACGGCAATGGGCGGAGGCGGCTGTGTAGCGTGGGTGCTGTCAGGGGGGTGGCTCCTCACTGTCCTCGCTCCGGCCGCACAATGGCCACAAAACGGCCAGCGCCCTTTTGTTGCCGCCCGCTGGGGCGGGCGGGCAGCTTTGGCCTGTGGCTTGGGCTGAGCCCTCCCAGGGGGTGGAGCCTCGCTCACCTGCAGGGGATGAATGAGCCCTGCTGCTACGGCGGCTGGGGGCTTCTATAAGAAATCGGTGCCTGCCCAGACCCTCTGTCTTGTTGACGCTGCCTGGCATTATAGGATTCTGTTTTATTTGGTAGATACGATGCTGGTGAATGAGCTTGCAGCTGCTCATCTGAGAGTATGGGATTCTATCTCCCATGTAGAGCTATGGGATTGCTTTTGGCTCATCTGAGTAGCAGGATGAACTGGCCGTATTGAGTTACTGGGCTCAGCTCTCCTGACCCTAGACAGCTAGACTTCCCCAGCGAAGTGAGTGAAGAGAGGCTGATGATGGTCAGCTGTGACTGGGAGAAGTCGGCTGATTGCAATGAGGTATAAAAAGCCCACGACTGATTGAGTAGGGAGACCACCAGGGATGTGAGAGTGATTCTGGCTTCAGATTTGCAGCTTGGGGTTAGAGAAAGGACTCGGGAGGCAGGCATAGTGTAAAGCTTGAGAATAAATATTGATGATGTAAAATATATTGGAATAAGCAGCCCAGCCAGGTCATTTTCAAGAACTGATACTAGTAAATCACCTGTGTGTTGGCCATTGGGAGATTAAGGTATCAGCAGTCTGCGATAACTCTGAGGGTGGCCTTGTTACAGGATATTTTTCTTGAATTTAATTCCGGTATTGTCTATATGAATCAGATGTTCACATTGGATGCTAATTCAAAATCATTTTTGTATGTTTCTGGTATGTCATTACTTTATATCATTTATTACTTCTGGTAGAAACCCACGTGGTGGCGGCCTGACCCAGCCCAGGGAGGAAAACAGTGGTGGACACGAGTCGGGACAGTGTCCCACAATGAACAAATGTGTCCATGACTGGGGTGCAATCCTGCCGCCCGTATGGCTGGTGAGGGAGGGGGAGAACCATGAACGTGCAGCCAGCCCCATGCTGTGGAATGGAAACATAACTCTAGTTGACAAAGTCCAAGTGCAGAGTTCGATGTGTATGAAGGAGCAATGAGGAAAAGAAGGGATTTGATTTATAATAGTGCCTCCTCTTTATAACTCTTTGTGTTGTTTGATCTTGACATAGAAGGATGGTTGATTTAAAGCTTATGACACTAGTAGGTGGTCTATATGCGAGTCCATTTCTTTCAAATAATAAGGCTACAGCTGGTTGTCTTGGAGTCATCAGCATGGAATGAGTGAATCTACTCAGAGAGAATGTAACCTAGCACATCTTGACTCTCATTGGGGAATGAGTACAGTATTTGGTTGAAAAAGCCTCTCTGATAGGATACATTGTGAGCTGAGGCAAATGTTGGTGATCACCAGGTGCATTGAGGTCCATGGTTTTGCAGTGCCAAATAACCATACCTGGATAGGGATTTCTGACCCTCAGTAACATTGGTATAGCTTTTGAAATAAGGACCTTTTAGAACTCTTCCTACGATATCATACTACATCTCTGGTGTCAAAGTTACAAATGAGAGCAGCTTTAAAAACATGCCCCTATTAGGGCNAAGAGCACTGACCCTCCACACCCAATCTTGGTTAAATTTATGAGCTTTAATACCAAGGAGGAGATACTAAAAGCAGCTAGAGTTAAAGAAGAAACTTACCTTCCAGCAGCAGTCTATAAAAATACTCCCCGACTATGCTTTTGAAACGATAAAAAAAAGACTAAAGTGGAGCAAGTATTTTGGGGTGTTGAATGAGAGGAATTTGAGACCACGACTCCTTTTCCCCGCAAAAATGTTGATCTTTGAAGGGGGGAAAAGGAAAATGTTTGAGAATACGGAGGATCTGGAGATCTTTCTGGCAGCTCAACCAGGGGGAGCTTCAGTAAGAAAATTAAGGAGAAGGATGTTTGCGTAGTCCTCTGCAGTACATTTCAAAAACATGCCCCTATCACTTTTTGTGTGATGTACAAAAAATGTTGTACAAGTAGGATTATTCATATTACTGACATAGCACCAGCAATGTGCCCGGTGCTGAACAGTTGTGGATAGAGACTGGTCTCTGCCCTTAAGGTCTTACAATCTAGGATGAACCACGAGGAGGGGAACGTTCAAGAAGATGAGAAGTTGCAGACACATGTTCTTAGTTTAGTTGCAAGGGGAGGTGGAGGGTTAAGGAAGCCGCATCAGTGAGCAATCTTTACACATTGGACTTATTTAAGGTGCACCTGTAAAATTTTGTAGCTTTATTTAATAATGCTAAACATAAACAAAATATTGTTCCCTGTGTGTTGGCCCTTAAACTGAACACTTTAAGTAGTGTTGGATAAGGCATTTCAGCCAAGCTTGCATCTCTTATTGAAGGCCTAACTTTTCCCTTTATAAAATGTCATATTTTATTTATTTATTTATTTATTTATTTATTTTATACATTTATACCCCGCCCCTCCTGCCCATATGCATCCTTAACTATTCACCCATAACACAGTAATACTTCTGCCTCTTAATATTCTTAGAGACTTCTGTGTCTTAAAGCCCTTTACAAATATTACTATATTTCAGACCCACAATAGTCTTATGAGGGGGGTGGTATCTGCACTTACAGGTGCAGTTACAGGAACCAAAGGAATTAAGCAATCTTGTGGAAGGTCACAGTGGGTGATAACAGAAGTGACACTGGCTCCGGGGAGGAAAAACACCACGGACATGGTCCAGACCGGGTCAGGCTGCCGAATAAACTTGCTGGCAGCTGGGCCTCCGGGGAAAGCAGGGAAACACATGAACGTATGGCCGGCTGCCACCCCACCCCACCCCCTGCTGCACCCACCAGCCTGCCCACTCTGACAGACAGCCATGGCGGACCTAATCCGGGACAGGTCATGGCGGGCCACAACAGACCTTATAGCCCACTGTAGCCTGTTCTGACCCAATCAGGCAGACCTTAGCCTGGGTTGTGACTGGGGGACTTTCTGGGATCACAGCCTGGGCTAGCCACTGACATGGCCTGGGACAATCCCAGGCCAACATCCAATGGCGCCTGCACTCCAGGCCAAATCGGGTCAAAGCAGGCCACAGTGTGACTTTCATCATATCTGTTGACACCCAGTGAAGTCCAGGAAATACACTCCTGACCTCTATAAGTCTCTCCCATTCAGAGTAGAAGGCTACTGTTGCCTTCGGGTTTTTTTACCTTTACTAGCACAGAATGGAAGACTGTCTTTTAAAGTTTGATCCCACACATTCTGCTTAGTAATGTGCGTGGTATTTTCATGACAGCTCTATTTTTAACATCAAGCCATTTATTCTTATTTGAGATACGCATGCAGTATTCTTATCTAGCCATCAACCAAACAATTCAGACTTGCAGATTACGTCTGGAATAAATGAGGCTGCATTCCAAAATCCCAGGAATAGTCTGAGGCCTTCATTTGGCTGTTTTTACTGCAGCCCTGTTGAAGCTCTTTTCCCTTCCTCTGTGGATTGATCGGTGAGAGAAAGTATCCCCCAGCTCTACATGACAATATAAATGCTGCTACTCTGCATAGTAAAGGGATGGAGTGGGAAAAGTAGAAAAGTGGCAGGGTGATATTAAAAAATAGCTCTTGGAATGACTAAAACTAAAATGTTGGTCTTTTTGGAGGCTCATTCCATGGTGCTGGTATCGATGGGACATTGTTGATTGTATCATTGATTTTTACTTTTGAGGATTCTGCACTTAGACCCAGCTGTGTGACTAGAGATTCTTCGGATGCTAGCTGTTACTTTTATATTATCTTCCTGTCTTCATGACTGGTGGGTAGTGTCACACAGGTTGGTTTCTCTCCCCTCTCAGAGGGTGTTCATACACATTGCACTAGGTGGTGGTGGTTGGAAACATGCACCTAGCGTAATTTGTATTTAAAATGCATGCCTCTATTTCCATGTTACACCAGCTACAAGTGGATAGAACAGCCAGAGCCATATTATCTTCCATCTCTTTCCTCTCCTCCCCGCCCCCCCCCCCATTCCTTTTCCCCCTTGTGCTTACCTGTGTCCTGGGGAGAGGTAAGCAGCAGCAGTGGCAGGAGCGATGGCCAGTCTCGGGGAGCGTCAGCTAGCCACTGTTGTTGCCCAGGACCTGCCTTTGTGGACATGTCCCATGCAGCAGCAGCAGATCCTGGGAACCAAGTGGCAGCAGGAGCAGTGATGGGTCCAGAGGAGTAATGAGGGCAGTGGTGGCTCAGTGACCCTTGAAACTCCCTAGGATTCCCTTGACCCAATCCTCTCCCGCCTCCTGACCTCTATTGCTCCCACTGTCGCCCCCCCCACTTCTACATGTCATCAATCTCTCCCTTTCCACAGGCTCCTTCCCCTCTGCCTTCAAGCATGCCACTGTCTCCCCCATCCTCAAAAAGCCCACCCTGGACCCATCTGACCCCTCTAGTTACCGGCCAGTCTCCCTCCTTCCCTTTGCCTCAAAGCTTCTGGAACGTGTCGTCTACTCCCGCTGCCTGGACCTCCTCTCTGCCAACTCCTCCCTGGACCCTCTCCAATCCGGCTTCCGCCCCCTCCACTCTACTGAAACTGCCCTGGCCAAGATCACCAATGATCTACTTGTCGCTAAATCTAAGCGCCACTACTCCATTCTTGTCCTCCTTGACCTCTCTGCTGCCTTTGACACTGTCGACCACTTGCTTCTATTGGACTCGCTTTACTCTTTGGGCTTCCGTGGCTCTGTCCTTGACTGGTTCTCCTCCTACCTCTCTGACCGCTCCTTTAAAGTCTCGCTCCCCGAGTCAAACTCCTCCTCCCTCCCCCTTTCGGTTGGGGTCCCCCAAGGCTCTGTCCTTGGCCCTCTCCTCTTCTCTATTTACACCCTGTCCCTTGGCAAAATTATTGCCTCCCACGGATTCCAATATCATCTCTACGCTGATGACACCCAACTCTATCTTTCTACCCCCTCTCTCTCCTCTTCTGTCCACTCACGCCTCATCAACTGCCTCTCTGATATCTCCGCCTGGATGTCCCGACGTCAACTCAAGCTCAACATGGCCAAGACCGAACTCCTCATTTTTCCTCCCTCCTCTTCCTCTCCCTCTAACCTGCCCATCTGCATCGATGGAGTCACCATCCATCCTGTTCTCCAAGCCCGTAGCTTGGGCTTCATCTTTGACACGCACCTCTCTTTTAAACCTTACATTGACTCTGTTGCCAAATCCTGCCGATTCGCCCTCCATAACATTGCTCGGATCCGCCCCTTTCTCTCTACCTCCTCGGCCAAAACCCTTGTTCATGCCATGGTTATCTCTCGCCTCGATTACTGCAACCTCCTCCTTGCTGGCCTCCCTCGCTCTCACCTGTCCCCCCTTATCGCAATCCAAAACTCTGCTGCCAAGGTCATTCACTCTGCCCGTCGCTTCGACCATGTGCAGCCTCTCCTCTTCTCTCTTCACTGGCTCCCCCTTCCTGAACGTATCCTGTTTAAACTCCTGGTATTCACGTTCAAAACACTCCACAACCAAGCTCCCCCTTACCTCTCGGACCTAATCTCCCTACGCACTCCTGCACGCGCTCTCCGCTCTTCCTCTGTCCCCTCCCTCACTCTCCCTCGTTTCTCCTGCTCACCTAACCGCCTTCGACCCTTCTCCCTCGCTGCCCCCCATGCCTGGAACTCCCTCCCTACCCACATCCGCCTTGCCCCCTCCCTCCGCTCCTTCAAATCCCTCCTCAAGACCCACTTTTTCCTCGCCGCCTTTCCCAATGCCTGCTAGTCTTTCCCCATATACTTACTGTCTGCCCTCCTCTGCAGACTGCTGCAACCAACCTGATTGTAACCAAGCCAAGCACACGCACCTGAGACTTCGCATCCGCCTGAATGTTTGTCTGTCTTCTCCCCTGTCTCTCCCACTGACCCCTCTCCCTGTCTTCCCCTCCTCATCTTTTAGATTATAAGCCACAGGCAGGGACCGCGTCTATTTCTATGTTCTGTATAGCGCCAGGTATATGGCTGGCGCTATACAAATGTTTATTATAATAATAATAATAATAATAATGCCCTTTAATGCTGTCCTTAATGATGGTTTCCACCATTTTGCCCAGTAAAGACATCAAGCTTACTGGTCTGTAGTTTCCAGGACCGCCTCTGGATCCCCTTTTAAATATCAGGGTTACATTTGCCACCCTCCAGTCCTCAGGTACAGTGGCAGATTTTAGTGACAGGTTACAAATTACTAACAGTAGGTCTGCAATTTCATATTGAGTTTCTTCAGAACTTTGGGGTGAATGCCATCTGGCCCTGGTGACTTGTTAGTATTCAGTTTGTCAATTTGCCCTAGAACGTCCTCCAACGTCACACTGATTTGTAATTAAAACTCTCAGTATGACAATGCAACTAATAAGCAGGGTTCCTATTTTTCTCTTTGTGACAGAAAACCAGAGATTTTGCCTTTTTCTAAAGAAAAACAGATTTGTGCCTTTTTCTAGAGAATTTCACGGAAAATGGTAAAAACTTACAGGTTTGGGAGGAGAACACAGTGAACACATGGGGCAGCGAGGACGCGGAGTGGAGCTGAGGAGAAGCAACCTGAAGGCATGTGCTTAGGGGTGGGGGAGGCTCTGCATTTGGAGGGGTGCTGTGGGGCAGGGGGGCAGAAGCACTATGAATTGGGGTGGTCAGGTCTTCTGGACTTTGGGAGAAGGGACAGGATGTGGGCCCATAGCAGCTTCCCCAAGTGCCAGCCAGTCTATATGACCCCCTTTTCTGATTGGCAGAGCAGTGTGAGACTAGGTTGGGGGGAGGAGGCGCTGGCTACAGGGAAGTAGAGGGGAAACAACGTAAAGGCATGTGCTGGGGGGAGGGGAGCTCGTTGCACCAACTGTCTTTCTGATATCTCTGCCTGGATGTCTCAATGCCAACTCAAAGAGAACATGGCGAAAACTGAACTCCTTATCTTCCCTCCCAATCTTTCCTCTCCCTCTTCCCTGTCAATTATCATTGACGGGGTCTCCAGTCTCCCTGTCCCGCAAGCCCATAGCTTGGGCTTCATCTTCGACTCACACCAAACCCTGCATTGACTCGTGGCCAAATCCTGCCGCTTCTCCCTCCACAACATTGCTAAGATCCACCTTTTTCTTTCCGTCTCCTCTGCCAAAACTCTCATCCATACCCTAGTCATCTCACGCCTCGACTATTGTAACCTCCTCCTCGCTGGCCTTCCCTGCTCTCACCTTTCTTCCCTCAGCTCTGTTCAAAACTCTGCTGCCAGGATCATCCACCTAGCCCACCGCTTTGACCATGTGTAGCCTCTCCTCTCTCCACTGACTCCCCCTTCCCGAGCATATTCTGCACAATCTCCTCATCTTCACCTACAAAGCTCTTCACAACCTCACTCCCCCCTACCTCTCTGCCCTGATCTACCTCTGAACCCCTGTTCGAGCACTCCACTCCTCTTCCATCCCCTCCCTCACCCTTCCCTGCTCCCCCAGCCGCCTTTGTCCCTTCTTCCTCACTGCCCCACACGCCTGGAACGTCCTCCCTGCCCTCGTCCGCCTTGCCCCCACCCTCTACGCCTTCAAGTCCCCCCTCAAAACCCATCTCTTCCTCTCTGCCCTTCCTAACTCCTGCTAAGCATCCCCACCCAGGATTATTCCCCGCCTGTTATCTGCAAACTCCCAATTTACTGTAACCAAGCCAAAAACGTGTACCTGAGTTCTTGCATCCTCATGAATGCTGCATCCCTTGTCTCTCCCTCTGTTCCCCCGTTCCTGTCTCTCCTCCCCCTGTCTTTAGATTGTAAGCTGTCGGGCAGGGACCATGTCTTATTCTCTGTAAAGTACCAGGTACATCACTGGTGCTATATAAAAGCTTATAATTAATACAATTGCATAAAAATAAAAATCAATAAAATGTGGTTTTCTAACTCATACTTATATATATATTGTGGTAAGGGGAAAGTCAACTAGTGTTTACTGTTAATTGCAGAAAAACGGGGATTTGGGAGTTTTTAAATCAGAATTTATGGGGAGTTTTATCAGAGAACTTCCTATTTTTTGTCACAGAAATATGGAGACACTGTTAAAAAGCCATTACCCCTGTGTTCGTAAAGGAAAACAACCTTAGAGTTGGAGAGATTTATTTGAAACTAAATTATGTCCTTTTGACTGTTTCTGCCTCTTCTAAAATAAAATAACGTGAGTTTGAGTGTGTTCAGAAGCTATAATAGCTTCCCTCCACAACCTCTTTAGAGGCTGCAATGACTCTGATTCCCTGGATACTACAAACTACAATTCTACTAATTCTGTGACGTAACTAAAGAAAAGAGTAAATTCAAAAATGCTTAATATGTGGGGCTTCTGTTGTCTTAGCATTTATCTCTCCTTAATAGCTCCAAAAGCTCAGCTATAAATATTAAATTCTCAGAATGCAATTTGCTTTTGTTACTACTTTTTAAATCCGCCTTCAAGGTGTGGGCATCTTTGTTTTATATGGTTGTAATTAACTTAATTCTGTAAGGGAACAGTTTTTGAAAGTTTGCTAATGTAACACCTTGTACAAAGACAAATTACCAAATTGCTATGGCAGAAACTGCTACATGCTATGATAGTGGTGTGGTGAGCATTTCTAGCTTGGAGTCCCTAGCAGTAGAATGAATGGCTATTCAGTACTTCCCTGCAGATGTTTCACTGACTTGGCATCTATTGAGGTCTTTTGGTCAGTGAATAGGAGAATGTTCAAAATGGAGACAGATAGCAGCCAACTGGGATCACTGTGCAGCTTGAAATGGCTTAGGCTGCTGTTCAAACATTTCCTCAAACAGGAAACCACAACATATTAGAATTTAAGGTCACTAGATCACTGGGGGGAAAATACAAGTTTGTCTGCAATGTATTACAATGTACTTTAGATGGGCCCATGCTAGAGCAATGGAACTAGTTCTTAAAATGCAACAGAAGTGAGGCTGACATGTAAGGCTCATACTTCCCTTACATTGCACAGTGAGTCTGAAACTAGGTCCAGATGTTCGTTTACCTTTTTTTCACAAGTAGGAGCATTCAAGGCATGGTTTATGCATACTAGTTACTAGGGTTGGGACACAGGGTTTCTTTTTTTATTTTTCGGTATCGGATCCCTGATTTTCGGTAGGGGTTTTGTGTTTGTGTTCTCTGTTTCCCATTGAAGTCCATTGAGAACAAAGAGCACAGAGGGAACCAAAAATAAAACTGGTCCGGGACAGGAAAAAACCCAATCCCTAACCCCCATCCCATTTCCCAGGATAGGGGTTCTGGTTTAACCTCTCAGTGAATAAGCTCCATTCTTCACACGTTGACATGTGCGCACACCTCCCAAGTGCATATAAAGGGACAGAAGCTCTCCTGCTTATCATTTTATTTAAGTTTCTTGTCATTCCATCATCTCTCCATCGTCCTCTCAAATGCTTTTACCCCGGAGACAATCAGGAAAGAGGTACCAGAGGCTTGAATAGATCGTGGTGGTCTTTTTTTTTTTTTTTTTTTTTTTTTTTTTTTTGGTCCCTCCTTCCTGAAAGGACTTTGGCCCCATCAAAGGGAAACTGTGATTCGGCATTCAAAGAGGGACTTTACTCCTTGATAGGGACCTTGGGAAGATATGGCTGGCCATTTTCTTGGGGGGGGAAAGGGCAAACTCAGCTTCCAAGCAAAATGACTTTGAGAGAAAGGGATTCCAACAGTTTTCTCCCCCCATAAAATGAGAGAGTGACTAGGTTTTTGGCAGTCTTTTGTTAACTGCATCTGTGGCTCCAAGCCACAGAGTAAAGTTCTAACTGTAAAAGTCTGGCTAGCTGAAAGGTAGAGAGTTATTCCAAACTCCTAAATGTATTTAATAAAAAAATACCTGGCATCCATCAAAGTGCAATTTAGGCATATTTTCAATCAGATTTTATTCTTATAAACTGCGGACGACAGTATGCCTTGAATGCTAGCATTTACTTAGCAGCTGACTTGTTGCCAGTCTGCCTCAGAGTTGGCTTACACATGAAGGACTTTAATGACCTCATTATTGGTTGTAGAATGAAGGTGACATCTTCACTGTAGATAGAAATCTGTGAAATGCTTCCTGTTCCATGCACAGGGCCCCAGAGACAGGCTGAGCTCTGGAGTCTTAATGTGTGGATGAGACACTGGTGCAGGGAGGAGGGATTTAGATTTGTTAGGAACTGGGAAACCTTTTGGGGAAGAGGGAGCCTATACCGGAAGGATAGGCTCCACCTTAACCAAAATTGAACCAGACTGGTTCCAAAAAGGTGGTAGAGGAGTTTTAAAACTGACACCGCTTTTAAACGAGGCGCTGAAAAGCGTCTCCTGAGCCTCGCGTTGAGAGAAAAGCTACGCGGGGAGTGTTTACACGCACCCTGATCTGCCAGAAGTGACGTGCTCACCGTTGCCGGCTGGAGATGCGGTGCTTTGAAGAGGCGTGTTCTGAAAGCCTCACTTTTCAGGCTTTCAGAACGTGCCTCTTCAAAGCACCGCATCTCCAGCTGCCGCCACTGCCGGCAATGGGGAGCATGTCACTTCTGGCAGCCCGGGAAGCGTGTAAACACTCCCCGCGTAGCTTTTCTCTCAACACAGGGCTCAGGAGACGCTTTTCAGCGCCTCGTTTAAAAGTGGTGTGAGATCTGAGGAAAAGCCAACAGTTACTGTGGAGCACATAGTTTGGATGGAGGCAACCCAAAGGGATGCCATCAACCCAAAGGGATGCCTTGTCTCTCTCCCTTTGTTCCCCTTCCTTCGTCTCCTCTGCTTCCCGCCCCCCTGGTTCTCTCAGATTGTAAGCCTTAGGGCAGGAACCGTGTCTATTCGATTACTTTGTAAAGCACTAGGTACACTGCTGGCGCTATATAAATGCTTGATAATAATAATAATAAATTAGTCACAATACAGTGAATTCAGGAAAAGAGGACAGGAAAGAATGAGAGAGAACAGACGGGCATTAGTGTGGAACAGACAAACTTAAATACGTCCAAATTTAACAAAATCCCCAGAATAAGAATAAAATATGTTTAATTTGTATGTGTGTCTATATACAAATTCTAGAAGTCTAAAACATAAGATGGGAGAATTAGAGTGTTTGGCACTAAATTAAGTTATAGACATAATGGGAGTCTTGGAGACCTGTGGAGTGAGGATAACCAATGTGGCAGTGTAATACCAGGCTACAAAATATATCGAAATGACAAGAGTAAATCGAGCTGGTGTTGGGGTGGCGCTATATATTGGACACAGCATTAAGTTGAGCAGGCTTAAAATTTTACACAAAGTAAAATGTACTCTGGAATCTCTTTAGATAGAAATCCTATGTGCAACAGGGGAAGTGTGTAACAGTGGAACTATACGATTGACCCCCTGGTCAAGACAGTAAAACTGACTGTGAAATGCTAACGGAGATTAGAGCGGCTACTAAAGTTGGAAACACAGTAATAATGAGTGATTTCAATTACCCTAATATTGACTGGGTGAATCTCTCCTTGGGATGTGATGCAGAGGAAAAGTTTCTAGATGCCGTAAATGACCACTTCTTGGAGCAACTGGTTCTGGAACCTATCGGAGGAGGAGCTGCTTTGGATCTAGTCATGGAATATGTCAGGATGGGCTCTGAAAAAATGGGATGAAGACTTATTAGGGTTCTTACAACAGTTACAGAAAACATGGATAGTGGCATCAGAGGAACTTTGAAGTTGAGGGCTTCAGAACTTGGTGTAGTCCTGCCAAGGGCCCCGACTTAAAGGATGTCTAAGTGGAGGCCTGGCAGCTGTAACGTCATTGGAACAGGAGATGGAAATCGATACTAATGCCCCCTTAGAGGGGAATCGAATGGTTCTGAGATGTAGGTTTCCCCCTTATAGGGAGTTTATTCAGTTTGTTAATATTTATGTTCTGCCAAAAGGTGTTATAGATGATAATTGGAGGAAAGTTGAGGGGTCTGACTATATAACGTTTGGTAAGTTTCCACATGATCATTTCTTGATTTGTAGGTGATTTCAGTGCAAGAATTGGAGCAAATAGCAAAGCCATTTTCAAAGCTATGAAAATGGAAAATTTATATGAGTTTGAGGGATTGAAACCGCACAAGGGAATCAAAAGATCAAGTGATAAATAAAGCAGGGAAGCAATCTTATAATTTTGTATTAGAGAATGTGCTTAAAATCTTGAATGGCAATATGATGGGAGATTATGAAGAGAATTTAACCTTCACTAACATCAGAGGAGGTAGTGTCATTGATTATGGACTAATTCCCCCTTCATTAATTGGCAGAGTTAGCACATTTCTGATAGGGGACAGAATTGAAAGTGACCACTTCCCTATTTATTTGGAGCTCTGTCTGCCCCACCACGAAATAAGTAATAAATCTCTACCCGAGAGCCAGGTAGACCTAGATGCGACATGTACAGCAAGATGAACTACGAATGTCAGCGATCAGGTGCTAACCTTTTTGCTTTCAGAAAATCCCTATAAGATAAGGGCCGAGATGTTCGAAACCACTAATGTAAAAGAGGCCATCCGGGCACTGGATAATTTGGTAGCACTTTTATACCCTATGTTCACTGGAAAAAAAAAACAAAAAACCACCGTGAAGGCAAAATACCCACTAGTAGTAATGAAGGAAGTTGGTGGGATGCAGAATGCCTAAGAGCAAAACTAGAACTAAGGAGACTAGCTAGACAATTGAAAAAAGATTGTAGTGAGGATGCTATCATAAGGTACCAAGAACATTGTACGTAGTAAATTTGTACACTGTTAAAGTTGTATTTCTTAGTATATTGTGGAGTTCCTTGCAGGATACCCTGATGACAAAAGATTCACAGTTATTGTGGAAAATTATTAATGGGAAGATGAAAGGAGGGTACAGATTATGCAAATATGTAGTAGCCCAAAATATCTGGGTGCAGCAATTTATAGGGTTATTTAATGCAAGTAGGCCAATAGGAAATCAATCATTTCCAGATGGTTTTGAAGATCTTACACCATGGTATGCTGTGACAACCGAAGAGGTTCTGGCTGCTAAAAGGTCCTTAAAAAGTGGGAAGGCCCCGAGAAAGGATTTTCTTCCAGGGGAGATTTTTAAACTCCTTCCAGATTGATGGGCCCCTGCCCTGGCAAATTTGTTTACTATGAACAATTATTATTATTATTTATTTTATTATAAACATTTATATAGCACCAGCGATGTACCTGACGCTTTACAAAAAACAAGATCGACACGGTCCCTGCCAGAGAGCTTACAGTCTAAAGACGGGGAGGGGAGACAGGGAAGGGGGAACAGAGGGAGAGACAAGGCATGCAACATTCATAAGGATGCGAGAACTCAGGTACACGTTCTTGGCTTGGTTACAGTAAAAAGGTGGGGGATAATCCTGGCTGGGGATGATTAGCAGGAGTTAGGAAGGGTGGAGCGGAAGAGGTGGGTTTTGAGGAGAGACTTGACGGGGTGGGGGCAAGGCGGATGAGGGCAGGGAGGGAGTTCCAGGTGTGCGTGGCAGCGAGGGAGAAGGGACAAAGGCGGTTGGGGGAGCAGGGGAGGTGTGGGAGGGCAAGGGAGGGGATAGAAAAGGAGCAGAGTGCTCGAACAGGGGTTCGGAGGGAGATCCGGACAGAGAGGTAGGGGGGAGCGAGGTTGTGAAGGGCTTTGTAAGTGAAGATAAGGAGCTTGTACAGAATGCGCTCAGGAAGAGGGAGCCAATGGAGAGAGGAGAGGAGAAGCTGCACATGGTCAAAGCGACAGGCTAAGTGGATGATCCTGGCAGCAGAGTTTTGAACAGAGATGAGGGAAGAATGGTGAAAGTGGGGAAGGCCAACAAGGAGGAGGTTACAATAGTCGAGGCGTGAGATGACTAGGGCATGAATGAGAGTTTTGGCAGAGGAGACAGCCAGAAAAGGGTGGATCTTAGCAATGTTGTGGAGGGAGAAGCGGCAGGGTTTGGCCATGTAGTCAATGTAGGGTTTGAAGGTAAGGTGCGAGTTGAAGATGAAGCCCAAGCTTGGGGGACAGGGAAGAAGGAGACCCTGTCAATGGCAATGGCAATGTATCCCTGATCTATGGAGAGATGGAATTGTAGTCGCAATATATAAAAAAAGGGACCATCTTGACCCTAAGAAGAACTATAGGCCCATTAGTCTGCTTCCTATAATATCAAAATTATATACTAAACTTCTTCTTTAACATAGTGGATCTCTGAGAACAATATCTTGGCGGAAGAGCAGGCAGAGTTTCGTGCTGATAAAAGCACAATAGGACAGGGACTGATTCGGTCACATTAAATAGCGAAGTATAGGGACAGGAAAATGAAGTTATATGCAGCCTTCATAGATTTCAGTTCAGCATTTGATTTGATAAACAAAGAATTACTGTGGGGAAAACTGGAGTATATGCAGATAGACAGAAGACTTTTATTGCTAATCGGATCCCTTTATACAAACACAACCCTTCAAGTTAGAATTAATACAACAAGAGCTCTGTCTAATGTAATTAAGACCACACAGGGGGTAAGGCAGGGGTGTTCGCTCGCACCAACACTGTTCAACCTGTGTGTGAATGACTTAGTAGCTAAACACCAGGATACAGGGAACTATGTGGCCCCAAAGATAGGTGACCAACATATCACGATCCTGATGTACGTGAATGACACCGTATTATTATCAACAAGCAGGTTTCGTTTTAAACCGGTTACTGAAGGACTTTGCTGAGGAATGCCATATGCAAGATCTGGTTATAAATTATGATAAAACAAAAATAATGACCTTGACCCCTCGATTCAAACAAGATAATTGGTGGCTTGGTGAGCATGAGTTGGAATAAGTAAGATTCTTTAAATACCATGGGGTAGTGTTGCCTATAATGCTACTTGGTCTTCTTCCCATTTCTTGGCAGTAAAGCAGGCTGCTAATGCAGTCAGCGCAGCTTTTCTCTAGTTTTACAGATCAAAAGGTGGGTACCAAGTGAAACCCGTCAAGAAAGTATATGAAACCAAGTTAGTAGCCAAGGTTTGTTACGGAGCTCAAATCTGGGGACACGACTCACTTGCTGAAAAATACTTAGAATCATGGCAAAATAAATTTATGAGGGAATGTCTGGGAGCTCTACGGGCCTCGTCCCCTGCAATTATGAGACTGGAAATGGATTTGAAATCAATGACAGCCAGATTTGTAAGTCTTATGATCTGCTTTTTACGAAAATCCTCCTCCTTCCTTCTCTCCCTCCCCCCCCTCCCCCCCCATCCTTTTGCTGGCTCTCTAGTGGCAAAATGTCTGGAAGAAAAAATGAGCACAACTGGGTGTGGAAAAGATAGGTGGTGGAAAGAGGTGACCCCAAAACTAAATCATTTGGGCCTGTCCTACATGGTTTTCAGATCTTTTCCTTTGAAGGAATCCTGTAAAATGGTAAAACCGAAGAATCCTAGATCTAGACAGGCAACGTTCAAGAATGACAGCCTCTACCTCTTGTATTTTGCCGAAGTACAAGTATTGCATTCAGGTTTAAGCGGTGCTGGTTATTTGGAGGTACAAGAAAATCCTTTGTATAGGAAGGCTTTTACCTCCCTTAGGCTTCGGACCATGTCAATGGCAGTCATAGAGGGGAGATATAAGGAAAACCCATATCAAGAGAGAAAATGTATATGTGTGGGAGAGGATGTGGAAGACCTTCCCCACTATTTGTTTGTCTGCCCAATCTATGCCCTCCCCAGGGAAAGACTCCTGAAAAAGGTTAAACTTGATCTGCAGTGGCCTACAATGCAGAGAATGATGTACCTTCTTGGTGATAGAGGAAATACTACTACAAATGAAGTGGTTTTCTTTGTGTTTAGGGCAGCTAGGCTAAGGGCACAAGTGGTAACTGTTAACACAGCATATTGAAAGACCTGCTATAAATTGATCCCAGAGAAAATGATTGCAAAAGTGAATTTGGTAAATGAAATGTGATGATCGTGTTGGACTATGTTGGATTATGTTGGAATGATTATGTTAATAATATTTATTAACGGCACTAGCTTTCGCCATGGCCTAGTAACACAAAGGAATTATGTTGGAATTTTTAGTTAGGATGAAACTAAACGTGTATGATGGATGCAAATGGATAAATTGTATAAGATTTCTGTTTTATTTGTAGTGTTTTGCTGTGTTTGCTTGAGACTCATCAATATGTTTTATTGTACTGGACTTAGCCATGACAGAGTGCACGACCTGGTGCAAGGGGTAATGGTGGTAGAGTCGCTTGAAAAGTGATCATAATATAATCAAATTTGACATCACTATAAATAGAGGAAGGTTGACAAAAAATAAAACCTACCGCAGCATTAACTTTAAAAAGGGAAACTATATGAAAAAATGAGAATGCTAGTTAGAGGGAAACTAAAAGGAGCAGTTGTGAGGGTTAAATGTGTGGAAGAGGCATGGAGGTTATTTAAAACATCATCTTGGAAACGCAGATTAAATGTATTCCACAAATAAGAAAAGGTAGCAAGGGGACCAAACGTCTGCCTGCGTGACTAAATGGGGAGGTGAATGAGGCTATTAGAGCCAAAAAGGCGTTCTTTAAAAAATGGAAAACTAATCCTAATGAAGAAAATAGGAAAGAGCGTAAGAATTGCCAAATTAGATTTAAAACACTAATAAGACAGGCCAAGAGGGAATTTGAGGAGCAACTCGCTAAAGATCAAAAAAATAATAATAAAGTTTTCCAAGTACATCAGAAGCAAGAAGCCTGCTAGAGAGTCGGTTGGGTCGCTAAATACCAGGGGGTGAAAGAGGCACTTGAGGTGGATAAGGACATCACAGGGACTAGAGGCTGAATACATTCTTTGCTTCGGTCTTCACCACTAAGGATGTTGGGACGGTACCGACGCTGGACAGAGTCTTTGTAGGTGAAGAATCGGAAGAACTGTCACAAATAAGTGTGACTCTGGAGGAGGTACTAGAGCAAATTGACAAAATAAATAGTAACAAATCACCAGGACCAGATGGTATTTATCCCAGAGTTCTGAAGGAACTCAATTATGAAGTTGCAGGCCTACTATTGGTCATTTTAACTTATCGCTGAAACCTGCCACTGTACCAGAGGATTGGAGGGTAGCAAATGTAACACCAATATTTAAGAAGGGCTCCAGAGGTGATCCTGGAAACTACAGACAGGTGAGCCTGACGTCCGTGCCAGATAAACTGGTGGAAATGGTCGTTAAGAACAGAATTACTGAGCATATTGATAAACATGGCTTAATGGGGAAGAGTCAGCATGGATTTAGGAAAGGGAAGTCATGCCTCACTAATCTATTAAAAATTTTTGAGGGTGTAAGTAAGCACATGGATAAGTGTAAGCCTTTTGATATAGGGTATTTGGACTTTCAAAAGGCATTTGATAAGATACCTCATGAGAGACTCTTGAAGAAATTAGAGAGTCATGGGATAAGAAGCAGTGTCCTATCGTGGATACACCGGTGAGGTGATTAAATTTTCATATGACACAAAGTTATTCATGGTAGTTAAAACCTGAGCGGACTGTGAAGAATTGCAGGAGGGTATTGTGACTGGGCATCCAAGTGGCAGAAGAAACTTAATGTGGACAAGTGCAAAAATGATGCACATAGGGAAAAATAACCCAAATATAAAATGCTGGGCTCTAAACCATTCGGTCATTGTGGAAAATACATTGAAATCCTCAGGTCAGTGTTTGGTGGTGGTCAAAAAATAGCAAACAGAATGTTAGGAATCATTTGGAAAGGGATAGAGAATAAAATTGAAAACATTGTAATGGCTCTATATAACTCTGGTACAACTGCACATGGAGTATTGTGTGCAGTTCTAGTGACCCCAACTCAAAAAAATATATAGTAGAACTAGAAAAGGTACAGAGAACGGCAACAAAAATGATCAAGGGTATGGAATGGCTCCTGTACGAAGAGAGGCTTGATAGGTTGTGGCTCTTCAGCTTGGAGAAAAGACAATAGAGGAGGGGATACGATAAGTTTATAAAATCATGAGTGGTGTGGAACACGTAAATAGTTAGCGGTTATTTACCTTCTCTAACAGTACTAGAACAAGGGAACGCTCCATGAAATTAACTGGCAGCTGATTTAAAACAAATAGGAGAAAGTATTTAACTCAGCACACAATTAACTTGTGAAATTTACTGCCAGAGGTAGTAGTCCAGGCCAGTAGTGTAGCTAGTTTTAAAAAGCGATTGGATAAGTTCTTGAAGAATAGATCCATTAATGGGTATTAGCCAAGTAGGTTTGGGGGACATAACCTGTTGCTGTTTTGAGGGCTGGAACAACAGGGAATGGATTGTCCATTGTGACCTGTTGGGTACTTCTCCCAAGAGACAAAGATTTGCCACTGTTGGAGACACGATGCTGACTCAATGGATCATTGATCTGACCCAGTATGGCACTACTTATGTTCTTATGGAGTACTTCATAAATGTCTATTGGGGCTGAAAGAATTGAAAGGCTAACACAGGACAGGGACACTATTGGAACTGGCCTATGGTGAGGCTTTGTACCCGGTGGCTGTCCCATATTTCTGGAACTTCCTTCCCCTGGAAGTTCACCAAAACACAAATCTGAGCATCTTCTGGAGGCAGTGCAAGACCTTCATATTTGGTGGATTGGAGGAATTTTAGGGGAGTGGTGTTTGTTTTTTGGGAGTGGGTGTTGTTTAACCTTTGTGTGTTTAACCTGTCCTGAGGGGAGATTTTAACCTGTTTTAATGTGTTACATCTAATCTGGCAATTCTTATACTCTTTCCTATTCTCTTCATTAGGACTAGCTTTCCATTTTTTTTTAAAGGACACCTTTTTGGCTCTTATAGCCTCGTTCACCTCTAGGTTTAGCCATACTGGCAGACGTTTAGGCCTCTTGCTACCTTTTTTTATTTGTGGAATACATTTAGTCTGCACTTCCAAGATGATGATTTAAATCATCTCCTTTTCCACACATTTAATAATAATGCCTCTTCCATGCATTTAACCCTCGCAACTGCTCCTTTTAGAAGAGTGATGTTGGTTTTTTGGGGGGTGGGTGATTTACATTTATATTCTACTTTGTGTGTTAACCTGTCCTGAGCCCTCAGGATAGGGCAGGCTAAAAGTTCGAATAAACATAACCTTAAAACAACCATTAAAAGGCCTGCTTAATTTCTCATTTTGAGAAATGAGATGAAATTTTTGTTCAGGGTCTGTTAACAAGAAATGTTCCTTACCTTTGGGTAGCTTTAACCAGGGGTAAGGCTCCCCAGACGTTAGTTTACTATTACTGCCAAGGGATTAAGTTACCTGCTGTTAACTGTAATCCAATGAGAATGGTACATAAACTATTTGTTTGTGTAATGAAATTAACCTGGAATCGGGGTGGGGTAGCCTTACTGAGAGGTAAATTTCCTTTGGGTAAGGAATGCTCTGTGTGATCCACGCTACTCAAAATATCTGACCTGATTCTGTTTGCATAATGTGGGCCAAAATATTAGACTTAATAAAAATTGGTGCTCAATTTTTGAAGCATATGAAAAGAGCAAAAGAAAAAGTTCTAAAAGGTGAGGTGGTGGTAAGGAAGTATTGCACTGAAATTTTGGATATTATTATTATTTTTATTATTATTTATTAGTGTTTATATAGCACCAACGATGTACTTGGCGCTTACAAAGAACAAGATAGACATGGTCCCTGCTCGAGAGCTTACAATCTAAAGACAGGGGTGACCATCTAATGCCACTTTGCACTAGATAAAAGATTTTCGCCTTCCGTCAATGGAAGTTTTGCCATTGACTTTGATCATGGGGCCAGGATTTCTCCCTGTGTGTGTGTTCTAAAGAGGAAAAAAAATCATGTATGTTCTCTCCCTCTCACATAGCTAGAATAAGTATTAGGAGAATGGTCAAGAATTTCCATTTTAGATAATGGTTTTATAGTCAAGCTAAATTCAAGACCGTGTATGTGTACTACACTGAAATTCATTTTGCTGGAGTTTTTTTTAGATAAAGCTTGTTGAAGTGTAATAAAAGCAACTCACTTATAACAGAAGATTTTACTGTTAAAAAAGGGAGAAGTTAATGCTGTAGCATGCAGTTTATAAAGTTAAGAAATCGTATGTTAAACATAATCTTGACTGTGCAGCACTAGCTATGTTTGCGCACAGGATACTGGGCTAGATAGGTCACTGGTGTGATCCATTATTGAAGTTTCTTATGTTCTTACTGTACTGTGTTCTAGCCCATATGCTGATGCATAACACAGATATAATTGTTCCCATACTTTTGAATAAAACAGCTGCAGGAGATTTTGCAGAGGCCATGAAGAATCAAGGTCTTTGAGGCACAGCTCCTTCGTATAAACAGTTCAATTATTTGATTGAACCAGTTTGGTGAGCTTGATAGAAAAGACTTTTAACCCCCCTAGAATTTTTAGTAACAATGAATTAATAGTTCATAGGAAACATGTGTTCCTATTCTAGCAATGTAAAGGACTTTATCTTTAATTTGAGCCCTGCCATAGTACTATTAGATCCTGGTTTATACAAAATTTAAATGCTACTTAATTATTGGATTTAAAGAGAAGCTTTACCAAGACCAAGTGGATAGAGACATTTTTGTGTTAGTAATATACTTATTTTTAAAGCAGCAGAGATACCGGTCAAATTCTTAAATTAACAGGAGAATCCTTCACCATTAAAGTCAATGGGAGTCTTGCCTTTGGCCGCAATCCCAATCGCCACGGGCACCACCATGTGCATGTGCGCGTGCACCCTCATATGATTTGCACATGTGCTGGGGGGGTGCGACTTGCACATACATACATGCGCGTGCACTGTATGTGCTACGTGCGCCGGTCCATGGGGCTTGGAATTGACCATATTGACTTTGATATGTGGCGGATTATGTCCCAAACCGTTTCTAGCCAATGGGCTGGAGAAGAATGTTAAGTTACCTTCTGAAACCCAATGTAAGCCTAAACTTGGCATTCCTGATAGGGATACTGTAAGACATCGGCAATTGGCTTGATCATTCACCTCCAAGTAATTGGTTCGTCAAGTTCCTAATTCTGTCACCATGGTCCAGTGTCTGGAGGTCAAGAACATTTCTGGATACGTCAAATATTTTGTGTGTGTACTACAAGTCAAGTTTATTCAACGGCTAACCAAAGGTCATTGCCGCAACCAAGGTACAAAATAAGATAAATACAATAAACAAGATGCGTTAGTGATTTAGTTTTAGTGTTTGTAGGAGTAGGCCTGTGTACTTATTAGATAATCCATTTAGTTCATAGCATTTAGAATAGTTAATAGCAGTTAGATTTAGTGTAGATATATATATATATATATATATATATATATATATATATTTATTAGATTTAAAAAAAAACCCATATAAAAACAAAAAAACCAAATAAAAAACAAAAGAAAACCATATAAAACCCAATAAAAAAACCAATAAACCATATAAAAAACAAAAAAAACACCCATAACATTTCCCGAATGGCCGAACCCAAACCCGGTGAACTAACCGACCTGCCGAACCGAACGGACGAACCAAACGCAGCCGAACCAAACGGACCAACCAAACGCAGAGGAACCGAACGGACGAACCCGATCCGCGATCTGTTCGCCCATCCCTAATGACCAAGGACCCCTAGCACCTTAACCCTCAGGTTCTTATATCTTTGGCAGACAAAAAGTATATGCTGAACTGTATCCGGTACTTGCATAAAGCAAGAGGAACAACTCCTCTGTTGGAATGGGACCCCCGTGTATCGTCCCTCCAGGACTGCTGAGGGGAATACTCCGCAACGGAAACGAGTAAAAGCTTGTCTTAGGGAGAATTTTGCCCAGGTAATTAAATAATTTGTGTCTCGAAGTGGACTGGGCAGAGGTTTATATAAGGAAGCGGCCCTCTGATTTTGGATCATTTCGGAGTCAATTTGAAGCTGTTGGTCAGCCAGCCTCTGCTTAACCAAAATCATAGCTTGCTTTATGCCCAAGGTCAATAAATTCCCTGGGAAGAGACCAAGCCTCCCCATAACAGCCTCCATCTTCTCCAACCAAGGGATCAGCAGCCCCTCATCCCAGGCTCTTCCCAAGAGGGAGCTATCGCATAAAGCTAAAAGTCCCACCTTTAGCCAAAGGCGGACGAGGGCTTGAATAGCAGGGACCCTAATTGGGAAACAGCCCATCTCTGCTTGCAGTAATACTTGCGGTGTTCCTTGAGGGACTCCCAATATAGCCCTAAGGAACCCATTTTGAATTGGTTCCAGTTGTTCCAAAAAATCAAAACCCCATACAGGGAAGGCATATAGCACCTGGGTTATAACCTTTGCTTGAAACAGTCGGAGAGCCGGCAGAATCATCTGGCCACCTTTGCGAAAATAAAATCCGCGTATTGCCCCCGCCGTTTGCCTTGACTGGACTTTTGCCATAAGCCAATGGTCTTTCCAACTAAGGGAATTGGAAAAAGTCACTCCCAGGGAGTGGGAAACCTGGGAGATCTGATGAGCACCAATTTGCCATCTATGCATAACCCTATGCTTTCTGCGGCCGATGATCAGGACCTTGGTCTTCTCGTAGTTGACATTTAAGCCCTCGTTACAACAATAGTCCCCCAACCGCTGCATTGCTCAGCAGAGGCCTACTGTGGATAGGGAGACCAAGGCCGTGTCATCGGCGTAAAGAAGGGCGGGTACCCTCCTATCACCAATCTGCGGGGGATGGGTGTCAACTTCAGATAAAAAGGGGAGAAGAAGATATTAAACAAGGCGGGTGCCAATAGGCACCCTGCCTCACCCCCCTATTTACTCCCACTTTTTGTGTCAGAACCCCCGCCCTATTAATTTTGACCTGTAGGGTGTTACTTGCGTGGAGCCGGGATATCAAGAAAAGAAGTCTCGGCTCCATCTGCAGTGCACAAAGCTTCTCCCACAGTCGGGTCCTGCAGATGGAGTCGAATGCCATTTTCAGATCTATAAAGCAAAGGTAGAACTTCAGGCCCTGATCTAAAGTCGTCTTAATAAGATGGGCAAGGACCAAAACATGGTCCACCGTAGAGCGGGCCCGCTGGAACCTCGCCTGCTCAGACATAATAACCTTCTTGTCCTCCAGCCACTCCTGGAGTCGAGACAATAAAAGCCTCGCATAAAGTTTGCCAATTATTTATTTATTTATTTAGTAGATTTTTATACCGCCCCATCCTGCACAGCAGCTCGGGGCGGTTTACAACAATAAAAACCATTTAAAACATTTAAAATACAATTATAAAACATATCAATAAAACAGGGTGGTATAAAAATAAATATACAGGTGGGGGATTAAAAACCCCCCCCCCCTCCCTCCCAAAGGCCTGGGCAAACAGCCAGGTCTTACAGTTCCGCCGAAATGTCAAAAGGCTTGGGGCCAGGCGAGCTTCCTCCGGAAGGGAGTTCCACAGCCGCGGCCCTACCACCGAGAATGCCCGCTCCATCGTGGCCCCCCGCTTAACACGGGGGACCTCCAGGAGGGCACCCCCGGCAGACCGCAGGAGTCGTTCCGGGGCGCGAAGGGCGAGGCGGTCCCTAAGGTAAGAGGGGCCAAGGCCGTATAGGGCTTTATAGATCATTACTAGGACCTTGAACTTGGCCCGGCACACTATCGGCAGCCAGTGCAGCGCTCGGAGCACCGGTGTAATGTGCTCCCGGCGACCCGTCCCCGTAAGAAGACGGGCCGCCGCATTCTGCACCAGCTGCAGCCTCCGGGCCAAGAACAAGGGAAGCCCCACGTAGAGCGCGTTACAGTAGTCGAGCCGCGAGGTGACGAAGGCATGGATGAGGGAGGCCAGGTCCGGGCCAGAGACATACGGACGCAGCCTACGTACCAGATAAAGCTGGCGGAAGGCAGCCTTAGCGACTGCCTCCACCTGCCGCTCCAGCCGCAGGCCTGCGTCCAATATGACCCCCAGACTCCGGACCTGCTGAGCTACAGGGGGGCAAACCCCCCCAATCAGGGGGGCCACCACCCCCTTCGCCCTCCCCACCACCATGACCTCCGTCTTATCTGGGTTGAGCCTCAGTCTGCTCCGTCGCATAATACTAAGAAGGCTAATAGAACGATAATTTCCAGAGTCCCTAGCATATCCTTTCTTGAATATTGGAACCATGACGCTATTAGCCCATGATCTGAGGATTCTTCCCGTAGTGTTAATATATGTAAAAATGGGAGCTAGGAGCCCCGCCCACCATTCTGGGTCCTCCTTCAGATTCTCCACTATGATTTGATCAGGTGCTTTCCCCCCTTACAGCGACAAATCAAATCTCTGATCTCCCCCTCCAAAACTGGGGGCCAATGCAGGAAAGAATCTGCTTCTTCAACAGAGGGGTTGGATCGGGGCGAGGGGGGGAACTGAAAAAATAGATTCGTAGAAACTTTCCCAGACTCCCGGAGGCAACAACACTGAGGCCATAACATCCTCTCCAAGCCTCATCTGGCGAATGCAACTCCAGAACTGGGTCGAGTTACCATCCCTTGCCGCTTTCTCCAACTGAGCCCACTGCTGCACTTGAAAAGCCAGGCGCTTAGAAGCAAGCAGTCGGCGATAAGAGGCACGAGTTCTCAAAAATACTAATTTGCTAACTGCCGAGGGATGGCTCTTTAGCCGGCCTGCCGTTTTCCTAAAAGATAGACGTAGCGACTGGCACTCGCTATCAAACCATCTCCTAAAATTCCCCGCATAAGAAGGGAAAGAGAATTCCCCGGACGCAAAAAGGATATGAGGAGAGTAGTAATCTGGTCAGGACCCAATTGAGCATCCAATGCTCTGGATTTTATTGAAAAACATAAGTGCTTAGTGATGGGATCCTTTTTAAAGGCCATAAAGCGCTGCACCACTCTAGGTGACCATCGCATTATTTTATATACTTCCTGTCGACCCAAATGACAACCCAACCCCTCATCTAGAGCGGGAAACTTCTGCCCCTGTGGATCATTCCATATTATTTGCAGTGGGAAGTGAGCAGTTTCAGTGCTTGGGAGGACAACTAAATTTGATATCCTCGGGAAGAAGGAAGATGAAACTTAAAAGAAGTCGATGGTACTTGACCCCTGGTGCGAATGGAAGGTATAACAACCCTCCTGATCCCCCTCCAACCTACCATTAAATGTGTGTACTACTGAATCTTAGAATAATTTTTAAAGTCACTTTTCATGCTGACTTTATTGTGTGTGTATCCTAATATTAAATAAAATAGTGAAAGGTTAAGCCATACTGTTGCCTCTGGAATACTTCTAAATTCACTAAGGAGATTATGATGCAATTATTCTCGTTTAGCTGAAGTACATCACCATACATATCAGGATTATTATTATTTTTTTTAACATCCTGATTCAGCTATAGTTCTGTGAATGTTAAATGAAATGAGTTTAAGTTTTTAATCCAACACTGCATTAATCTATATGGAGCCTTTGCATTGGCTTTTAATTATAACATGTGCATGTGCAATATAAAGGTTTCCTAACCAAATTATATGCCACAACCATTATTTTTTTAATTGTTTTTATTAAAGTGAGACTTCAGTGTTGATCTGTTCTTGGAGGTGAATGAAAGACTGGAATGAAACACATCTTGCTAGATCTGTATTTCTTAGATTTATCGTGTGCCCCAGCAAGTTTGGGAGTAATATGGAAACTTTCGATGTTAGTTGATGCTGTTCTCCTGACAAGAATGTCTATGCTGCTCCTCCAGGAATTGCAACTGAAAAGGTGCAGCCTGTGAGTACAGAGGATGTAAAATCTTGTTTGGATGACGTTTGTGACTTCTGTTTTGGCTGATTTTGTGGGCTGGTGCAGTCCTGGTCTAAAGTACAGCTGCTGCTGCTATGGAGGCACTGAATCTTGAGTAACAGTCTCTAATGTAGCCTGTTCTGTATTTTTGTTCCAGGTTCTTTTGTACAATGTGCAACTTGATATCATAGTAGCAGCTCCACTGACAGAACGCTTTCTGCCTACGGTGCCATGGAGCAAAGTGGAAGAGTATAAGAATGTCGAAAGAATCATGTGGAAGATGCATCCCCATGACCAGGATGTGGCTGGCTACGTGCACCAACTGGGGGAATTCTATCAGGTCAGTAAAAGAATGTTTGTAACATACCAGCTGTGATCCACAATGTCTGTAAGATACCAGCAGCGACCCTGGGGTGGTTTCATTGAAGTTTGCCAAGCTTCAGTGGAACTACTCTGTAATAAACGATTTGTTGATCATGACCACAGAGACTTAAATAAGTTATTGGATAGATCTAAAAAAACTGTATAATGATTGCTGCAATGAAAAGCAGAAGTATTAAAGAAGGAAAAAACTGCTTGGGCATCGGAAAACTCGGGTATGAAATGCAATTCAAAGGGTGTTAATAAACAACATGATAGACAAATAGGTGTCTATCAGGCCGTTCGTTAGTTGGATGCAGGTCAGGAATGTGTTCCTAATCCGCGTCCTCCTTGATTTCGAGGGCACCGCCATGTGGGCTAATGCATGAACACATGGCTCCTTCCCTGGCCTGAGTCCCTTTTTTAGATCTCCATTCTGCTCCTTCCCCTGTATGAAGGAATTGACTGTGGATCGCAGTTGGGGCCCGGAGGCTCTGCGTACCAGCTGTGAGTCCCACTCGACTGGAGCTCCAGCACATTGAGACACGTAACCCCATTTTCAAGCTTTACGTGTCCTCGGACACTTGCCCACATGTTCATTTATTGGGTGTTGTCATGAGTGACTGCGAAGAACTCTCACAATTTGAACATGAGGCCATCATCCTGTTCGTTTTCACTCAAAGGTGCTTTTTTCAGCTGCACAACTTGCGTAAACTGCACTTGTATTTATCTCAGGCTGACCTTCCTACAGCAACACGTGCCCTGGTACACACAAGACCTGGTTTTCCTAGTTCGCTCTTGGGCTTCCAGTAGTACTTCTCTGTAGCTTGTAGTTTGTTCAGAATGTGGCAGTGTAGCTGCCAGTGCTTACTGGTCTGGGCAGCCATGATCATATTATGCCTGCCCTGCGCACTCTGCTTTGACTGTTTGTAGAGCAGCAGTTTGCATTTACACTGCTGGTTTTCAGGGCCTGGAATGGTGTAGGCTAGGGATGAAACTCACTTCTTGGATCTTGCTGGTTCTTAACGAGAATGGGGTTTTCCCCTAAATGAGAAGAGATGAGAAAATCCCCCATTCTCACCGGGAACCGATGAGATTTGCAAGGCTGGGTGGGAGCTGGGGGCCAGGCGGGGTGCCAGATGTGAGCCAGGGGCAAAGACTTGCCCTCTGGCGAACATCTGGGCATGCTCAGAATCAGCTGCCCACATCCAAGATGGCACCTGCAGCATGCTGATGCTGCCAGTGGCATCTTTGAAAAGGACTGAGCATGCCCAGAAGGGACAATTCAGGCCCTCCTGAGCATGCCCAGTTTGTTGTTTTTATTTTCAAACTTATGAGCCTGGGAAGAGGCTGCACTTTGCGGGACTCCCTCCAGAGGGTATGTACCCTACCCCGATCCCCTGCTAGACCCCTGTTCCCCACTCTTGAGCCCTAGGCTCCTGCCCAGAATTTCTGTTCCTCGGCAGGCAGGGAGGCCGGGTGGGGGTGGCCTTTGATTTTCTCTTTCCTAGGAATATAAAGCGCATCTGGAAATAAAAGAATTGCATAATATGCAACAAAAGAATTGATACCTGCATATGTTTGTGATAAATAAGAAGTGGTTAGCTGTATACCCTGTGTACCCAGCCCTCTGCATTTTATATAAATGATCTGATGGTTTTGGCGGAAAACTGCCTGCCTGCTTGCTCTTAAACTTTCATATAGAATTATTCTGCAGTAACAAGAGAATTCTCTGTGAAACTTGGACTTTTAGACACTTCAAAAATGGCAAGTGCATGATATTGATAAAAGCATCCATTAATCATGGGTTTTCTTTTTAGCATTAGTCAAATGAAATGGAAGCATGACTGCATCTGCCAAATCTGAAACATTAGTTTGTCAAATTCTTGACTTGCACTGCAGCATGTTGGAGTCTCACTTGGTGCGTATAACAGCTTCTGGGAATTTATCTTCAACAACAGGAGGCTGTTCCTGGAGTAAGGGGCAAGTTCCCTGCATAGTGCATATGCAATAGACTGTAAGGCGCAAGGACCGTTTCCTGCTTTCTCAATTAAATTAAGGAAGGAAATGTACTGAATTTTTCTGATGTACTAAAATAACAAACAAAGCTCATTCTTGGTAATGCAGTGGACTATATAATGCAAAGCCTAGAGACAGGGTTCTTGTCCAGACCAGACCAAAAATGCACTAGTTTAATGGGTGGTTAAATTGACAATCTAGTTAAACTGGTGCAAAAATACTAGTGTGTGCTAACTTAAGCAGTGTACTTCTTTCACAAACATGTACGCTTTTGGGAGAGTGTAGGGATAAAATAGGAGCAAAAACTAGTGTGCACACACTCACACTAACTTAAGCTAAATGGATTTAAGTAAGGCTAAAGTTACAATACAAGTTAAAATCCAATAGAAGGAAGGTTTAAATCACTTTTATATGCATTAGAATTACAGCTTGTTGTTCCACTGTAAGAGTATGAAATCAACTTAATTAAACTGGTTCATTTTTCCAGTTTAGTCAATCTATGGGAAGTAGGTAATGCAGATCTAAGGGAGTAGGCTTTTAAATTGGCAAGAGTTAAGCTGTTATCTCAAAGAGAAGGCTATGTACATTTTTCACAAACATCTAAGCTTTTGGGACAGTGTAGGGAGAAGAGCTGTACACAGTGAGGTTTTGAAAGGAACAAATAACTTCCTTTGACTCTTCTATCGGGTCCTGGAATCCACCCTCACAAATGAGACACTTCTGTGAATTTTGCCACATTTGATAAGCCTGTTTTTGATTACTTATGAGCTGAGTTGTCATTACTTATTTCATAATATTTAATAGCCTGACTTTTTTGGAATCAGCACCCTAACATGTGAGGACATAGCAGAGCTGGGGAATGGTTATCATATGCTTCCTAGAACTGGATAAGTGTAAAAAAGTGTTTTGACTACGCTTATAAAATCTAAATGTCGCAACACAGTTGATTCCACATTTTAAAGCACTAAAACACTGTGGAACTCCCTTCCCCCAGAGGTTGATCCCGAGCATCTTGCTGAGGCAGTGTAAGACCTTTCTGTTTGTAAAGGCATTTGGCAGACAAGGATAGGGGATGGGGGGTTTGGGATAGCGCTGTGAGGGGGTTTGGATGTGGGAAATGAGGTGGGTGTTGTGGGGTTGTATTGTTTTGAGGTTTTTTTGTCTCTATGTTGTAAGCCTCCCTGAGCTTTTTTTTTTTTTTTTTTTTAAAGGAAAGGGTGGGATGAAAATCTAAATAAATAAATAAAATCCATTGTAATGGGGTACATTGTTTACTCCATGGAAACTAAGTGGCTGTACTTTAAAAATATCCTAATTGCTTTCAGAAACCTAATTTACTATGCAAAATTACCCTTAGAAAAGATAGATTTATGTCTCTTAAAACCAACAGCAAAAAAGTGTTGTTTTACTCATTTGGGTGGATCCTCAGGCAGTCTACATCAGCATAGCCCTGTTGACTTCATCCAATCGAAGCTATGTCACCAGGGGTGACTGGGCTTCTAAATGGCAGATGAAATTTAATGAGGACAAGTGCAAATTGATGCACCTAGGGAAAAACAATCCAAACTGTACGTACACAGTGCTGGGTTCTAAAGTAGGAGTTACCACTCAGGAAAAGGACCTTGGAGTCACTGTGGACAATACATTGAAATCCTCAGCGCCATCAAAGAAGTAAACAGGATGTTAGGAATTATTCGTAAAAGGACAGAGAATCAAACTGAAAATATCACAGTGCCAGTATACAGCTCTGTGGTGCTACCACACCTTGAATATTGTGTGCAGTTTTCGTCGCCCCATCTCAAAAAAGACATAGTTGAAATAGAAAAGGTACAGAGAAGGACAACAAAACTGATACGGGGTCAGAGCTCCCCTGTGACGAGAGATTGAATAGGTCTAGGCTCTAGGGATGTGCACCAGAGCCCCATGTCATTTTTTGTTTTCATTATTGTTATCAAAATGTGTCATTTTATCATTATAACAACAATGTCGTTTTTGTTATCGATACCGATACTGGTTTCAGACAAAAAAAATATTTTCGTTATCGATATCATTTGGTCTTGTGATCTCGCAAGACCAAAAACCAGAAACGGTATTTCGATCACGTGTTTTGTTGTGTGCGGTGGCGTGGTGTCTTTGTGGCTTGTGTGAAGTGAACTTGTGTGAAAAATTGGTTGTGAGCTTGTGTGTTGTAGCTGTGTGTGTGGTTTGTGTGTGTCTCTGCATGTCTGTGAGGACTGAGGATGGAAGGTGAAGGAAGCAGTGGTGGTGGTGGTAGGAAAATGAAGCTGAGGAGCAAGGTCAAGGTGGAGGAGGAACAAATGGAGGCCCAGCCTGGACCATCTGGTGAGGTGGTGGAGGTGGGCTCCTCACCAGTGGAGGAAGAGGGCAGAGGAGGTGCCACTGCTGCCAGGTTTGTAAAATTTATTTTTGTTTGTTGTTCCATATAACTTTGAGGACAAGAATACTACCATTTAGAGGAAGCTTGCTGACGTGCGGGTGGTGGGCAGTCAGGCACAAACAGCGGGCATCAGCGGGTGGCAGCAGGGAGCAGGATTTGCACGTCTTCCTGGGTCTGCCACACATGGAGAGAGGTGGGGGGGGGGGAGAGAGAGAGAGAGAGAGAGACGGGGGGTGGGGCTCTTTCAGCAGTCAGGCACACGCTGCAGCATCCACACAGAGACGTGCCAGCAAGAGTCTCAACTTGCCAACAGTAGCACCCCAGGAAGGGCAGGATTTGCACGTGTCTTATTTCTGGGTCTGTCACAGAGAGCGAGACAGACAGAAGAGGGGCTATTTCAACAACAACAACAACAACAACAGCAGCAGCAGCTAGAGTCTCAATCTGCAGACACTACAGCACCCCAGGTGGTGGTGGTGTATGTGGGAGAAAGGGAAAGAGGCGAGTAGGCAGCACTGCAGCACCATCCATCCACTTGGTGTGGGAGAATGGGTATTTTAGTCTGGGAAGGACTAGAGGCATCACCATAAATGCATGATATTATGTAGGTGTTTGTGTTCCTGTTTCAGAGAGGGTGATGATGAGGACGCTGCTATTCCAGGCCCATCAAGGCGGACATCTCAGGGCCAAACCAGGCCAACAAGGTCCATGGTATGGAAATATTTCCATACCCTGAAAGGCGGATTCGCAGAATGCAAGGTAAGGTACGGGGGCTGGAACAGGGAATGGATTGCCCTATGACCTGTTAGGAAGTCCCCTGCAGAGAGAGAGATTGGCCAGCCACCCACTTGTGGAGACAGAATGCAGTCAGGGCTTGATAGACCATTGGTCTGACACAGTATGGCACTTATGTTTCTATCTTTTTTTATTTTCTTTAGATCTGCGACAAAAAAATCAAGAGAGGGTTGCAGGGGACCATGTCAGGGCCGATTGCCCATATCGAGACCGTCCATCTCATCGAGGTAACGAGGGATGTGTCTCGAGTCGGCAGGAGCAGGGAGGAACATCGGGCAGAGGAAGGCATGCCAGAAGAGGGGCCATCCAAGTCCTTCCTCCTCCAGTTCCTCTGAGGATTGTCCAGCCCCCCAGCAAGAGGAGACCCCCAAATCGAGAGCATTTTGGGCCTCACTTAGGATGTCCACAAAAAAAAGTCAGGCTTCAAGGCCCACACTCAAAATATGGAGGAGAGGCTGGTGGAGCGATTCGAGGAGCTCCAAATCAGAGAACGTGAGTGCGTATAAGGAGTACCTAAGGACTGAAAAAGGCGCCCTTGAATCGTTCCGCCAGTCCCCGGTGGCATGGATGGCATCCATGGTGGGGGCCCTGGACATTGCGAGGCGACATGGGGCAGAGATGGATGATGTGCCCACACCTTGGTCCCATGCACCATTGTCCCCGTTTCCCCACATTACAGGGGACAGGCCCACAGACCCTCAAGTTATTTTTCTATGTCTTTTTATATTGTTAATGTTTGTTTTTTTCAAAGGTTTTTCAAAAGTTAAAATGTTTTTTTGAAATTTTTTATAAAAGTTATATTTGTTACTGAGTTTGAGCTGCCCAATCTTTTATTCCTCTGTGCTTCTTCTGGCAGGTGGCAGAATCTCATTCCTCATTGTATATACAGCTTGTCAGATCCCTACCTGACAGCAGCAGCACATGTAGCGTATTAGCCTCAAGATGTGCCAGCAGGGTCTCAGCTTGCAGAGAGCCTCCCAGGAGGGTCAGGGCTTGTGTCTGTGTGGGTGTGCCAGAGAGAAAGAGGCTGTGGCAGTCTGGCAGAGGCATAAGCGGGCATCGGCAGGTGCACTGCCCGCTCTCACGAGAGATCGCCGCATGGGGGGAAGCCTTGGGAAACTGAGTTGTGATATATAATACTTGGTTACATTTGTCGGTTGGTCCCTTTGAAGACCTCGAGTGGAGAGGTGTGTTCAGCTCATAGAAAGATCGCGCCAGGGAGGGCAGACTTGCAGACAGCGCCCCAGGTAGAGCAGCCAGCCAGGGATATCATATTGTCTGTGAGGGGGTGCCAGAGAGAAAGAGACAGAGGCTCTTTGGCAGTGGGCAGCAGGTGCTGGTGGTGGGCGGGCGCCAATGGCCACTGGCCAGTCAGGCACAAGCAGCAGCAGCACCCAGATGATGGTTCTTGAGACTGGAGTCACTGACTACTTCTGGATGCAGTGGAATGGAATGACAGCCCCCCATGACTGGAGTGATGGTCCCAGGATCTTGATGATGGTTCCTGGGACTGACATGGACTAGGAACGGTTGGGTGGAAATGTGTGGGTGTGCCAGAGAGAGAGAGAGGCTCTCTGGCAGTGGGCAGCAGCGGATGGCTTTTATACTAGAGGAGCTCAAGAAGTTGATGATGGTTCTTGGGACTGGAATGGCTGCTTCTGGATGCAGTGGAATGACAGCCCCCCTTGACTGGAACGATGGCCCCAGAACCCTGATGGTGGGTTCTGGGACTGGAGTGGCAGCTTCTGGATGCAGTGGATGGACAGCCCCCCATGAGCGGAATGACAGCCCCAGAACCCTGACGGTGGGTCCTGTGACTGGAGTGGCAGCCGCTACATACAGTGGAACGACAGCCCTCCGTCTCTGGAACGTAGGCCCCAGAACCCAGAGGGTGGGTCCTGGGGCTGGAGTGTCACTGGCTGCTGCTTGATGTAGTGGAATGACAGCTCCCCGTGAGCGGAATGACTGCCTCAGACCCCTGATGGTGAGTCCTGGGGCTGGAGTGGCTGGCTGCTTTGGGATGCAGTGGAATGACTGCTCCCTCTGAGCGGAATGACGGCCCCAGAACCCTGATGGTGGGTCTTGGGACAGGAGTGGCAGCTTCTGGATGATGTGGAACGACAGCCCTCCCTGCCTGGAACGTAGGCCCCAGAACCCTGATAGTAGGTCCTGTGGCTGGAGTGGCTGCTTCTTGATGCAGTGGAATGACAGCTCCCTGTGAGTGGAATGACAGCCCCAGAACCCTGATGGTGCGTCCTGGGACTGGAGTGGATGCATCTGGATGCTGTGGACGGACAGCACCCCATGACTGGAACGACGGCCCCAGAACCCTGATGGTGGGTCCCGGGACTGGAGTAGCTGGCTGCTTCGGAATGCAGTGGAAGGACAGCTGCCTGTGAGTGGAATGACAGCCCCAGAACCATGATGATGGTTCTTGGGACTGGAGTGGTAGCTTATATCTGTTTGCAGACAGCACCACATGGGGAGCAGCAGGAGCCGGGCATGTTTCTGTGTGAGGGATGCCAGAGAGAGAGAGGCTGTCTGGCAGCGGGTGGCAGAGGAGGAAGAAGAGGAGCATCGGAGGAGCAGGCAGGAGCTTGGCAGCAGCGGTGGAACCAGGGAAAGAGAGAGAGACTCTCTGGCAGGGGGCGGAGGAGGAGCATCGGAGCAGCAGGCAGTCAGGCAGGTGGGAGTATGGCAGCGGCAGCAGCAGCAGAAGCAGGGCATGTTTCTGTGGGGTGATGCCAGAGAGAGGTTATCTGGTAGCAGGCAGCAGCGTGTGGCATCGGAGGAACGGCCAGGTGGGAGCTTGGAAGCAGCAGCGGCAGGGCATGTTTCTGTGGGGTGGTGCCAGAGAGAGAGAGAGAGAGACTCTCTGGCAGTGGGCGTTGTGATGTGGCATCGGAGCAGCAGGCAGTCGGGCAGGTGGGAGCTTGGCAGCAGCGCTGGCAACAGGAGCACTGGCAGGGCATGTTTCTGTGGGGTGGTGCCAGGGAGAGAGGCTCTCTGGCAGCAGGTGGTGGCAGCGTGTGGCATCGGAGGAGCAGGCAGTCAGGCAGGTGGGAGTTTGAGCAGGATGCACCCCTCTTTCTCCCCAGCCCCTCTCTCTCGGTCTCATTCTAGCAGCGGGAAGGTCCTCTGCTTCTCTCTCATTCTAGCAGCGGGGAGCCTTTCTGTGTCTCTCTGGTCATGTACGGCGGAGCATGTCTCCCTCTCTCTCACTCTCTCGTTCTATTAGCGGGAAGCTTCTCTCTCTCAAATGTGCCCTCACCCTCACTTTGGGTCCAAGGCCAGCTCAGGGAAACCCAGCAGCAGCAGGTTGACCTTGAGGAACAGGAGCTGCTTCACCAACTCAGCAGCCGGCTTCGAACCGTGGGATCTCACTGTGTCTCCTGCCACCGAAAACACCCATTTTCTGGGCACGCTGGTTGTTGGGCAGGACACTAGTTCCTGTGCCACCCTGGTTAGAGCCTAGCATATTTTCCCCTTCTCAGCCCAGTACAGAAGGGGATCGCTGCTGAAATCCACCACCAGCTTCTTGAGATACTTTGCCACTGCCCGCTCCGCAGTGTCAGGCTCCTGCTCCCTCTGCCTGCTGCTGCTGCCACCAACCTCCTCCCCAACTGCATCTGCCCACGCTGCCTGCCCTGGAGTCCACTCGGGGCGGCTGATGGCCAAGGAGCTGCTGCTCCTGGGAGTGGTCTGCATCTCCGCCCTCCTGCTGCTGCTGCATGACCCTTTTGACTGCCCACACCCTCTCCACCAGAGCATGATTCCTCAGGGTGAAGTCTGCAGTGCGAGCTGCCATGCTCGCCTTTTCCCTGGGGTCCAGCATGGTGGAGAGTATGTATATCTCCTTCTGAATGAGAGGGTCAAAACGCCTGCTCAGCCCCTTTTTCAACTTTTATACTAGGGCCACCACCTCTGGTACAAGTTGCCACTCCTCCTCCCCCTAGCCTTGGTCCCTCAGGAAGTCTTCCATCCTCCTGATGAGACTTTGGACCAGGGGGATTACTTGGCTTAGGGTGGCCGTCGCTGCACTCAGGCTCTCCATCACATCCTTAAAGGGCTTAAGGACATGCACGGCCTGGGCCATCGTTGTCCACTCCTTCTGCCCTAGTGGCCTTTCCACCCCAATTTCCCCCTCTGAGGCTACCTCGTGCAGGACCCGCCTCTGCTCTACCAGATGCTCCATCATGCTATAGGTGGAGTTCCACCTGGTGCTGACATCCTGCATGAGGCAGTGCTCCTGCACCCACAGTTCCACCTGCTTCTCCTTCAAGAGGTGACCACCCTTCACGCTCTTGTTAAAGTACCCTGTAATCTTCCTGCCCTTCTTGATTAACAGGATAAGGGGGCTGCTGCTGCGCTCTGCTGCCTTCTCCCCCAGGCCCAGGGCAGTGAAGGGTGTGGATAGCGCAGGGGATATGCTGGAACCCGCCCTCGAGCACTGCCTTCATGTTCGCAGCATTATTGGTTACCACGAACTCCCTGGCGAACGGGGCTTCCTCCCTTAGTCACCCCTCCACCATGGTGTCCAAGGCTCCCCTTATGTTGATGGCAGTGTGTCTCTCATCAAACACCTGGGCCTGAAGAAGGGCCCACCTGTACCCTGCCTCCTGCCACCTGCTGCTCCTCCTCCTGCCACCTGCAGTTGCCACCAGTGAGCAGTCAGGGCCAGGTAGGCATATTGTGCATTTCACCACAGACATTTGGAGTAACCGAAATGCACAACTGCCCCACCTGCCCTGGCCAGTTGCTCTCTCACCCACTCTCTGGCTGCCTGGTACAGGCTGAAAAGTGGTGCATGAGGGAAGCTGGTACTGGGGTGCCAGCAGTGCCAGCAGCTGGTGGAATCCCTGGTCCTCCACAATGTTGAATGGCTGGCCATCCAAGGCAATCATCTCCCCCACCCGCCTGGTGATCTTGATTGCTGCTGGATGACTCACTCCACCACGCCCCAACTGCCCAAACCCCAGATCTTCCATTGTGACCGGCTGCTGCTGCTGCTGACAGGAGATGGGACCTGCTGCTGCTCTCCCTCCTTCCCCTTGCCATGAGCAGAGGGGGAAGGTCTGCTGCTGCTTGTGCTTGCTGCAGCAGCGAACCCACTCCTGTCCAGTTTCCGATGTCTATTGCACCTATGTCAGGTCCTCGTGGGAATTCATGCCATTGTTACTGAGATTCCCCTTCTTATTCCCACAACACACTACCTTCCCACAGTGAAGGCAGGCCACCTGGCTGCTGTTACCTGGGATCACTTCCTTGAAGTGATCCCACACAGGCCCCTCTGGGGCACCCTGAACCCTTCATGCCACCGCTGGGGGTCACTGCTTTTGTCCCCAATGGGGTCACAATAGAATCATCATCATGACCAGGAGTCTCCTCCACCTCCTCGTCGCTCCCCTCATTGCTGCCAAGCTCCATGACACCTCCCATGCTGAAGCTGCTGCTGCTTCCACCTTGCTTGCAGCATGGGAGGAGAGGATGCCCTGCTGCTATTTGCTGAAGCTGGGCTGCTGCTGCCGAAGTGGGGAAGGATGCCCTCAAATACATCCTCCCCCCAAATCCTCAAAATCCCTGAGGGGGTGGGGGAGCATGTCCAGGAAAGGTGGTTTCCCCTGCACCACTCCCAGCAACAGCGCCCACATCATCATCATTGCTCCTGGGGCTCCCTATACCAATATCATCTGCTGCCCCCAGTGAAAAATCGCTGCTGGCAGTGCCAGCTGCTGCTGGTGCCTCCAGAGGGGTGGGGGGTGTAGTGCTACTGCTGCTGCACACACCCCTTTCCTTTGGCTCCCTCCTTCAGTACCACTGCTACCCGTGGAAGGCTGCGGCTCCCTGCCTTCCGCATATGCCACTCCCGAGATCTCTGCTGCAGCAGCCTATTCCTCTGATAAGACCTGACGCCTTGAGGGGAAAAAATCAGGTCTCTTCAGCTTGGTCGGTGGGCTGCCAGAAGTGGCAGAGGGCTTGCCAACTACCCCAGAGGCTGAACTAGGAGTTCTTCCCTTTCTCATTGTAAATGTACATAAAATTGCACAAAGAAATAAAGAATGATTATATATACACAAAACCTAACCTAATTCTACTTATCCTATAATTCTAATATAATAAAATAGACTAGCCTAAATAGCTATATAATATCTAATCTCTCTCTAGATGTACATAACTAATATCTATCGACATCTAAATGTCTATAGTATCTATATCTATCTATAATGTACAGGGCAGGGAAAGGGAGATGGTAAAAGGTAGGGTATATGAGGAACGAAAGGAATTGGTAATATGCAATGAGAGCTAGGGAGAACTTTTTGTATGCACGCACCAGTTCTGTAAAACGCAACCTGACAAGCGGAGAGCTCTCACAGAACAGAGAAAAAACACATGGCTCACCCGTTATAAAGGGTTGCAGTGCCCTCCCCCACAGCCCCCTGATTGGTTGTGGTAGGCAGCAGGCATTGAGCAATCACAGAGTGCCATGAGACTGGTGGGGCCTGATTGCGCTGCTCATTGGCCAGCGATGCATCCATCAGATACTGTGGAGCTGCTCGTCCTCCCTCCCAACCCAAGGCACAGTTCAAGAGTTCAAGCCTGTTTAGGGCTCCGAGATGTCCGCTCCCTCCTCCCCTCTCCATTTCCGTCCAAAACAAAACTGCAACTGTCACTAATAATGACAACAATAACGACATTGTCGTTCTCGTTATTCTCGATGGTTGTTATCGTTATTGTAATAACAAAAACGACATGTACACCCCTACTGGACTCTTCAGCTTGGAGAACAGATGACTGAGAGGGGATATGATAGAAGTTTATAAAATCATGAGTGGTGTGGAACACGTTAATAGGGAATGGTGTGCCTCAGGGATCTGTATTAGGACCGGTGCTGTTTAATGTATTCATTAACGATTTGGAAAAGGGTGTTAAGAGTGAGGTAATCAAATTTGCAGACAACGCCAAGTTATTCAAGGTAGTTAAAATACGAACAGACTGTGAGGTACGGCTACAGGATCTTAAGACACTGGGTACCTGGGCATCTAAATGGCAAATGAGATTTAATGTGGACAAGTGCAAAGTGATGCACGTTGGGAAAAATAATCCAAACTATGCGTACACAATGCTGGGTACTAAGCTAGGAGTTACCACTCAAGAAAAGGATCTGGCGGTGGTTGTGGACAATACAATGAAATCCACAGTGCAGGGCACAGCAGCAGTCAAAAAAGCCAACAATGTTAGGAATTATTCGGAAGGGGATAGAGAATAAAACTGAGGATGTCCTAATTTGTCTATACAAATCAATGGTGCAACCGTACCTCGAATATTGTGTGCAGTTCTGGTCGCCCCATCTCAAAAAAGACATAGCTGAACTAGAAAAGGTACAGAGAAGGGCAACAAAAATGATCAAGGGCATGGAAGGGTTCCCGTATGAGGAGAGACTTGGTCGGTTGGGGCTCTTCAGCTTGGAGAAGAGACGACTGAGAGGCGATATGATAGAGGTCTATAAAATCATGAGTGGTGTGGAACTAATAAACAAGGAGCAGTTATTTACCCTCTCAGCTAGTACTAGAACTAGGGGATACTCCATGAAACTCATGGGTGGCAAGTTATAGCAAATACAAGAAAATATTTTTTCACTCAGCTTATAATTGGGTTGTGGAATCTACTGCCAGAGGCTGTGGTAAGGGCCAGTACTATAGCAGAGTTTAAAAGAGGTTTGGACAAGTTTCTGGAGGATAGGTCCATTAGCAGCTATTAGCCAGGTAGATAATAGTTTATTGTGTGGCCAATGGCCTTTGCAAATATAAAAAAGAATAAATCATATAAAACAGGGTTGATTTTCTTACAGTTGCCAGATAACGTATCATCTCATATACAATTTATGTAAAATTTTCCAAGACATAAACAACCCAGAACAGTTCAATTATCCACAATCAAATTAATTGAGCAATAATAAACAATCAGGACATAAACCAATTAAATCCATACATAGGCAGGTGTACTTAACGTATGATTCAATATCTATGCCCCATCCTGCCTTGCTCCTGAAGAGATTTTAATAGTATGTACTTGCCCTAAAAATTGGGCCACCTTCCCAGAGGCTATGCTGGAACGATCATCCAGTAAGAACTTAAGATAGAACACCTCCGACCTACCAGGAAAGGGAGCTAAGAGTGGGAGAATCAGTCCTCTATGGGCCTCTACCAAAAAAAAAAAAAAGACACTCCAGGATAATGTGTTCCAGTGACTCTACTCGGCCAGAGTGACACTAACATAATAGTTGAGCTAATGGAATGCCCTTATAGCGGCTCTCCACCACTGCCAAAGGGAAACAGTTGAGCCTTGCTAAAAGCATCAGCCTTCCGTTCTGTGGCCGCAGGCCACCGTCTAAATAAAAAAATGGGATGGGAGAGTCATTAGCCCATTGTAAATACATGGCCTGGGACCTACATTCCTCAATTGTTGACCTCATGTTCTGACGCTCAATATCTGCCAGTCTCCTTAAGGTTAATCTTTTTGCTGCACTATAACCCAATGGGGAGAGGAGCACAAGGCTTAACCCCAAGGTATTTATCTTCTCCTTCACCTCCAATACCCAGAGATTCTGCGGCCTGTCTTTAATTGCCAACAGTGATAAAGGAGCAGCTAGGCCGAAATGCAGTCTGAGCCAGAAACCAATCGCGGTTGACCAAACCCTTTCCTGCATTGATTGAAGTCCACACTCCATAGTAAGAGCCATACTACTGGCCCCAGGCGGAGCGGACAGTAAGGCACGAATAAAACCTGTTTGCAATTTCCCCAAGTTTTTCAATTTCCCCAGGGCCCATAGTTGCACCCCATACAGCAGAGAGGGAATACACTTTTGGTTAAAAATCCTAACTGCCGGTGCAAGGATCTAAAAAAGGACAATAGGGCCTTCATGTACTGTTTTGCCTTGGTCTGGCTAGCCTACATTTGAAGCATCCAACCCCCGTTCGCCTGAAACAGGAGACCCAGATACTTATAGCTCTTAACTTGTAAAATCTCCCTCCCACCCATCCGCCACTTATGCACTAGCTTCCTGCGAGAAAAGAAAATCACTTTCGACTTCTCATAGTTCAGTTCTAAGGAATTCTCACTACAGTAATTCCTGAAGGCCTCCAGGGAGTGCCTCCGTCCCACCTGGGAACGAGAGAGCAGCACTGTGTCATCTGCCTAAAGAAGACACGTTATAATAGTATCCCCAAACTGAAGGAGTGGCAAGCAAGAGTAGCGAGCACCTGTACCAAATCATTAAGATAAATGTTAAACAAGGTGGGTGCCAGGACACATCCTTGCCTGCACCGTTCGGTCTTCATGTTACCAGAAGGTGCCTTGCTGGTTGAGCCTAACCCTAATAGAAGTGGTGTTATTATTATTATTATTATTATTAACAAACATTTATATAGCACCAGCAGTGTACCTGGCACTTTACAAACTGATAGTAAACTAAAACTAATTGGCATGTAGTTGCCCGGAATTGCGGAAAGGCCCTTTTTTAAATATCAGAACAACAGCAGCTTCCCCTCAGTCCATAGGAACTTTACTTGTGGCATTAATCGATGTAAATAGAGACGCCAACACCGGGGCCCACCATTCGGCCTGAGCTTTAAGCAGCTCAACCGCCAAAAAGTCAATTCCTGGGGCTTTACCTCCTCTAAGGGTACCTATCAACTCCAATACCACCTCATTTGTCACTGGTTCCCTTTGTGGAATAGCCTCAGTAGCCTCTGGAACAAAGGTTGAGGGGCCTGGGGCAGAATACAAAGATTGAAAATGGCCCACCCAAGTCGCCTCCGTAACCATCATCTTACCCGGGTCAGACTTACTCACATTCGGGTCCCATTTAATTCCCTTTACCAACTTCCAGAATTTGAAAGACTTAGTATCCTTAGAAGCCCTGCCTAATTCCTCCCATACCAATCTATAATGTTCCTCTCTTTTTGCCCTTAGCAAGTTCTTATAATCGCGCCTACCCTTTGCCAATTTGGGCCATAGTTCCAGCCCATTACAAGTTCTAAATACCCTATATAGGCATCTTACCCTCGATCTAGCCACCCTACAGTCTTTATCANCTGTAGTTGCCCGGAATTGCGGAAAGGCCCTTTTTTAAATATCAGAACAACAGCAGCTTCCCCTCAGTCCATAGGAACTTTACTTGTGGCATTAATCGATGTAAATAGAGACGCCAACACCGGGGCCCACCATTCGGCCTGAGCTTTAAGCAGCTCAACCGCCAAAAAGTCAATTCCTGGGGCTTTACCTCCTCTAAGGGTACCTATCAACTCCAATACCACCTCATTTGTCACTGGTTCCCTTTGTGGAATAGCCTCAGTAGCCTCTGGAACAAAGGTTGAGGGGCCTGGGGCAGAATACAAAGATTGAAAATGGCCCACCCAAGTCGCCTCCGTAACCATCATCTTACCCGGGTCAGACTTACTCACATTCGGGTCCCATTTAATTCCCTTTACCAACTTCCAGAATTTGAAAGACTTAGTATCCTTAGAAGCCCTGCCTAATTCCTCCCATACCAATCTATAATGTTCCTCTCTTTTTGCCCTTAGCAAGTTCTTATAATCGCGCCTACCCTTTGCCAATTTGGGCCATAGTTCCAGCCCATTACAAGTTCTAAATACCCTATATAGGCATCTTACCCTCGATCTAGCCACCCTACAGTCTTTATCAAACCACTGGGTATGTGGTCAGCCCCCCCCCTCATGGGGGGAGCTGCCCCACTCCCCCTGAAAGCTAGAAAGGGGAAGATTCAGTTCATCAAATGTTAGTAAGAAATCAGGCACTTTTCGGGAGAATCCGATCCCACCAAATTCTTAGCATGTTGCATCCCACCTGGGGATACAAGAGCTGATGATAATTCCATCTCCAAATCCTTGTTCCGTGGTCTCCTGATTAACCCCTGGGCACCAGGAGTATCTACTACAACAGCTCTACAATCTGTAGCCACATCTATAGGAGAAACATTGGGGCCTCCAAGGGCAAAAAAGAGTGGTAGATGATTGCTACCTTGCCACACACCCACCTCAAAATCACAAACAAGGGGGATGACATCCGCAGACACAGCCGCGTAGTCTATGGTACTACATCCCCTACTAGAGAGGAATGTAAAATTGCCTGGGCAATCACTCCAAGCTCGACCATTCAACAAATACAAATCACGCAGGAGCGTTGCCAATTCACAACCATTTAAATTTGAGCCCCCATCTTTCCCACAACGAGGCGGCAAAGGGGAAGCATCCTCCTCAATCCAAAAGTCCCTTTTTGGGGCAATATCCTGATCACACAAGTCCATGCGGGCATTGATATCCCCTGTTAGAAGAAAGGCAGCCTCAGGATACAGCCTTTGGATCCTTAACAGCAAATCCAAGAGACCCAGCCAAACAGCCCCTCATACCCAGCAGAGTTATTGGGCGGGACATATATGGTAATAACCAGCAATGACCAATTTGGGAATTTTAGCAGGCACCTGCTGGCATTGGGAAAATCCAATGAAAGAGAAGCCATAGCTTCCAGCAAGGAATTGACCAGGCAGGCTGTCTCCCCACCTGGCCTACCCCGCGAAGCTGTTTAACGCCTTACTCCAATACACCTTATACCCAGGGCAAACAGGTTGGCTAACGCACCAAGTTTCTTACATTAATATTATGTTAAAATTCTTCAAGAAGGAGAGACAACCCGGGTCCTGCAATCTAGAGTTCCAGCGTGCTACATTCCAAGATACAACATTTAAACATGGTGTTACCCCTCCATTGTCAAGTCAATCTACCTTGGTTTTGATCTCTAAAGCCCCATTATCCTCCCCATTTAAATTAACCTGAACCCAACCATTCCCCATTGGGGGGGGGGGAAACACCCTCTCCAGATGGTACTACCCTCCGCTCTTCTAGCACTGGGGGGGGATAGAGCCCACAATATCCTCCACTGACTGTTTCCCCACCCCACCCCTATTACCATCCTGTACTTCCAGGGCTGTATTATGCCATTGACCCTCCATCTCATGGTTTACTATCCCAGATCGCAAATTGTCCGAGTCTGATGCCCCACCAAACTCCCAATCCCCTAACTCTTGGAACCTTGTCCAGTCCCGACTAGTCTCTTTCGAAAGGCCTGTTCCAGGGTTGGCAACCACGAGGCCAGGCTCTCTGCCCCCATCAATGCATATCAAATTTTGAGAGGTATCCAAAGCATGACACGTTACCTCGGCTTCTAATGCCAGTGGATACTCCCTAACGGCAGCTCTCCCCCCACCCCACCCCCAAAACAAGCGGAGGGGCAGGCACCAAATTACCTACTCCATCCGGATCCTGAGACCACTTCCCCTGGGTCTGTAGATTAGATTGTAAAGCTACTGGACTTAAAATATCTCCGAGGGCTTCCCTACTGCCAGTAGCACTGGAAACACTTACTCTCTGACCACCCTCCATAGCAGCCAGGGGAAGGGCCTCCTTCCCGGGAGACATCCTAGCCTCTGGAGACCCCTGGGCGTTAACTTGCATAGGGCTAACCTGACTAGAAGGGAGGGCATCCAAGACCGCAGGCACCTGACTAGGTAGCGAGCGAGATGCATCCAGACCCTCCCCATCCTCCAGTCAGGGCCTTCGTATAGATAGATGGCTATTGACATAAATTTTAGCCAAGCGTAACCCCCTATTATGTAGATATTCATTTGCCCTCCAAATTTGGTCGGGTAGTACGCTATTCCTGAATGAAACCGCAGCCCTGAACAGGTCCCTACATCTACACAGTACCCTTATTCCTTTGATATCTGTCAGGTAGCAGGGTACCTGGAGCAGCGAACGGAGGTGGCGAACCACCAAATAGGGGGAAGACCACTGGGGTACAAAACCTGATAGTTGCGGGAACATACAAAAAATCCACAGCACTCCTGCAATATCTGAAATTTGGGCAATCCCCCCGGTTACCCTGCGGAGTTCCCACCCCCCTTATCCCCGGATTGACAGAAGGGCTAGCCATATTGGCATCCCGAGGTTTGGCAGTCCCTTCCATAGCAGAATTGGGCATGTTGTTCCTTGACTCAGAATGTAATGGTCCAGATAATTTCTCAGACCCCTTCTTAGAAACCTCGCTATGTCCTTCAACTAAATCGATAAGTATACATAGCTGAGCAAAAATATGCTTCAAGGTTCTGCTTATTAGTAATGTTTGCTCAGCCAAAGTATGAGCCCATTTGGGATCAGGGCCTCCGTTGCAGAGCTGGGATAGGGACGTATCTAGGCCAGGGGGCATAATCGAGCCAAGAGATGTTACAGACCCGTCCCATTCACCTGTCCGCCTCTTCCTAGAACCGCCAATAGTCTTCCAGCCAGCCAGCCCGACTCTCGTCAAGCTCCTCCTCTTGACATAAAATCAAAAAATGATTAGACAGAGGAATGTCCGGGGGGGGGGGGGGTCCTTGGGCAACAACGCCTCCTTGCTTACCAACAGTCGAAGAAATTTATCCAGTTTTCGCTGTTTCGGCAGGGGGACCCCGTTCCCCTCCCCTTGGAGCTTCCTGTGCAACTTAGCCGGCATCGACGCTACCCCAGGAACTAGAGAGAAAGGGGAAACCGCTCACGGCCTCAACGCCTCACTCTGGTGCCTAAAGTTGTGTGCACAAGGATGCACCCTTGTATGCTTAGCCCTAAGGCGTGCTGCCCAGGCGCGCGCCTCCGCCACCACCGTCGACGTTGGCTTGCTTTTGAAGGCGCCAGCTGGTGATGTAGCTCCACCCCTTCCTTGTCAGCGCTCTTCTCAGGTTCACCCGCATGCACTGGGGTCCAACTCCACTCCACCACCGCCAGGTAGATTTGGGGAATGTAACCTCTGGGAGTAAACAGCAGGGAATGGATTGCCCCATAATGACCTGTTGGGTACTTCATGCAACTGAAATTGGCCACTGTTGGAGACAGGATATTGGGCTCGATGGACCATTGGTCTGACCCAGTATGGCACTTTTGTTTTTATTTTGCCAACACATCAAAGGCTGTTTTTACACAGCACCACTGGGTGTGGGGTGTGTGGGCATACCAGTGCATGCGCGGTGGGTAGAGGGAGTGTGCACATGGCCACACACACAGCCTCACTCATCCCCACACATGGAGCAACCTCCATTTTCCCCTGTTGCTCCGTGTGTGGGGATGTGTGTTAGGCGAGAGTGCACACGCACCCCCACTCACCACGCAAGCGTGCCATGTCCTTCACATGGGCCTCTCCCACTCATGAACATGCAGATTTCTGCATGTTCATGAGTGGGAAAGGTCTGTGTAAAAAGGGCCAAACCTCAAGGTAAACTGTCACTGACTTTGCAGGGGACTTAGCAAAGGACTTAATCATATGACTGAGTCGGGATCCTTATGAGGATTTCATGAATCTGGCTATATTGGTAAGCATGCATAGAAGACAGAAAGAAACTGCTAAATAAATTTGGGATAATTACTGCCAAGGGCAGCTCATTCTTGGGAAGAAAATCTTGGCTTTGCTCATATTTGACGGACTTAAAATGCAGATAGTTGCTTCCAACCATGAAAAACTCCTGATGCCTCATTCCAGGATAGCTGTGTGGTTTTTTTTAGAAGAAAACTGTGTGGAGGGTTGATTAGAATTTCAGTCCCCTTTCAGTATTTAACATTGACATTTGGCTTAAACATATCAATACACGTACTGGCTGCATCAGTGTTTGTTAGCAGTACTTTCCACTCCAGGTTTTCAGAACGCATTATGCTTTCTGTTTTTTCTTGCAGCTGAAAGGCACAGCATTTATTTTTCAAATCTATAGCTGAGAAACTTGGCGTTGTATGTTGTTGGTTAAGATTAGGCTGGCTCTAACTCTGCTACTGTTCAGATAGCAGAGTCCCACTGAATGCACACTTTCAGTGAGGTGTCAGCAATTCCAGAAAGTTCTTTCCTGACTTAAGAAACCACAGAGCTCCCTGCAGTAATAGAACAATGCATCCATTTTTATAAACTGAATTTGAAAATTGTTTTAGTAGTCAGTTACTGATTCTCAAATTTGCTTGTTTCTGTTGAGTGCCCTACTTCTAGCAACAGTAGTTGGTCCAATAAAAGATATCCTCTGAACTACTTTATCTCCATCTTTGGCATAAGTAATACACAATAGTCTAAAGCAGGGGTGGGGAACCTTTTCTGTCACAGGGGCCACCTTGAAAATTAGTACAAGGTCCAAGGGCCACATACAAATTGGGGGTGGGGATGTTTAAGGGATATACTTGTACTTGAGGAAAGGAGGATTTGTGCCATTGATATATGTTCCCTATTCTTCTGTGCGTGCCCTCATCTTTGCTCCCTTACTCTGAACTTGTTCTTTCAGTGGTTGGAGGTAGGAACTGGAAAGGGGTTGCATAAAACCTGCCATGGGCCACATTTGACCTCCGGGCCTGACATTCCCTACCCTTGGTCTGGAGAGTGTGTTTGCCATGTAGGTCCAAATACAAACCAGATACAAAACAAAGTGATTTCGATTATATACCTCTTATTAGACCAACTTCTGTTGGTGAGTGTGCACAAGCTTTTGAGCTCAACACAACAGAGCTCCTCTTTGAGTTGAGACTATTCACCTGAAGGCAGGCGTTGTCCTCATTCTGTGAGAAAATAAACTCCTACAAAGACTCATTCTTTAAAAATCGAGTGTGATGAATATAGAGCATGACAAATGTGAAGTGACTTCTGAGAAGCTACATGTATGTAGTTGAATAGAATTTTGTTTTCTGTGTGTGCATATGAATCGCGCATCCCAGGATACCTTGAGATTGAATTTTTTATTTATTTATTTATTTAAAACTTTTATCCCGCCCCTCCTGCCCAAAGGCAGCTCAGGACGGCGAACAACATGCACAAAAACAAAACAAATAATTCAACAATAAAACCTTTTAAAATACATCTACAAATTTTAAAACAAGTAATAAAAACACACCCTCCCTCCCACACCCACCCCACCCCACCCCCTTGCCCAAAAGCCTGGCGGAACAGCCAGGTCTACACAAACGTCGAAACGACAGGAGGGTGGGGGCCAACCGAGCCTCCTCTGGGAGTGAATTCCACAGCACAGGGGCAGCCTCTGAAAAAGATCTCACATCAGTGGCCACCCATCTCGCCCGGGGAACTTCCAAAAAGGCCCCCACGGACTACCTCAGGGGTCGCACAGGCATATGGGGAGTGAGGCGATCCCGCAGATAGGCAGGGCCCAGGCCGTGAAGGGCTTTAAGGGTCAAAACCAGCACCTTAAACCTAGCCCGGTGCTTTATAGGCAGCCAGTGCAGAGCCCGGAGCACAGGTGTCATGTGCTCCCTGCGGCCCGCTCCAGTAAGGAGACAGGCTGCGGCATTCTGCACCAGCTGCAGCCTCCGGACCAGCTTCTCGGGCAGCCCCACATAGAGCGTGTTCCAGTAATCCAGCCTCAAGGTGATGAAGGCATGGATGACAGGTCAGAGTCTGAGAGATACGGCCGAAGCCGCCTGACAAGATGTAACTGCCGAAACGCACTCCCCGCCACGGCCACAACCTGAGATTCCAGACTGAGCCGTGAATCGAGGAGCACACCCAGACTCCGCACCTGCGAGACCATGGGAGGGCAAACCCCTCCCCCCCCCCCAAGAGGAGATTCAACCACTGCAGGCCCCCCAGGCCCTCACCCACCAACATCACCTCCCGTCTTGTCAGGATTCAGCTGCAGATGGCTCAATGTCATCCAACACATCGGCCTGGGTCGATGGAAAAAGAGAGGTAGAGCTGAGTGTCATCCGCATACTGATGACACTACATGCCCTGAAACCCCCTCACGATCTCCCCTAATGAAAAAGCTGTGTTACTTTAGCTATAAAATTTTAGAACTGAATAAATAATCTTGAGCAAATTTGTTTTACAGATTTAGTCAATCTGTTTAGAAAGTATACAAACCAGATCACAATTGCCTTGACAAAATAAAGAGAATTTTCAGACTTTGCATTCTACTGAGTAATTATGATTATTAAAAGTAAGCTCTTTTTTTTTTTAACCTGCACTTGATTATGGAGTTTATACCTCTGAATTAGATGAAAATTTCTGGAACAAGTATTAAAATTAATTATATTCAAGGTTTGCTCTCAACAAACAATTGTGCCAGTAAGCAGAGTATTCATGGAAGCATGTGTAAAAATGTGTGAATCTTTTTTTATATACATCTCAGAGAATCCCTCTGTAACTCCACTTGACACAGTTAATGTATGCATGCACAATACCTATCACAATGGATCTTGCTGGAATTCAGAGGCATTACTATAATAATGTTGGAACAAGAGTGAAATGAACTTAAACATTCAAACCTATTTATGGGAAACCTGTACCACTGTTTGCTCACATGTAAATTTATACCCCACTCTTCCCCTCAGGCTGGCATAAAACATATTTTAAAAAAAGGGTGAAAGCAAATGTGACTGCGTCGTGGGGGCAACCCGGCGCAGGTCAGGAAGCCACTGCAGACTGAGTCGGAGGAAACTTACAAATACACTGCGTGCAGTGTCCCATTACCCCACCATGCCAGGCAGCCCTGGCAGCCCACCATGACGCACCTGATCCATGCTGGCAGAAACAGATGTACTAACATGCTCTGGCCTGCTTGGGTGGACGGTAGCCTGAGCTGTGACCTTGGCCATTTGCCAAGGTGAAAGCCTGGACTAGCCGCCAACAAGCCTGGGGTCAGTTCGGGCAAACATCTGGCATCCTGATAAATGTGACAGTAACCTGCTTTGGCCCATGGGTCACCATCATGTTTGTTGTGTTTTCCCCATAAAAGCATACAAAAATCACCTTTAAAAAACCCACCTCAGTCCTATTCCTGCCTGCCAAATGCTTGGACAAACAAACATTGCTTCTGGAAAATGAACAGGCTTGGGTTTAGACATATCTCCAAGGGAAGGCAGTTCCATAAATCTTGGACATACCCTTGTTGTGGAAATTTGGTGTTGCAGATGGTACTTGCATAAAGAGACAGCTGTTTACTCAAGAGGGCACTCCCAGCTGACCTTGGAGACCACAATGGGACATGAGGGATGAGGTGGCCTTTCAGATACTTGGGGCCCAGGCCATGTAGGGCTTTTAGGTCAAAACCAGCACCTTGAATCATGTCCAGAAAATTATTGGTAGCCAGTGTAAACTCTGGAGCACTGGTGTAATGTACTCCTGGTTACCCACCCCCATCAGAGGTGGGCCGCCATGTTTTGCACCAACTGCAGCTTCCAAACATTCATCAAGGGCAGCTCCATGCAGAGTGCACTGATTCTTATTGGCAGTTGTCTTCTGCACAGCATACCCCTTCCAGCAGCTTGAAAGGGATGTTAATGTATCTTTGAGGGCTTTAAATAACTGCAAACACCATTTTTAGTTACGTCCAATTGATTTAGAAACTGCAGATTCCAGTGGTTACTTGCTGAATCTCCAGGCGGTCTCCTGATAGAGTGGTATCAGAATGCAAGTGATGCAGATGAAAACTAATCTCTAATAAAATGCAAGTGTAGTCACAATAAGTGGCTTCTGTAGTCTGTTAAAATAAAACTATGAACTGTGGTTAATATTCAAACTCATTGGGCAGGGGGTTAGTTTTTGACTGTTCCTACCTTATTTAACTGGTTTTAATTTCCCTTTTTGTCTTTTATTGTATTTATTGTTTTATGATTTTAAAATGTGGGAGTTGTGAGCTGCCCTGAGCGGTCTGTTGACAGGAGGGAGCGGGACGTAAATTTTAATATAAATAAATAAATATAAATATTCAGAGTGAACAGAAATACTGTAATTCACCACTGTAGTGACTTGTATGGAATAGGTTAAACTGGTCAGCCACAGACTCCCTTATTCTGAAACTAGCTTGGCAGCCTCCTTTTTATTTATTTATTTATTATTATTATTTGTATTATTTATATAATGCCAGTAGTGTACCTGGCACTGTACAGTCAAGAGTTACGGACAGGTCCGTACCCCTAAGGGGCTTACAATCTGGGAGACAAGGGAGAGGTGAACACTGGGAGAGACAAGGATACATTTGTGAAGTTGAGAAGTTGCAGGCGCACGTGCTTCACTTAGTTACAGAGAAGTAGATTCTGAGTGAGGGGGGAAGAGGACGTAGCTTCACTCATGGCAAGCTAGGGAAGTTTGATGGAAGAGGTGGGTTTTTAGGAGGGATTTGAAAGTTGGGAGGGAAAGAGCAGAGTGAACGTATGCATGGAGGGATTTCCAGGCATGAGGGCCTTGAGGGGCAACAAGGGGGAAGGGGCAAAGACATTTAGAGGAACAAGGGGGTCACAAGCAAGGGTGGGGGGAAGAAGAGGAGCAAAGATTCTGGGCAGGAGTGTGGTGGGATACAAGAGCAGAGAGATATGGGAGAGTAAGGCCATGAAGAGCCTTGAAGGTGAAGATCAGGAGCTTGGGCTGAATTCGTTCCTGTAGAGGGAGCCAGTGTAGGGCAGAGAGGAGGGGCTGGAGATAGTCAAGTGACGAGCAAGGTGGATGGTTTTGACTGCAGAGCATTGATCGGAGCAGGGGAGGCCAGTAAGGAGGAAGCTGCAGTAGTCAAGGTGAGAGATGCCTAAAGCATAGACTAGGGTTTCTGCAGCAGCAGCAGTAAGGCAGGGCTGGATTTTAGCAATATTGTATAGAGCAAAGCAACACGATTTAGCAACCAAATCCTGTGGGCGGGTATAGTGGGTGTGCTTTATATAGCTAAACATCCGTCCCCCTGCCCCCGGTTGAAAGTAGCGAAAGTAAAACACACAGATTTTCATTCTATGGCAGCGTTCAGGGACGCTTTACATGTTTAAACTTCAATACTGACACTAATTTTGATACCACTGACTGGGATTCCTTATGTGGGAAAGTAAACGTGAGCATCTCTATTGCTTCAGATATTTCACTACATACTATTTTCTTATAATATTAATTCTTGTAAAAACAAAAGGACCAAGGGGCAACAGATGGGTACTTTTCCTCAGAATTTCGCATTAGGTAGGGAGAACAAGGATTTTAACAGAGGGAGCACATTAATCTGGTCCGTCAGAGACCTGGTCTGCTTGTTTCAAGTCTCAGGTTCCAGAGCTGGTCCAGGGCCAAAATGTTCCCTGACTATGTCCTGGCTAGGTCTGGGATGGCTTTCCCTAAATACAGCTCTCATGTATTCCTTGCAGACTGTTCCAAGAGGCCATCTCGTATTTTGTCCGTCTTTCACCACTCAGGCCTTGGAGAGCTGGGCTGTCATTCATGGCACTGCTGTTGCTATCCAGGGTCATGCAGACCAGTATCCTGTTTCTGACAGTGGCTAGTCCCAGATGCTTCAGGGGAATGTACAGGTACAAGACATATATTGGGCGTCTTTAGACACAACGTTGATTGGGAGGTTAAGATGTTTGCCACATGGCTGTGCGTTGTGTCTAAGCACCGTCACTATTTTTGGCCACTGGTCTGCCCCCCATTAGCTTCCCATTAACTCCTTGTTGGTTACCAGGATGTCTCGGATGCAGCAGTTGAGTTTTTTTCCTCCGCCCGTGGCTGGATTAAAGAAAGGATTGTTTTCCTTCCCCCTGTAGCTAATGGGGGAAGACATTGGGCGGTGTGTTCACAGCCATTTCCAATCTATATGCCCCAATTCCTCCCTGTCTGCCCTGAATCCTCCATGCCACTGTCAAACAGCTCGTTGCTTGCTGTACACTAACAGCTCATTCCTTGCAGCAAACTGTCTTTGTACTCTCCCAAAGCACCCGGGAGAGGCGGGGGTGAGCGGTTAAGAATAAGCTGTTTAGCTACAGCACAGAGCAGAGAATTTGGGGCAGACCTGACTGCTCTCCTCCATGGACTACAACTCCCATAATTCCATGGGACTGCTTCTGCAAGGAGAGCTTCTGGTGTAAGGGACAGACAGGACCCCAATTAGCCTCTGGGCATGGAAAGGCAGCTGTTGCGTCTAAGTACTGCAACGTATTAAACACGGGGAAACGTGTGGCTATACGATGGTGTCAACACACATCCAACCACCCCTTTCCATTGAGTCTAAAGACGCCCGTTGTGTCTAGAGTGATCAGTTGCCTGTTGTTCACTCCCAGCTTCTGCACTCAGATGTTTTATCCCCAGACCATCTTGGCTAGCAGCCATAAATTGACGCATTCAATCCTTTCTTGAATCCAGTTTGCTCTTGGCTTTCACAGCATCTTTTATGTGCAGGGTGTCCACACTTTCCTCCCCCAACAGTCCTTTCACCTACACCCTATTCACCTCCTGTTTAATTTTCTGAATGAAAGAGGTTGGGAAAACCACCTTTCTAAAGCATTTCAGCATTCTGAGATTATGACTTTACAAAACAGTGTCTTGGGGATATTGCTCCATCTCTCCCCCCCACCCCTTGTTGGATACTGGTCTTGTTTAACTAGAATGTGGTAACTCTCTTCTGTAGCTGTGTATACATGATCTTCTGTTTACCGAGGAAGTAGAACGTCTGTGGCATTTTAAAAGGCATTTCCAACAGAAAAATAAATCAAACCCTTTAATTGTTGTAGTTTGACATTATTTAATTTTTGAATCCAAGCATGTTAAGGCATACAAGCCTCGGCCTGGAAGATTCCACACAGCCTTAGCTAAAATGCTGAGCTTTCGGTTGCTTCAATGGCCTGTTGACCATAAACAGGCAGGGGTTAAGCATTTGAAACTGGCATTGGAGTTGAATACAAATAGTAGAGACTGTGGGTGATTTCAGACGTTACGGGGCCCATTGGCCCCGTACCGAAATCACCCTATTCATTCCCCGCCGGGGTCACCCCGTAATGCCATAGCAGACGTGCGGGGGGGATCCCGGCGGGGAATTTGGGAGGGGGTGGGGCCGCGCGGCACAACGTGCGGCCGTACGGCCCCGCCCCCTCCACGCACCCCGCCGCCCGCCCTCCAGGGAGACGGGCGGGCGGCGGGGCCACTGCGGCCGCCGCGTCGGGCCGGAAGCGCCATGGCCCGGGATCCCACTGGGGATCCCGGGCCGTGGCGCGCAGCCAGACGACTTTTTGTTGGTCCCTGCTGGGGGTCCGTTTGACCACGCTTCCCAGGACATTCCCCCGGCTAGCCCGGGAAGCGTGGTTTAAATTGACCCCATGTGGGTATTGACCGTGGCGAACATCTGGCGGCCTCCAAACAGACGTTCGAGACACGGTGACCACAGGTGGGTATTCACCGTGGTTCACCGTGATCTCGTAACGTCTGAAAATACCCTCAGTCAACAGCCTAAAACGGTATTTATTTTTCACTTCTATAAAAGTAGTGTCTAGGGGTACCATACCTCTGGGTTTGAGCTTGAGTCTCTGGTTTTTAACCTATCAACTCTGGGTGATGCCCTGGTTTTTCCAGATTATCCAGAGGTGCGTGGACTTAATGGAACAGAGGAGGAGGAGTGGGTGGGAAATTAACCATGTCAGAAAGGGGCGGGGCAAAGAGACTCTTCCATATCCACTCCATTTTTGACATTGACCCACCCCCTGCAGATCACTGACATTGTGATGCTCCAAAGGGGATGTGGCCTAGTCAAAAAAGATGGGAGAATCAGCCCCAGTTGTGACCAGGGGTCCTGTATGCACAATCAGAGGCAGCCCCTGCCCAGCAGAGCTTACAGTCAGAGCAGGAGGGGGAAATGGAGGCAAAGTGACTTGCCCAAGATCACACAGCAGGCTAGTGGCAGAGAATTCAGGTCTACACTCTCCACATCCTGGTACCCAAACTGCCTGCCTAGAATATAGGTGTCAGCATCTGTTTAATAACACTTGAATTGTTGTGGGTTTGGGGGTCTTGCTTTTGTGGTGGTGGTTTTTGTGACAACTGGAAGTCAACAAGAAGCTTAATATGACAGGCTGTGTTTTAGAAACTGGCACTGGAGCGTTCTGTGCACAGTGCATCCTAGCCAGAGAACAATAATTCCACCTCTGGCTGGGTCTTCTGCATGAGATTGAAGAGGATTACCACAAAACTGCAGGGCTGTTCAAGAAACTAGCCATTTAGCCAGCTGTGCTATCTTGCCAGAGATCTAAAAGCAAGGAAACTCTTGGCCTGCTCTGCTTGGTGCTTCCTGCAGATTACCCACCCAGCCAATTATGAGTGGCTGCCCACATCTGTTTTGCAGTACTCTTTACACTGACTTAATTGTACACACTCATTGATATCCTAGACAAAGCCACAAAGAGCCACTTGTCTAAAGTTAACTGTCTGCCAGCAAACTAAGTAGCAAACGCAACCAAATAACTTGGCATTTTACTATCAAGTTCTTTGTAACAAAGTATGCATTTCTTTATTGATAAGCAGGGTAAGTTGAGTTTGTTTGTTTGTTTGTTTCTTACTGCTGTTGATTAAAATCTAATTATTTTTTTAATCAAAGCATTAATTTCCCCTCTTAACTCTTTACTAGCACAACTAGTGCCATCTCATTTTCTCCTTTCCCTCTGAGATTTATTTCCAGTCAGGCCTTAAGAGAGGTCTCAATAGTAGTGCTGCGAGAAAAGTGATAAAGCTCAGTTGGTCATTTTCCTGATGTATGTACTACCTTATGGATAACCAAATATTTTAATGTATTAAAATCCTCCTGGGAAATAGAACAAATTTATTGAATGATCATCCTAGAATAAAGCTTTATTGTTTCATGCCCATTTTTAAAATAGTCAAGGCAGCCCAGTTGCACGGAGGTTTGGATTTCGGCAATACCTTCAGAGTTTTTGTTGCTTACCTTGAACATTTAGGGCAAATCCCATTATATATTTCTCAGGACAATGGTGCATGGAGCCTCTGCAGCTCTTGAAGAACCTCTCCAACTGTTCAGTGCCTCACAACTAGGCCACATGTTCTGGTTAATGTTGCCTTGGTTATTCTACCCCCTCCCCCCACCTGCCTGGCTGCAGCAGCTGGCTTTAAATTGACCCTGGTCGCAGAAGAACTGTGCTAGGCCTGAGAAGAACAACATGGTTGGGAATGGGTATCCTCCTAGGGGAAACCCCATGCTGCATTTATGGTGTGTATTTGAGAATTTATTGGGTTTTTCTGCATGTGTTTTGGTTGTGGCTTTCTTTGAACAAACTTAAATTAAGATGGTTTGCTTTTGCTTGCTGTGTGCTTGTGCTGTGCATGATGCTGCCCTGCTTCCACCCATGCTCTCCCAGCCATACAGAGGCCATTTTTATTGTAGAGTTAGCTTTCTGTTCAATAACACGCAGCAGACGTTTCTTCAAAACAGAACTTTACTAAGAACTCAGAAGACATGCTTCCATGCTGTACAGACTGCATGGGACAAGATGGAGGACAGAGAGAGGAGACAAGGGGGGGGGGGACTTTAATCCCCTGACCCTCCCCCTACTGGACAAGCCCCATATTAAGCTTACAGGGCTTGCAATGGGCTTTTACTTGTGACTGTTGCACAATCCAACAATTTTGTGGTCCCAACTGGAACTGGGCATTATTGAGCTGCCTCTGGCTCTTGCTGTTCTTTAAAATGGCCATGGGCCTGGCCAGTGAGTCCCCCTTGCCGTTCCCATATTGTCTGCTTTGCTTTCTAATTTTAAGGGGCGGGGGCACGGATTGGTCAGGAAGGCCACATGTTCTGGCTAATGGCTTCTTGGCTATTCTGTCTTCTCACCCCCCACCCACCCCGCCTGCCTGGATGCAGCAGTTGACTTTAAATTTACCCTGGTTTGAGAAGAACTGTGCAGCATGGTTGGAACTTGGGAATCCTGGGGGAAAACCCCATGCTGCATTTATGGCATGTATTTCAGAAGTTGTTGGATTTTTCTGCATGTGTTTTGGTTGTGGCTTCCTTTGTTGAACAAAGATGAGAGCTTGCTCTTTAGTTCTTGGCTAGTTTGTTATGTGTGGGTGTCTTAGGGGCGGGAAACCGGTAAAATCCGGTATCCAATAATGCCGGTACCGGGCGTACCGGCATTATCGGATTCGACCCGGTAATCCGGACCGGGTACCGGATTTTTTTTACATTGCAGCCATTTAAAAATGGCTGCAATGTAAAAAAACTTAAAGCCCCAGCAGAAAAGTTTTTTT
>QEPC01000068.1:5483595-5504285 GCA_003113815.1 Sphenodon punctatus
GGGAGGGGGAGGGAATTAATTTATTTCATTGGTTTCAATGGGGACACAGCGCCCCATTGAAACCAATGAAATAAATCCGGTACAGGTATACCGGATTTAATCCGGGAATCCGGTTTTCGCAGAACCGGGAACCGGTAAATCCGGTAGCCGGTAATGGGCCCGGGGTCCCACCTCTTTGGTTGAGGTTTAGGTTGTGTTTGAGGAAGGGTGTGTGTGGTTGCAGTTTAATAAAACCTTGTTTTGAGTCCAAGAACTGTATTCAGTGTGGGTTTTTTTAATTGATTGCACATTATTATTATTATTATTAAGCATTTATATAGTGCTAGCAGTGTACCTGGCTGGCACTTTACAGTTGTTGTTAGCAGTGTACCTGGCTGGTGCTTTACAGTTGTTGTTGGAGATGGGCCAGTGGCCTTACACTCTAAGAAGGACAAGGATGAGGAGAACACAGGGATGGACACACACCCGTTTCCATTTTTAGAGATTTCTTTCATAGATGGGGAACCAAGGCTGTAAATTTCCATATTAATTTTAAAATTCGAGTAGGGAACTGGGGCTGTAAATTTCCATATTAATTTCAAAATGTGGCTGTTGGCCAGGCTCTGTCTTCTTCTGGCTCTGCCCTCTTCCCCACCAGCCTTAAAACCTACCAGTTGCCACTGCTGGGCTAAACCAGCATGCAGCATGTCAACCCCATTGGAGTGGGGCTAAATCCTTAGCTGGGTGGAATAAAGTCCCACCATAGAGCTTATCTATGCAGTATAGATATATCTAAGACAGGAGCCGGCCTTAGAGTTTATGGGGCACAGGACAAAAATAAAATGTGGGGCCCCTACTAACCCCTTCCCAATTGAGAGCACCTTCCACAGAGTTCTAAAGAAGATGGTCATGTTTGGGGCCTCACTGGGAGGGAGTCGGGGTCCCACACTCTGCCCCGGTGAAATTGGGGGCTATCGTGTGGCCTCTTGAAACAGCTGAGTCCCAATGCTTGTTTATCTCTTTTGATGCAGGAAATAGGCCCAGGTTGCTCTGTGATAACAAGGCTGACCCTGTCTAAGGCCGCCTTTAAACAAGCGACATGTGCTCGCAGGATGACATTACGTGACTTTTCAAATTACTGCAGGCAGCTTTTAGACGAGACTTCTCGTGCGTTATTGCCTCTCATACATTCTTTCAATATCTTGGATTATATATCTCAATATTGAGATACTTAATCTGCAGTATTAAAAGAATGCACAAGCGGCGATAGTGTGTGAGAATTTTCGTCTAAAAGGCACCCGCAGTAATTTGAAGTCCTGTGATGATGTGAGTCGCTCGTCTAAAAGTGGCCTAAGACTGTACCCTTTCCTCACTTTTCCCAAGCAAATAACACTTGCTCTCATCAGAGCTCTCTTATAGCTCCAGCTGGTCAGATGCATCTACTTTATGGTCAGAAAAGCCTTTTATCTTTTTTTTAAATTATTTTTTTATTGGAGACCGAAGAAATTCCAGTCAGATTGACGTTCATAACATTGTTACAGAAACTGAATAGAAGAAAACTTTCTTCCTCCTTAAGTTAGCCTGGTTTGAATTTTTGAGTCTCTGTGTGCAAACCATGTAAGGACATTTCTGCAGCCGTGGCCTGCGGTTGCTTTTAAACACAAAGGTCAAAAAGGAAGTTTGGGTCACGGTAAATGTAAGCAAAGACCCTGCATCCTACTGTTACATTTGTTCCTTGCATGAGTGTCAGTTGGAGTTGAGGCCTGTGAACTCTGCTGGCTAACTTTCCCCAATGCTGTTTATCTCTTTTGAAGCAGGGAATAAGGAAGGGAAAGACAGCTGTTTACTCATTTTACTGAAAGGTTGGGGTTTTTTTTTGTTTTTTTTAATGTCTTCAGTTTGGGGATTAAAACAGAAATCTAGAATGCCATGGCTGGCTTCCGTGGCGCTGCTAGCATTTTTTGGTCATGGTGGTGAGTGGATTAGAGGACGAAAGGCTGTCTTTGAGGAAAAAGCATTGGTAACTTCGGGGATTCAAACTGATTCCAAAGCCAAAGTAAAATAAGTGTGGTGGCTGTGGTTTTAGTTCAGTTAACATTATGTTATAGAGTATGTCCTAAATAAATGGTCATAGCTGGTAGTCCTTCATGCAACTGATTAAGCATGAAGACTGAACTCTCTCTCACCCCTGAAAGGGTTGGGCTTTCCTGGTCAGGGTTGAAGTGCAATAGTGCACAGATATGCCAATGCTTGTACTGCTGCATTTTCTACTTGTCTGGTAAGAGCACTGGAGTTCCTAGATGCTGGACGTTTCCCAATATATTTACCCCTCTCTCATTTCTTTTAAAAACAGAATGCAAAAATTTCTCCTTACAGAAAATAGATTCCCTGCATGAAATAAAGGTATACAATAAAATAACTGTACCATTTTCAAAAGAAGCACATTGCATATGTAATAAAATTACATGGGTATCTACTGCTTGTAAGAAGGTGAATTATTAAGAGTTAAATATGAAGCACTAGCATGACATGGTGTCCAATTGAACATACACAGACACACACTTCTCGCACAGCCTCAGAACAGCAATGCTTGAGCACAGAAGTGTAAACGATGATCATTCCAGGTAGTCTTGAAGTCGGCTACTTGATGTTCATTTAACCTAGTGATTTTTTTTTCTTTTTGAAGTGAAACACTAAAAGTGCAAAATTGCAAACTTACCTGCTGCCAATGCATAGCTGAGGAACATTGCAGTCCACATTGGGGACTGTGATGGTGTTGAAGGGTTGTGCAATCTACTCCATATTTTGCCACTTTCACTCGATAGCTGCGTTAACATGGGTAGTGTCTGCATCAGTGTACAATACAAGATTGCATGGTAATATTTATGGTTTAAATTTGAAATGTCTGATTTTAAAAACAGAATATGAAAATGTGTTTCACTATTTACCTCAGAGACGGAGTAACTTGCCTCAAACTAATGTAGACAATGATGGAAATTAATGATCAGGTTATTCAAATTTACGCAGATTAGATCTTCATAGTACTTGACTGAATGTCTCTGAGGCTCATCCAACTGTTGCAAGAAGGGACATTGAATAGGTGGTATTCTGCTCTGTGATTATTACTGACCAATACTTTTCAGGGTGTTGCAAAGCACTAGCCTTTTGGAAAGACAGCTACTCCCAGAGCAATGCAAGTGAGTAGGGACACTTTTAAACGAGATGGAAATGGCGGCTGAGCCCTTTAACAGCCGCCATTGAGACCGTCTGTTTAAATGTCCGACGCGGAGTGCAGCCGAGTCTCCCCCTCTCTCCGTCAAGCCAGCCCAGCGAGCCTGCCCCCTTCAAGGCAGCTCACCGATGTGCTGGCTTTAACCCGCACTTCCGGGTTCCCTGGCAGAGTGCGCATGCGCAGAAAGACACGCATGTGCGGAAGGAAGCGCATGCACACATACTCTCTACGCCGTGTCTGATGCTCTTCTGAACATCAGACACGGCGTAGAGAGGAAGGCGGGTGGGAGATGCAGCATAATGAACGATCCCGCTTCTGAGTGGGATTGTTTAAAAGCACCCTCAGTCTTAAGACCACCTATGGTTACTAAAGAGTCCCCAGCTTTAGTCATAACAGGAGGGTGCGTAGAGGCCAAATCTAGTACATAGATCATTACATTTGGCCTATGCCTGATACTACAAATGTGTAGTATAAAGTGGTATTCTTTTCATGTCAAATAGTTGTGTGGCATAGCTAGGATCTTTTAAACATTTGTGGTATTTAATGATGAACAGAATTATCCCTACTTGTTGGTGTCCTATTTTTAGAAAAAACCATACAAATGTTATTACTCCACATTTTATGTCTGTACTTATTCAGAGTGTAAATGGTAGCTATGAAGTATAGATCCATGATCACCCCAAAATGATTATTTTCTTGGAAGGCTAGCAGCAAATCGGTATGCTGATAGATCTTTTAACTCTCACATTTCTAGTGGGAAAGTAGGGATGTGCTGTCTGAGAACACTGCAACACCCATGGGACTGTGTGACCATTGGCAGCAGTGGTTTGGATTGCATTTGCATATAAATCTAAACAAATTTTAAACCTGAACAGCTGTATTGTGTAATTCAAATAACTTGTTTAGGTATCCAAAGTCTAGCTGTGTGTCTGCACAAGAGTCACTCTGTCAGATAATGGCCAAGAGTGGAATCCAACTCTGTTTCTGCTTGAAGACCCCAGCCTGGGACTATAGGCGCCAATAAATATCCTTCTTGGAACAGCTAGGAAATGTTGTCAAAGCTGTTTATTTTTCATTTCATGAAGGGGAAGGAGGGACGGGAACATCCAACACACTCTGATAAACGCCATATACTCAGAGGAGAATATCTTAAAATAATGCAAAAGAACTTAGAATACTGGTGCTAGCATGTTTATAAAAAATGGAATCATGTGAAGGAAGTGTCCTGTTTCTTCCACTATACACATGGAAATCAGTTCAGAATAAAATAAATGTGTGTGTTGTCTTCTGCAGTGAAGGTAGGATACCCAGGAGTCGCCCGGCGCCGCTGTTTCTAATGCCACTCGGGTGACTTCTGGTTCCCGGAGGAGCGGCTAAAGCCCCCCCACGGAGGTGTCCAAGAGGTTTAAACTCCGGGAGAAATCCCATTTGTCTAAAACGGCCCTAAGAGTCGCATCTGGTGAGTCTTACAAGGCTGCGAGACCTTGCTGCATAAAAGGGGGAAACTACAGCATTTATAATGCCCAGTATTATCTCGAGCACTTATAAGAACCCATTTTTGTCATGTGTAAAAGCGGCATGCACACATGCTGATTTTCACATGAGATAATATCTTGTGTGAAGATAGCAATTGTGGAAGATTCCTACTGGGCCACATGCCCACATTATTTTCTTTCTGTTTTGGGGGGGCCAGCGTGAAGTCACATGACCTCAAGCAATCTGTTATTAAATTTAGTGGATCCATATGCATGTTACTAAATTTCCTGATAAAATCCATAACACGTCGGGTTCCCCCCGCCCCCGGCACCAAAAGTATCCCCGTTTTCTCTCCTCTCCGCAAAAGTGCTGATGGTTCCCATAGCGAGCACACCGGAAAGGAAGCTGTACCAGCAATTTGGGAATGACCAGAGCAGCAAGGAACTTCCTCTTGCCTTTCTTTTCCTGTTTTAGGTCCCTCTCTATGGTAAACAGACAAATAACTGGGCATTGCAAATAACGCAAGCCTCTACACATTCTAATTTTAACATTAAATTCACCACATGCACGCATTCCAAATAACGTAATAAGAACTCACATTACTGTCAGAAGGATTTCACTACCTTGATATCCACGATGAAATCATGGAAATTTGCATGATGAATGAGAAAAGGCGCATGCACACGTTATTAAATCTCCTGCAAGACAGAAAATAATGTGAAATAGTGTAACGTGTCCAAGTGCCCTAACATGTAGCAATCTAACCACACCTATTTATAGGAACGTGCGAACGGTCAGGTTTAGGTTCTGTGATCAGAATCACCTGGATCGAGCATGTGGTCTGCTCCACGAGCACATTGTTCAGTTCATTAATCATTTGGTTAGCATTGCTCATGTTCAGTTCAGCTGCCCATTTAATAATTTGTTCAGTCTTGTATGGTTGCTGTTAGGTCCAGTTTAGTCATTCTTTGGTTCCGTTGAGTTACATTGTTCTGTCTGGGTAGGCTCATTTTGTCTAGGTTGGCTTGGTTCTCCAAATACTGTGCAAGTATTTCCAGCTAAACCCCTAACTTGAACCTCTTACAAAGCAAACCAAACACAAACTGAACCCATATCCAAACTGAACCCCCACCAAATTGGACCAAACCGCACAACCCTGAACTGAATGTCACAAACCAGACCAACCCATGATCCAGCCCTCCCTCACTTGAAATGACACTAAACCCAAACCGGATCAGAGCGCCACCATTCACAGTGGCACAGGGACACTGATGCAAGAGGATTCAGCTGCACCCAGGCCCTGACCCCAGGGGTCCCCTTTGAAGTTGCTGAGCACTGTTAGTAAACGTCGATCATTGGGAAATCAAGCCCAATTCAGCCAGGTAAAACTGCTTAAGAACTCTAATCTACTTGCCGTTTGCAAGGAGATCCAAAGCAAATGAATGACAAAGGAAAAACTTTGATATGTTGTAAACACCTGGTGGGCTTTGTTGTAATGTTTGTTTATATTAGATTCCAGACACTCAGGAAGGCTGAAATGGGAGGTCTCCCAACTCCTCCGTGTACGTTGAGAGGATTTCCCAGATTGCTCTTTTTATTGTACCCTAATTCCATATTATTTCCCTTATGCCAATGGCTGCTCTCTGGGGCAGGAAAAGCATTCATCAAACCACTGGTGTCTCCTGCCCAGCTGCAAATCTGTTTGTTTCCGCCCCCCCCCCCCCCCCTCTCCCTGTCCCCATTCCATTCAGGAAAAGAGCTGTATAAAACACAACGGGAGCTGAGAGAGAGAGAGGACAAGCCCATTTGCAGAACCAGGGATTATTAACCAGAACCCTTACAGAGCTGTTTGCAGGGTCTCTCTTTTCCCCTGCAATCCGCTCCTGAAGGAACTGGGCATGTGCAGTTATGAGATTTGAGGGGAGACACAAGTTTTCAAATGTGTCAAATGCATAAAGAGGACAGAGATCAATTGTTCTCTTAGACACGGAGTCAAGCAAGGAGCAATGGGCTGAAGTTGCAGGAAGAAACAAACTGAAAAATCAGTAACAGTTTCAAACTCTAAGAATATAATAGGCAGTGGAACAAGTTATTAAGAAGGTTTATGGACTCCCCATCACTGGAAGTTTTAAAGATCAGTTTAGATAAATATCTGCCAGGGGTGATTGTTTACGTATAATTATTTCTTCCTTGCTGCATGGGGATGGACCAGATCAGCCTTTCCAGATACAGAAATCATTTGTACACCTTTTGGCCTGTCACAACCCAATAAACATGCAGTCAGGCTGCTGAGGTATTCTTTTTGCAAGCATCTGATACAGTCTAGCAACATAGCTTGGGTTCCCACTCATTGGGTTTAGAAAAACAGGATTGGATGCTCTCTTGAGATCCATTCCTGCCTTCTGCATCAGGGCTAGGGCCCTCGGAGCAGCAGCAAGCTGAAGTGGAGGCTTTCACCCCCACTAAAGTAAACTCCACCCCAGAGACTCTGCCCTTCATACCCTGAACACCCTTCCTCTTTGCCCTTGGAGGAGACATAATTGGGATCTGAGCCCAGGCCCTTCACAGCCCTGCTCTGCCCCTGGCAGCTGCCATTCAATTGAGAGACTAACAAATGCAAATAAGAGATTCAATATTGGTTTCATCTCTTATCTATTAGTTAGAATAAATTTCTATAATATATTGCACAGAGATTGTTTGAATTTGTTTTTTTAATACTAAAACCTTTATGCTAAACTTCGATCACAATATAAACTTGTAAATCTTTTTTAAAGGCTGATTGGATTAATATTTGGTCAGTTTTCAGATGTGATACAGATGATTCTGTTACTGCTCAGGCTTTTTAATAGTTTGATTCTATTATAAAGCAAGATTACTTGACTTAGCAAAAATCATTTTAGATAAGTCTTGTTTTATAAATTACTATCTAAAAGTAAGTAAGTAAAATTTTATTGCGGCCGAGGCCAATAAGAATTACTATCTAAAATGAAAGAAGAATTACATTCACTGAATTTAATCACTGTGCACAAATCTTTTTATGCATTTGAGGAACAAGTTTTATTTTGTTTCTGCTGGCAAAATTCTCTTATTGCTGCGTGTTTACTATACAATTTATTAATTTTTTTGTCCTCTGCATCCTGAAGGTAATTGTTCGAGGTGGAGGACACATCTTACCCTATGACCAGCCTGAAAGATCTTTGGACATGATTGACAGGTTCATCTCTGGCAAAGGATGGAAGTCTAATGGACGCTAAAACAGAGCTTGAAATCCTCCTGCCTTTCCTCAGAACTTAATAGCAGTTTTTAATGTCCTACAGGGTGGCTACTGCTATGTGTGGAAAGATAAGACACTGCAGATGAGTATTAAAATGAATACAACTGTTCCTGATTTTGGTCTCTTCTGTCTTGCTGAAAATTCTGCCTAAGTAAAGTATAGTCAAACGTCAGTATGGATCTGATTTTCTCAAGTAGTCTAAACTTTGTGGGAAAGCACTCGGAATGTAAAACAATGTCAGCACGTTAATGCCTTTAGAGGCGAAGCATTCAGATGGTTGGTTTAGTTTTACAGTATCCAAACGTATATTGTGAATGTGAGAAACACTGTATCCTGACTGTAATGCAGACCTGTGGCTATAATGAACTTGGTATTTTAATTACGCTCACAGTCAAGATGCTGGGGTTGCAAAAGAATGTGTGTGTTATCTAAGAACATAATGTAAGAGTGCCCTGCTTGACCGTGGGGTACGTGTTGTCAAGATCCACACCCAAGAAGGTTGCCACTCAGGGGTCCGGCTCAATCACAGTTTATTTACAACCACATAATCCCGGGCCAGGCACCAAGCCTCTGGCCACTCCTAGTTCATACAGCAGAGCCTAGCCCAACACAGTTCCTGCTAGCTCTTTGGTCAGCTCACACCTCCAGGTCCTTAGGTTCAGACCTCCTTCCTTCCCGGCATCCAGATCAGGATCCTTCCAGGTCTCCAGACAGCCTCTTCAAGAGATGGCTCCTGACCAGCAAGGAAGACGTGACTGCCCCTTCCTTCAGAGTTAACTCTTCTTTATAGCGCTGGCTACACACCTCAACTTCTGCTTCCTGTTTGGCAACCATTTTAGAAATTCTTTATGGCAGGTGCCATCTTGTGGCAGAGCCCTGCCACACACCTCCCTCTTCAAAGAGACAATCCTACTTGTGATAGGACTGGCTTACCAAGTCCTCAATATTTGTCTATACACACAATTTCTCATTTTGTCACCAATAAGCCAATTCTGTGACTCCAAGCCTCTTTTAACTTACTAGTTTCTTCTTTTAGGGCTTCATTTTCCTTTACTGTTTCTTTCATGGATTGGGTCATTATTGCCATTTTTTTACTTAAGCCCTCTAGGTGCTCCTTAGCTAGATCAGTCTGGGTTTCTTTCTCAGGAAGAGCCTTACAACAGTCTGTCATTATTCTACTCCAAAGTCTCTGTTACCCCAGGTGTGACCACTTGTCTTGACTGAGCCTTCTGCTCAACACCAAGTCATTCCCTTCTTTTGTCTATAAGGTTTTTTTTCTTCTTTCCAGGGCAATCTCGCCTAAGATGCCCCATCTTATTACAGGCCCAGCACAGTTTCTCCCTCGCTGGTTCTTGTGCCTGCACCCCTTGTCTCCAGCCTGTTTTTCCCCAGGTGGCTAAATTACTTTCGTTTCTCTTTTCCCCAATCTTTTGTCCCTTTCCTTCAGGGCAATTCCTTCCCAAATGTCCCGGCTTATTACAAGTCCAACAGTTCTTGTGAATCACAGAGGGGCAATATCTCCAACCATGTCCCTCTTGCCCACAGCTATAACAAAGTTTCAAGTATCTCCACCTCTAATAACTCCCTTCAGTTTGAGAGGGGCGCCCTCTGTATAAGTGTCTCCACTGTCCACAATAACAGTGTCTTGGGGTTCCCCCTTTCCCACAGTCCCAACATGCTTTAGGGGTATAATCTCTATGGGCCCCTTGGTACCTTCCTTCCCACGCTGTCTGTCTCCGACACAGTGTCCTTCAAATATGTGGGGTTTGCTGCTCCATCTGTCCTCTGCTCTGTTGCCTCAGCTCCAGCTCGAGTATTATAGGTCTCCTCTGAGAGTGCAGTCCTCCTGGCACCATCTGTGTCTCTGGAATCCACATCCTGCTGTGGGTTGGGGCGAACCTCCAGGCTCCAGCTCTGCTCAAGCCACTGTCCTTGGGCAAGCTCCTCAATGGGCTCCCTTGCTTTTCACTTCTCTCCATGAAATCCTCCCTCTGCCCTGGGCTCAATTCTCTCTTGGGGGCAATCCTCTGCAACATCGCTGCTCAGGATCTTATCGCCTTTGGGGACACTGGCTTGATGGCCAGCAAGGCATGACCACATTCGCCACCATTTGTAAGAGGACCCCACTTGACCATGGGGTACGTGTTGTCAGGATCCACACCCAAGAAGGTTGCCACTCAGGGGTCAGGTTCAATCACAGTTTATTTACAACCACATAGTCCCGGGCCAGGCACCAAGCCTCTGGCCACCCCTAGTCTATACAGCAGAGCCTAGCCCATCACCGTCCCTGCTACCCCTTTGGCCAGCTCACACCTCAAGTCCAGACCTCCTTCCTTCCCGGCATCAAAATCCAGATCCTTCCAGGTCTCCAGAAAAGCCTCTTCAGGAGATGCGTCCTCCTTGCTGGTCAGGAGACGACTGCCCTTTCCTTCAGAGTTGACTCTTCTTTATAGTGCTTTATGGCAAGTGCCATCTTGTGGCAGAGCCCTGCCACACATAAGTAATACCATACTGTCAGACCAATGGTCCATCAAGCCCAGCATCCGGACTCCAAAAGTGGCCAGTCTTGATCACTTGGGGGAAGTACTGAATCTGGTCACAATGGGCAATCCATTCCTTGTTGTCCACTCCCAGCTCCCAACATTAAGAAGTTACATCCCCTACACCTACTTGGCTAATAGTTGTTAATGGACCTACTCTCCAAGAACTTACCCAATCCTTTTTTAAACCCAGCTATACTACTGACCGTGACCACTTCTCTGCCAACAACTTCCACAAGTTACTTCCTATTTACTCGTTCCACACCACTTATAATTTTATAAACTTCTATCCTATCCCCGCTCACTTATCTTACTGTTGTGAGCTTCCCTGAGCCTTTTTGGGGAAGGGTGGCATATAAATTTAAATAAATACGTTGTCTCTTCTCCAGGTTGAAGCGCCCTAACCTATCAAGCCTCTCTTAGTACGGTAGCCATTTCATACCCTTTATCATTTTGTTGCCCTTCTCTGTACCTTTCCTAGTTCTCCTATATCCTTTTTGAGATGGGGCGACCAGAACTGCACACAGTATTCCAGGTGCAGTCGCATCATAGATTTATATAGAGGCATTATGATATTTTCAGTTTTATTCTCTATCCCTTTTTGAATAATAGCTAACATCCTGTTTACTTCTTTGGCTGCTGCCACACATTGAACTGAGGATTTCAATGTATTGACTACAATGACTCCAAGATCTTTTTCCTGAGTGGTAACCCCTATTTAGAACCCAGCATTGTGTATATATAGTTTGGATTATTCTTCCCCAAGTACAAAACTTTGCACTTGTCAACATTAAATTTCATCTGCTGTTTAGATGCCCATTTACCCAGTCTCGCAAGATCCTCCTGCAATTCCTCACAGTCTGCTCCAGTTTTAACTACCTTGAGTAACTTTATGTCATCTGCAAATCTGATCACCTAACTTTTTACTCCCTTCTTCAGATCATTAATAAATACCGGGTCCTAGTAAAGATCCCTGGGGCACTTTGCTAGCTACTTCTCTCCACTCTGAAAACTGACCATTTAGTCCTACTCTTTGCTTCCTATCTTACCAGTTACCGATCCACAATAGGACACTGCCAGCTATCCCATGACTATTTAATTTCCTCAAGAGTCTCTCATGAAAGACCTTATCAAACACCTTCTGAAAATCCAGATACACTGTGTCGACTGGCTCATGCTTATATACACCTATTACATTTTCCTGCACTGTGCATAGATAATGCCCATTCTCTGCAGTTTTAACATGCTCTCAGGAGCAATGAGAACCACCACAAACTAGTGCATCCAGTTCAGTATCCTGTCTGACAGTGGCAAGTATTCTGAAGCCGAGAAACATATCGCTAAAATAATGTTCAAAGAGTACTGGCATTGGAACATAAGCAGATTGTGAGATGTGACTTTGACAGCTGATTTTGTCAGATGGTGACAACAGGTCAAAAACCTATGCAGAATAATGTTTGCAGGTTTTATATTTGCCTTTGCCTATTTATATAAATGTTTAGTTTAATGAGGCAACAGGGCAGGAAAACACAAAACTGACTGAGGCTTCTATCAAACCTGATGGCTACAGTAAAAGCAGTGGTGCTGAGGAACACAAGGTTGTATGTTCTGCAGTAGTTGTACCTGAAGTGATAACCTTTATGAAATGAAGAAAAAAATTCAGGCACCTTGCACTTTGTCTTTCATCACTCAGGCCTTCAAAGGGAGCTATTATGAGGTAAAACTTTGCTGTTGACATATTTAATGAACTTTTTAGTTGATTATCCAGTGTGAATCATTGCATATTTTCAGCTTACAAAGCTCATCTTAACGCTAACAAGAGTTATAATTAAAGCTACAGAATACTAACTGATAATTCAGCCTTGTAATGTTTTCTTGCTCATTCACTTGGAATGAGTAATGTCTTCTTTAAAATCTAATAAAATGAATATTGGTGTCAAGTGAAATAAATTTTCATGAAAAATGTGCTAATTCATGTAAACTGGTGGATTTATTTTCTGCCGGTGCAACATCTTTTAATTTTATTATTATTTTTTATTTTACAGTAACTTTTGGAGTTTCACAAAGAGTTGGTACTTTGCAACAGACAACTAAAGCATCTCCACTTAGCTTTAGAATGAGAAGACGAAGACAAAAGGGATCTTTAATTTGCTCATGGGAATAATATTTATTCCTGCATCCTACTGTAGGAATCATTCCAAATATTTCCACTAGTAACTCATTTTAGTTAATAATTCTCTGAAATGTTCCTAATTCATAGATGAAAAGATCATTGTTCAGGATACAGAAGGCTCCCCAGCATAAGACATCCTGTTTTGCATTTCTTGAATTCTGTTACTACTACTAATAATTTCTGTAGCACTGCTAGGCATACGCAGTGCTTTACAGTTACAGATTTTCAGAGACGGATCCCTGCCCAGTGGGTTTACAATCTAAGGATGAGGAACATACACACACACACACTCCCATTTTACAGATGGTGAACTGAGGCCAAGAGGTGGTGACTTGCCGAAGGCTACCCAGTGAGTTCATTGGCTAGGGCGAGATTCAAACCCTGATCTTGCAGGTCCAAGTCCAGCACCTTATCCATTACATCACACTGGCTCTATTGTATGGGGCATCTGGCAACTTCTTCAATCATCAGATGACTGTCCTCATAACAAGTTCAAGACCTTCCTCTGTGAATCCCTTTTGAACTTTCTTCTGTGAAAAAGTCTACATCATCCTTGCCCCATCTACCCAAATGCTGGGTAGCCTGTGGAAGCAAGCCAAAAAAAGAGAGACAGAAACCTGTAATAAAGTTAGCAATATTTCTTCAAAAAGAGGTTCACCATGAAAGAAAAAAGAGCCATAGATAACATGAGTCTGCCACTGCCAAAACGGCTTCATCTTATACTATTCATTTTATATGCTATTGCTTCATATGCCTCTGGAGATGCTGGGCTTGGGAAACCTCTGGCTACTGGCCTCCTGGGTCCTTGTGGACCCTTTGGTGGGACAGGGATTGACAATAGGGTGCCAGAGTGGAGATGATTGGGAGGGAGGCAGCTGTTGGAGATTGTGTTGGGCGGTATTGCAGCGGGAGAACAGACGATTGGGACTGTCAGAAGAGACACTTGGTGCCTGTCCCTTGCGACCCGTGATCTGACACTGATGCTGCTCAGTGCGAGGTTGGTGGTTAATAAAATATCAGCCATCCATGATCTTATTCGGGATGAGGCCACTGACCTCAGCTGCATTACAGAGACCGGGCTGGATGAGGTGTCTGGGCCAACTTTGTCCCAGATGGTGCCAGCCAGGTACTTGGTGCAGCAACAACCTAGGATCAGGGGCCAGAAAAAGGGGGCGGAGTGACTGTGAACTGTAAGACACTTTGACCTTTTGGAGATGCCTAGTGCCTGACTTGTCCAATAAGGAGTATATCCACCTCATGTTGGATTTTACAGGGAATAGGTTGGGGATTCTGCCAGTGTAATGACCTCCCTGCTGCACAGCTGACTCCCTTGCTGCTCTAGCTGAGCTGGTCTCAGAGGTGGTGTTGGGATCACCCAGACGTATTGTCCTGGGCAATTTCAACATGCCCACTGAGGCCAGCCTATCAGGGCAGAGCATGAGTTCATGGCTGCCATGACAACCATGGGCCTATCTAAGGTAATATCTGTCCTGACACATGAAGCAGGAAACACATTGAATTTGATGTTTTGCACCAGCCTGGAACCAGGTTCCAATTATGAAGGGTGATGTTGCTACACGGTGGTCATGGTCGGATCATTACTTCTGAAGGGCCAGATCCCTGCCCTTTTATGCCCTCATTGTGACGGTGGGCCCATTAGAATAGTCTGCCCTCTGAGACTATTGGATCTGATTGGTTTTCCGAACTCTCTGGGGAATTTACCTACTGGCCTTTACAGCTACTCTGTCGATGACCTGGTCTCTTTATGGAATTTTATTTTATTTTATTTATTTATGTAAAAATTTTATCCCGTCCCTCCTGCCCACAGGACAGCTCAGGGCAGCGAACAACAATATAAACAATAAAACAATTTAAAAACAATTAACAATTCATAAATGCAGCGGGGGAAATAACCCCACCCTACCCCTTGTCAAACGCCTGGTGGAACAGCCAGGTCTTACATAAGCGCCGAAACAGCAGGAGAGGGGAGGACAACTGAGCCTCCTCCTGGAGCAAGTTCCACAGCACAGGGGCAGCCATCGAAAAAGATCTAACATCAGTGGTCACCCACCTCGCCCGGGGAATCTCCAAAAAGGCTCCCACGGATGATCTCAAGGGTCACACGGGCATCTTGACCATGGCCACCGACACAGTTGCACCCAGGCATCTGTTCCAAGTGCTGCGAGCACAGGTCCCCATGGTATACGGAGGACCTGAGGTGGTTGAAGCAAGGGTTGGCATTTATTTATTTCAGTTTGTATCCCACCTTTTCCCTTAGATGTAGGGTGGCTCACATATCAACATATTAACTTTAACAATGAACATTTAACCATTACCATTTAACTAATTAACTAAACTAGTAATCCTCACAACTACCCTGTGAGGTAGATTAGGCTGAGAGATCTGTGACTAGCCATAAACTCACTGGGTGACCTTGGGCCTAAGTCTTGAACGAGGGGCCTCCCCCTACCTCCTGGTCCCAGTACTGTGCTCTTAACCACACTGGCACAGGTGACGCTTGACTCATGCTGAAGCCAACCAGTTGCGGCATAGATCATTCTTGAAGGACTATGCTGTGCCTGTGATGACAGTGAATAAGGTTTTCTTTTTCTTCTCTATTATAGTGTCTGCAAAATCTTGTCCAGGGAAGCTGTTCCAGTGGTGAGGGGCCTGGTTAACCTTGCCTGTCTCTGCCAGGAATTAGAATCCTCTACTGCCCTCTGTGACATTTTTAAAAAATTACTTTGCAGTGGAAATGGCAGTGCCCAAGTCGTGGTGAATACGAGCTATTTTGTCTGCAGAGTCTGAGTTTGGGGTTATGGAAGCTCAATCTTGTCCTGTTTGGATCAGTTTCCATCAGTATTGCCCACCAATGCAAAGGATGTGCTTGGAGTGATGTGGGCGACCAGTTGTGAATTAGATCCTTGCCCATCTTGGGTGGTGAAACCAGGCCAGAGACATTGGGGCCGTTGCTGGCCAGGGTTGTCAGTGCCTGCATTTGGGAGGGTAGGGTGCCAGACGCCCGTAAGCCGCCCCTGCTTAAGAAATGAACTTTGGTCACTGACTCCCTGGCTAATTATCACCCTGTCTCTAAAATTCCCTTTTTAGGGAAGGTTACTGCTCGAGTGGTTGCCCAACAGCTCCAGGCTCATCTCGACACTGTTGGATTTCTGGACTCTTTTCAGTCTGGCTTTCATCCTGGGTATGGCATGGAGACTGCGCTTGTGGCCTTGGTCAATGATCTGTGCCTGGAGATTGACAAAGGGGAATTGTACCTTGTTGATCTTGTTAGATCTTTCAACGGCCTTTGACAGAGTTGATCATTAGGTGACATTGACACGACTGCAGGACCTGGCGGGGGTGCACTAGACTGCTCTCAGGTGGTTCCGTACATTCCTGTAACGTACGTCTCAACGACTAACCGTTTTTTCAAACTGCCTTAACTCTGCCATTTACATGTATACAAAGTGCACTTTATAAAATGAACTGTTGACACTGTCAGTGTAGACAACTGTATAGAATCGTTTCAATAGAATGCAATTCATTGCAAAAGGACAGTTTAGGCAGTTGAAAAATTGTTGAATTATGATAAATTAATGCTTAATAAAGAAAAAAAGTGCTAGTTTTTGCTTCAGACTTATTAATAGTGATAAATATTAATAAGAGTAAATATGAATGGTAAGGAATTAAGTACATATCCTACGTTTATGTTGATGGTAAATTATGAAATATAGATGGGAAATCTTGAAATTTCCATGCTTTTTGGCGTTTCATTTTTGTTGTATGTTAAATGTTTTTTGAATAGCAATTGGAGTTAATTTCCATGTTTTTTGGAGTTTAAGTTAGGGTAAAATGTATTTTGTGAAAAAAGTTTTTGAAGACAACCTTTTTGTTTTAGAAGGTTCTGCCCTTTAACCATTTTTTTAAATCATGAGGTTTTTTGTTTTGGTAATTTAAGTTTTAAATTGGAGTGCTTCTGGACCCCATGCTGTGCCTGGACAATCGGGTTTTGGCTGTGGTCGGGAGCGCTTTTCACCAGTTTTACCTAGTGAGGATGGCTGTGGCTTTTTCTTTCCAGTTCAGACCTTGCCACTGTCATCTATGCTTTCATTGCTTTGAGGCTAGACTACTGCAATGCATTCTACATGGGAGTACCCTTGATAACCGTTCACGAGCTGCAGCTGGTGCAGAATGCGGTGGCCTGGCTCCTTTCAGGGATAGGTTGCCAGGAATATGTTCCACTAGTGCTCCAGAGTCTGCACTGGCTGCCTAAAGCTCTCTGGGCACAATGCTGGTTTTGACATTTAAAGTTCTAAATAGCCTGCGCCCTACTTTATCTGAAAGATTGCCTGCCTTACTATACTTGTTGTGGCCCCTGTTGTTGGCATCCTTGATCGCTGCCCTACTTCTGTGGAATGCCTTTTCCATGGAAGTTTGTTTCGGCCAGAGTCTGGGCGTCTTCCAGTGGCGGTGTAAATTGTTCCATTTTGGTAAGGCATTTCGCAGGCAGGGCTAGGGATTGTAGGGGTTTTTATATGTTTTAGGGGTTTTTATCAATTGTGAGCTACCCTGAGCCGTTACGGGAAGGGCAACATACAACTTTAAATAAATATTTATTATGTGCTCAAATACAATAGTGATGTACAGCAGTATATAACTGCAGGACACATTTATTTTTGCAAGAGGTAAGTAAAGAACAAGATGGTGTAACTTGCACCAAAAAAGCATTGAACTTTGCTTTGTTGCTAACATTAGCTTTTATGCTAAGGGTAATTTCTACAAAGGAATCAGTGCTTAATCAATGGTGAAAACCTTTATTATCCATCATTCCAAATACGTAGATTCCAGTACATTTCTTAAAGGTAATGATTCCATTTCAGTAGATCGCAGAAGCTCAGTAGCTTAGAGTTCTCCTCATTTTCTTACCAGACCTCCATTTGTGAACAAAATGTTTTTTGTCCTCTTCTAACTGCTGTAAGGATGCTAATCTGCTGAAATCCAAGCAGCATGCAACTAGGCAAAAGGGCCAGACATGCTCCTGAATTCAGCTGTACTGAAATAAGCATGGACCTACGGGGGTTTCCACATGTTAAAAAAACCAAATCTTGGCTATTCTAGACCAGAGGTAGGCAAATGGTACAGGATCCACATGCAGCTCTTAGGCACCTGTGCTATACCAAACCATATGCCAGATGTGGCATATCCTCAAGGAGAGTAGAGCTGCCATTTGCACAGCTGCTGGAGCCTCCTGGAAGCAGGAGCTTTGTACCCAGAGCCACTATTGCCATTACCTGAACCTACTGGATTGGCTGGAAGCCAAAGCTTTGATGGGAGGGGGGAGGAGGGGGTCAGGGCAAGCCACATTGCCCTGTCCCCAGGATAGTGTCTTGTGGTTCTTTCCAATACTAAAATCTTGGGAACTTTGCCCACCTTTTTGTTCTACAACAGTCTCCTAAAAGACGTCTGGAATATAGCAGATCCACTGAGGGTCAAGAGACTCCAGTTCAACATCTTTCAAGTGTAGCACCTCAGGCTACTGGCTATTCCCAACCCTAACATAAAAGAAAACTCTAAGACAGGAGTAGGCTGCCTGAATACACATTATAATTAAATCAAGGTAAGATATCTCACAACTGAACTGAAAACAATTAAGCTGATTTATCCAGCTTTTGGCCAGCCTTGTCAATGCAAGCAGGTAAGAAAATAAAGCCTAAGCTACTGCTAAGAACTTGAAGCAGATAATTAACCATTTGAAGGAGTGTATGGAAGCATCAATCTGCTTATGCAAGGGAGTTGTAAGAAGATAAATAATTAGAAAGGTGGATCTATGTATAAGCCAAAGCTGTTCCACTCTGTGTGTAAAAGTATGTATTAGAATGTGTATGTGTAAATGCGTACATTCAGACTAAGTTCTTACTACTTTCCTTACCTGAAGGAACCCTGAGACTCCCTGAAAGTGTTTCCCCCTCAGAAAGCTGGAGAGTACTGCTCCTGCTCTCCTCAAATCTAAGCTACATATAATAAACTGTTTTCCCTCCAATAATAACAAATGAAAGGCCAGCAACACCTCAGGCCTGTGCCCTGTTGCCCCTTACAGGGAGAATATACATCCAACAGCAGGATCAGCATGGCAACAGGCAGACATAGTGCCCCATCACAGAGGAATCACAGGGTGAGATATGATGCAGCACTCTTTGTTCTAGACCCATGTTTGCATATTCATACATGTTGGATTGTGCAAGTCACAAGTAAAAGCCCATTGCAAGCCCTGCAAGCTTAATATGGGGCTTGTCCAGTGGGGGGAGGGTCAGGGGATTAAACAGGTTTTTTTTCCTCCTTGTCTCCTCTCTTCTCCCCTCTCTGTCCTACATCTTGTCCCATGCAGTCTGTACAGTATGGAAACATATCTTCTGAGCTCTTAGTAAAGTTCTGTTTTGAAACTTCTGCTGTGTGTTATTCAACAGAAAGCTAACTCTACAATAGGTTATGGGCCCAGGACATCTTCAAGGCAACTTTGAAGACTAGAAGCAGCCCAGAAGGAGTGCAGACTGTGAAAGAAAACTCCCAGACAGAGAGGCCTACTGACTGTGAGTAAGAAGGCCTAAATCCCAGAAGGGGAAAGGGAGGGAAGCAAGTATGGCAAGCAGCTCAGAGCTCAGACTTTCAGTAGGAAAGCTGAACAATGTAAACTACCAATTGTGGAAGTTTAAAGTGGAAATGCTGCTGTCTAAAGATGATCTATGGGAGGTGATTACCACGAACAGACCAGCAGCAAATCACGAGGAATGGGATAAAAAGGACAGGTTAGCAAAGACTACAATAAGTTTATTGGTAGAAGATGACCAGCTAATCCATATAAGAAGTGAGACCACAGCAAGAGGCATGTGGATTGCATTGCAAAACTTGCATGAGAGAACTAGCCTGAATAGCAAACTGTTTCTACTGAGGAAATGAGGCTTGGCAAAGAAAGTGCAGGAGCATATAAATGCCACGTTGGAAGTAGTGGCACAGTTGTGCGGCACTGGAGAAGATACAAAGGACAGCCATGTGGTAGCCCTACTCCTCTGCAGCCTGCCTGAATCTTACAGTGACCTCATCAATACCCTGGAGACAAGGCCAGAGGCTGAACTGAAGCTGGAATTTGTTAAAGGTAGACATGCGGATGAATTCCAGTGCACAAACGAGAACCTGCAGAATGATTTAAAGCAAGGTAATAAGATTGCACTGAAAACCTCAGACAAAGCTAAGAGGGAAACCAGAGTATGCCGCAGATGCAAAAAGGAGGAACATCTAAAGAAAGATTGCTATATATGGAAAGCAGAACAGCAGAAACTGTCTCCACAAACGCATAAGCAGAGGGATAAAGTCTCAAACACAATCACTCAACAATAGAGTGGGTGCTTCAGAGCAATGCAAGACAGCTCATCCCAAAATTGGTGTGTAGACTCCGGCGCAACGAGCCACATGACTAGCGATAATGGATCCTTCACAGGTCTGGATCTGAGCAGTAAAGAAAGGATCTACCTTGCAGATGGGAGAAGCATCAACGTGGAAGGAATTGGACAAGGATTCCTGTACTGCAGCCAGTCACAGGGAGGCACACTGACCATACCCATGAAAGATGTGCTCTAGGTGCCCAACTTAGAAGGGGGACTCCTGTCTGTGAGGCGCCTGGCAGGGAGGGGACTCACCATCCGTTTCCAGGGAGATGAATGCACAATTCAAAGTGGGACAAAAGTACTGGCCAGAGCCACTGCAGATGAGCACCTGTACCGTCTGAGCACAGCGAAAGAACAAGCGAAACTCACTGCGCACAAGCCACACGATGAGTGCATCCACCTGTGGCATAGATGCATGGGACATAGACACCCAGACAGCATCAAGGAAATGCACAGACAGCAGTTGACCAAAGACCTTAAGGTATCAAAGTGTCCCATGATCATGAAATGTGACGAGGGCTACACTTCCTAAGAAGAGTCAGAATAGATCCACGAAACCACTAGATCTTGTACACAG
>QEPC01000068.1:5512291-5543079 GCA_003113815.1 Sphenodon punctatus
CTACCCATCTCCCCCTCCAAATGCCTGGCGGAACAGCCAGGTCTTACAACTTTTCTGAAAGGAGGGAATATCTGGGGCCAGCCGGGCCTCTACTGGAAGGGAGTTCCGCAGCCGAGACACAGCCACCCAGAATGCCCCCCTGCATGCCTCCCCCCCCGAAAAACCCAGATGTGGTCAAGGCCAATTAGTATAGCTGGGTTTAAAAAAAAAAAAAAAAGAAGATTGGATAAGTCCTTGAAAAATAGGTCCATTGGTGGCTATTACCCAAGGAGGTTGGGAGGCCTTGGGAGCTGGAAGCAAACACCACAGAATGGGTCACTCCATTATGATCTGTTGGGTACTTCTCCAAAGTGACCAACATCAGACAGGATGTTGGACTCAACGGACCATAGGTCTAACCCAGTATGACACTTATGTGTGTCTCTTGCATGCATCAGTAATACAGAGAGGGCACCTTGGCTGCAATTATGAAACCTTTTATTCGCAAGCATTCCTGCTGAAATCAGTGGGACCAATGTTAAATAAGTGGTTTCAGGACAGCAGACTCTTTAACACCAAACTACCCTTTCCCCCTTGGAGTTATACAATTATGATGAAACTCTGCCTGCTTACTGCAAATTATTATGAAATTAACTGCTTAGAGACTGGGGACAGCAGCATCCATTTGATTCAAGATGAAGTATCAGGATCAAAAGTTAATGGAATCCCATGGAGTTCCCGACTCTAATGTGATTTGGGTAACAACAAGCTGGCTTGACTTTTACACAGGCTTGTAAAATTCTCTTTCCCTTACTTTTGCTTGATTACAATCTTTCCAAAGTGTAAAATAATTAAAAATGAAATAACACTGCTAAAGGGAAATGTTTGGGATTGCTTTCAGGATAAAATTAAAATTCAACCTTAAACGCACTGCTCCAAAACAACGGATGCAAGTTATCTGCTACTCCATAATACCACTACACACAGCAGAATGGTACCAGTTACAGTGTCTATCACACTTTCCACGGCTCTGGTGTCATGCAGGTAGAAATTTTGCTTTAATATCTGGCAGCAACATAAAAGCATAGAAGATTATTCACTACCTGGGGGAGAGAAGCATTTCTGGTATCTTTATTATTGCACCCCTAGTAACGCTATAGAAATTATTATTATTATTATTAGTAGTAGTAGTAGTAGTAATAGTAAGCTGGGACTTAAAAACTCCTGAATTCTAGCCCTAAGTTTGACACTTTTTCCTCTTTAGTCATGGATCACCTTAAGACACCTTGCTTGAGCTTCCAGATCCTCCCCACCAAAGAAATGGGGACATCGTTCATATTATAAAGATACTCTGAATTAGATCATTTAAAATACTAAGTACCCTGAATTTGTAAAGTACTGTATAAAATGCAAGGCGTTAATTGTGAAAGCAAATGCCACTGTGGTGTTTCTCATTTTAGGAACTTGAGGGTAAGGATTTTTTCTAGTTTATCAGAACGTACCCTTCAGAGGCTTTTTATTTTATTTATTTATTTCTCCTGTTTTTATGCCACCCCTTCCTGCTCGTGCATCTTGAGGCAGCTAACTACATCTTAAACTACATCAAATCACTACAATAAAACAAATAAACCCACTGAACATTAAAATAACCCTGGCAGAAAAAAACAAAAAATTCCCCTCCCTAACCCAACCTCCCACACATCACCGGTCTCCCTCACCACAGGCCCGACGGAGCAGCTAGGTCTTACACTGTCTACGGAAAGAGGGAAGGTCTAAGGACAGGCAGACCTCCGGCAAGGAGGAGTGGTATGGTGTGGCCACTGAAAACGCCCTCCTCACAGTCGACACCTGGGGGACCTCAAGGAGGGTGCTCCCAGCCAACCGCAGAAGCCGATCCAGGACCCGGAGGGTGAGGTGGTCCTGCAGATAAGTGGGACCCAGGCCATTCAGGGCATACGTAGTGCCGTACTGGGTCAGACCAATGGTCCATCAAGCCCAGCATCCTGTCTCCGAGAGCAGCCAATCACTGTCTCTTGGGAGAAGTATTCAACAGTTTACAATGTGCATCTTTCCCTGTTGTTCCATCCCCCAAACCTACTTGGCTAATAGCCATTAATGGACACCTTGAATTGGGCCCAGAAGACTATCAGCAGCCATTGCAGAGAACGGAGCACTGGTGTAATGAGCTTGCAATGACTCATCCCCCTAAGAAGATGAACCGCTGCATTCTGTACCAGCTGCAGTCTCCGGACCATGACCAAGGGTAGCCCTACATAGAGTGCGTTACAGTAATACAATCTTGAGGTAATAAAAGCATGGATGATAGTGGCAAGGTCTGTGTCTGAGACATACAGCTTAAGTCGTCACACCAGATGTAATTGGCGAAATGTGCCCTTCACCACTGCCACTACTTGGACATCCAGGCGGAGCTGTGGATCTAGAAGCACCTCCAGACTATGGACCTGAGACACCTGGTGGGGGGATGGACCTCTATGATGGGGGCCATCACTCCCCTGGCTTTTCCCACAACCACCATCTCAGTCTTGTCTGCATTAAACTTCAGGCAGCTCACCCGCATCCAGTCCCCCACAACTAACAAACACTGTGTAAGCACTGAGACTGCTAGGCCTGGGTCTGATGAAAAAGAGAGGTACAGTTGGGTGTCATCAGCATATTGATGACACCTTATGCCAAACCCTCTGATGACCTCCCCCAAAGGCTGCATATAGACGTTGAACAAGACAGGGGATAAGATAGAACCTTGTGGACTCCACACGTGAGGTTCCGGGGAAAAGATGAGCAATCACCCAGCACCACATGTTGAGTTCTTCTGGCCAGGAAAGAACGGCACCATTCAAGAACAGTACCGCCCACTCTGGCTTGGTCCTGCAACCGAGTCACCAGCAACTCATGATCAACTCTATCAAATGCAGCTGGGAGATCTAATGGGATCAATAGGGTCGAACGACCCTGGTCCAACTCATGGGAGAGGTTGTCTACCAAGGCCGCAAGTGCAGTCTCGGTGCTGTAACCTGGATGAAAGCCAGACTGAGGGATCTAGGAAACTGATCCAGTCCAGATGCTGCTGAAGCTGATGAGCTACCACCCACTCAATAACGTTCCCTAAAAAGGGAAGGTTAGAGACTGGCCAATAGCTGGCCCGGGCATCAACGTCAAGTGAGCAGAGGCCACACCACTGCCTCCTTGAGGCAATCTGGCACTCTGCCCTCTCTAAGGCAAGTGTTGACTATCCCAGTCAGCAATGTCCCTAAATTCTTCCGGCTGGCCTTAACCAGCCAGGACGGGCATGGGTCCAGTTCACAATGAGTGGCTCGAACATCCTCTGATTCAGAGGGTGACACACAGTGAAACTGGTCCCATAAAACAGGGCAAGATAAAGCTTCAACTGCCTCTGGTTCACTTACTGTCAAAAGCGCGGTGTCGAAAGCATGATGGATTTGAGTGATTTTATCCGCAAAAAAGTTCACAAAAGTCACAGCAAAAATCAGATGACTCTGGATCCAGGTGGAGGGAGGCTGGACTGATCAGCCCCCTCACCACCCAGGAAAGCTCAGCTGGGCATGACTTAGTGGATGCAATGAGGGCAGCAAAGAAAGCTGCCTTTGCTGCCTGCACAGCCAGGGCATAGGTATGTAAGCAGACTCTATGTCACAATCGGTCAACTTCAGTACGATAATGATGGCACGATTGCTCTAACCACTGTGCTTCCCGCTTAATCTGCCGCAGATCCTCCATATACCATGGGGACCTGCGTTGTTGGCAGTTTGGGAGCGGACACCTAGGAGCCATACAGTCAACGGCCTCCATCAGCACAGGGTTCCAAAAGCCCACAAGGTCACTGAGTGGATGGCCATAGAAACCAGAGGATACACCCCCCAGGGCATTCCGGAACCTCTCTGGGTCCATAAGTCTCCGGGGGCGAACCAACCAAACTGGCTCTGCACCTTTCTGGGGACTGACGTGTGTCAGGATACAGGCCTGGAGAAGATGATCCGTCCATGATAAGGGCAACTGCTGACCCCCCCACCCCCACTAAAGGAACCCCCGCCTCAAGGCCTCAGTTTCTATTACTTGTTATTGAACATTACCAAGATAAATCAGACATTTTAACAAAACCTTCTTACATTGTGGCCAGTGGCTCTGATCCAGAGCCACATTGTGATGAAGGTCCAGTATAATTTGCTGCAAATACAGTATTAAAAAATTAAAGCATGCATGAAAGCATAATGCTGCTGCTTTTGTTTAATTTTTCCTATGCCCTTTGGGTTTAATTACCAAATGTTTTTGAGAAAGTCTGTAAACACTTTATAGAGAACTTATATAAACAAATTGGCAGCCCAAATGTATTTCCATGACAGAGGAGTGTGTCTCACCCCCCCACCCCCCAATTTCGTTAGCCCTAAACGCTCCACTGTCAACAGTTCTCTGACAGAAGTCAAGTGAAGAGGAGAGAGAATGATTCCATTTTATTTCGTGACTAGGCTTGTCACGATAAATTAGAACCAGTTAGTGGTTGCTTATTTAAGATGTTATGGGCTGTACTGATCTAATACAGGAATTTAGAACTATGTATCCTGACCTCATCTTATCACTGGAAACTGTAGCATTTAATTGTAAATATGCTAAATTATAAAGACCATACTAGGAGGGGGAGGGGAAGGGGGAGGAGTAGCTCGTAACTTTGAAAAATACATTAAGCTTCTTCATTCAGAAGACTAATTCATCTCCCATAGATTTTTCAGTTAAGTCCAGTTCCATCACTCTGACAGATTTAAATGAATGGTTAATCTCATTATATGAATATCAGGGCAACAGTGCTTTTAGGACCAGATTCAGCAAGATATTTTTTGCAAGAGCCTTACTAAACACTTAAGGAACTAGCTCAAATGCTGAAGTATATTCAAGGCTGGTCTTAGAACGTATAGGGTCGAGGAGAAAGATAAAATACAGTCCCCTTCCTGTGAACCTAGAGGTGTGTTCATTTGGGGTCCTGCACCATGTCCTGGGGAAAATAGGGGGACCATTGCAGGGGCCCCAGAAGTAGAGAAAGTAGCAGGATCCGGGTAAGCCTGGGCCTGAGTTATGTTGCTGACTGGGAATTACAGATAAGTTATAGTTGGCTTTTGTCATTACACAGGTCATCCGTTCATGCACTCACTTAGAATTTTGATAGTCATTAATTACTGGAAGCGTTCAATAACCACTATTCAAATAAAACAAAGTCTGAATGCTATTTTACAATCAATGAAAGCCACAATCCTAAATTAGCTTGTAATTTAAGTAAACAAAAGTCATTAACAAACTTTTATTTACTTTTGCTCTATGATAAATTAGACATGTTGTCAACTATGCTGTTTTTTTACTAGATTGTGAACTCTCCCTTTAGAGCATAATAAATTGAATTTTAGTTGCAATTTAACATGACAAAAGAGAATTCCATCTTTTTTTGGACTCTGTGAGATCCAAAAGCTTGCATACCTCCACCAACTGGAGTTGGTCCAATAAAAGATATCATTACACTACTTTGTCTCTATTGCATATATTTGGGACCAACATGGCAACCTTACTTTCTCTACTCATCTTGTTTCATGGTCTCTTTAGTACAGACTCTTGTAGTATTACATCCAATCTAGGAATAAGGTGATATTTATTACAGACACGAGTCCAGGGCATTAAAGAAGCAGAATAATAATTCAGCACCTTCTGTTACAGAAGTATCCATTTATGGAGATAATGCCATTTGATTCACTTGCATATTCATGGGTAAAAATTGCTGTAACTCTTAAAGTTTAGTATAAGAACATAGCATTGTAAAAGAGCACTGCTACTCTGATCTACAACTAACTTGTCCTGCCTGCTTAAGTGTTTCAGATAAGAGGGGAAATGGGTTGGGGTGGGGGGTGGTTTGGGATTTTTATTCCTCCCTTTGTTGTTTATTTTAAAGTTGTTTTAATGCTTTTAATATTTAAGGTTGTGCACTGCCCAGAGCTGCCAGTGGCAGGATGGGTGGGTTAAAAATGTGTAAAATAAATAATATATGCCTTTATTTTTGCCTGATCCAGTGTACACAACTCATTAATGGGCACAGATGTTTACAGTATAAAGAGAGCATGCACTTATCTGAACTCATAATTTAGTCTCAGGAAATGAAAGTATCCAAGAGTATAAAAATCTATTGCCTAAATAACTGGTTTGGCCTATCTTTTACTAATATATTCCAGTTAGTCTAATCAATGAAAAGCTAGTTAATAACTGACCCAGGAAGGCAAAGATTACTGTATGGATGAAGCCAGATGATGCATAATTCTCCCATTTACATTTTCTGGAGTAATTATGTCAGTAAAACATTCATACCATGCACTTCACAGAGAGTGAAAATCATCTCTACATTTCACTGAAGCTAAAAATACTTTCAGCTAGTGGCAGTTACCTGGGTATACACTTGTACAGATCAGTACATGAATAGATTGAACTGGCACTGATTATACATATTATATTATTTAAGAAGTACGTCACTAACACACAAGGTTTTTCCTGAATGGTATGCAAACATACACATAAAATGCATTCACAAAGGCATCATTTGGCATTAATGATATAAAAATGTGTTTTTAAAAATGGAAACATAATAGTAAGCAGACATATACATGGTCAATACTTTTTGCAAAAATCTAGTGGCCTTTGTGCATTGCAGAAAGAAAAAAGCAAGTGTATATTTTAAGACAGTGCCACATGTCAAGTAATCCTTATATACCCTTTACTTGAATATTTAATTCTTAAAAGGTTTAAAAGATATCTGCAAGTGACAGACCAAGCTTTACCGTGTACTATCCCCGTAGGAAAATGTCCAGATATCTATTACACATCTGCTAGTCTCCTCTTGGCTGAGCAGGCAAGTCATATAACATTAGCTGTGGATCTGTGAATCATGCTTGCTTGCTTCTGAAGAGTTGGAAATCTCAAGTGGCATTCTATTCTTAAATGAAATAAAACCATCACATCAGAAAAAAAAGGTTTACTCTTACCTGAAAAACTATGCACGGTACCAATTCCAACCAACATGAACTACATCTGGTATGTGGATTGCTTCCACAAGTTAACCATAAACTAAGAAAAAATAAGTTCTTTTGTCACATTTGGCACCAGAATGCTCACATTATGCTACTTCATGTTATAGGCATTATGGCAATGATGTTGAATACACACACTCACCCTTAATAGCCAAATAAATAAATGACCACGAGATTCATTAGTTAGTTTTCTTTGGGACTAACAGGGACACATTGTACAAATTAGGTTGTTGGACATGTTTGTGGACTCTACATACCTTAGGAAACTTCAAACCAAAGAATCTCTTTAAAGATTCTCAGATGACATATATATAACACTATCATGCAATATAGTCTACATATGATGATATTCATTTGATAAGTAGTCAGTACATTGTGATGTCTAAAAGGTGTCCTAAGCTGCATCAGTTTTGCATGATTCCACTACTCACTACTACAGATGGTGAACATCTCATGAGTTACATAGGAAACCATCCAAAAAAATCTATATAATCATCATGTATTTCCTATGTAGCCCAAATTGCAGAAACACTTACATAGTTTTGCTGTCATTTTTCAAAAGGGAACTTTATTTGGCTCTAAGGCAAAATAGCTTAGTTCCCATTTCTCCAGCTGGACCCAGATTGCAATTTTTCCTTCTTATTTGACCATCATCATCATAGCTTAAAATCCAGTTCCTTATGCCTCTGCAAACCTACTGACACTAATATAGATGGCCAGGAATCTGAGGACATTAATGATGGCATTATATAGCTCATAATACTACAGGCAGTGGAACCAAAGTGAGAGTCTGCTGGTAGGAAAATTCATGGGAATGGGGTGGAATTATTTGTAAACATAGGGTATTTTCAAACATGATGGTGCAATGGAGCCATCACGCTTTCAAATTAAATTTATTAAACGTGGTCAGGATCTGGCCCGGCTGCTGAACAGACATTTTGGCTTGCGGATGTGGGTCCGCAGGCACCACTCACCGTGCTGCTGAGCGTGGCCCACCCACCACCCTGATGGGCAACCACAGCGGCCTATCAGGCTGCCGCGTGCTCTCGGAACAGCCACAGCCACAACCTGGGGTCAGGTAGAGCAGGGCATCAAACATCATGGCCCACTCTGCCCTGACTGGAGGTAGTTTCCCCGGGCCGCAGGAGCACTTAGCCCAGGCTGAGACTTGGCAATGGGCCCGAGTAACAGCCTGGGCTAAAAACTGCCACAGTCCAGGGACAGCTCTGATCCCGCCCAGGGTAACATCTGGCAGGTGGGATCAGACCATTGTGGTCACCCGTGGTACCGTCACATTTGAAAATACCTTTAGTATATTTGGCTTGCAATTTTGAAAGAGTCTGACAAACTATTGCCATTTTAGAGAGTCACTTTTTCAAAGAGTACGTTTGACACAAGTCCACTGCCTAACTTGTTAGCGGAACACCATGATGTCACAATAGTCTATGGGGAAAGGGGGTGTGTCAGGAAAAGAGTGGGGGGGGAACACCTTAATCATGCCTTTTCTGAAGGTACTGCCTGTGCCCACGGAGTGCCATGATATCACTGCACTCCATGGGGGAAAGGCCTCTTGCCTGCAAGGAGCCTGGCCTAAGTACACAGGGCCCTAATGGACCTGCAGACTTTGAGATATAACTTCTTTTAAAATTGTTGATTTGGTGTATTATATGAGTATTTTTATTGTTGTTATTGTTGGTTGTGGGTGCTGTGAGCCGCCCCGAGCTGCTCTATGAGCAGGAGGGTGCGGGGTAGAAGAATATTGAAATAAATAAATAAATATGCTGTGTAGAGTGAAAGACGCAAGACGTTAAAACGATGACACTCATTACTGTTTTTCCACCTGGCTTGAAAACTGTGTCCAATCCTACTGAATGCAGACCTAACCATAGTGATTTACGCATTGCTAGCTACCACGGAGCAAGAGGGCTCAGCTGAGCCTGGGCCTTGTACTTGAGCCCCCTTCGCAAGCAGCCTGAGCATGGCTAGGAAATTGCTAGAATGGGCCGAGGGAGGGAGTGGGGCCTGCACCCCACCTCCTGCTCCCACCCTGGTTGCTGACCATGTGCTCCTGAAGCTCATGATGATGGCCTGCAGTGGGGCTCTTGGCCATCCGTCCCCTAGCACTAGCAGTGGTGGCTGCAGTGGTTCCCAGCCAGTCAACTGTTACTGCTGTAGCTGCTTAGGGGATGGTCAGTGGACTCCAAGCCACCACTGGCCCAATGTCAACTTATTGATTGTATCCCTCTCTTTGTTCCCCTGCCCTTTGCTTCCCTTTCTTTGCCTGCCCTAAATTGTAAGCCAAGCCTCTTGGGGCAGGGACCTGCCTAATCATAATTGGTCTGGGCCAGGCACAGTGCTGGTGCATAAAAGTACCACCAAACTGAAACACTGGGTACTTTTAGACAGATGTGGGGCTGGCCACCCACAGAGCTGCACCAGGAGTGCAGTGCTGTGTCTAGTCCCACCTGGGTCAGGTTTAATAAACGGACCCAGTGGGTTCCTTGGCCTGGCCATGCAACGCCCCTCCCCCCATCATAGAGTTGCAGGCAGATCATCTGCAACCCTGTGGTGTTGCCTGAGACAATAGCCAGTCAGAAGCAGAGCTGCAGTATGGGTCTGCTGAGCAGACAGACTGCAGCTCTGCCTTGGACCAGTGCCCTGGGTTTGGCTGGTCTGCTCTGCTCCAACATCTGGTGGCACATCTTTAGACAGATGGGCCACCCAGAGCAGCCAGGGGTTCTCAACCTTTGTTCAGTCATGAGCACTGGAGTGACATGACTAATTGGGAACGCTGCCTAATTTATATGGATGATTTGCATAAACATGCATAACTCAAGTTTCCCCTCTGCAATTTAATTCAATGGGAATTGAGATAATTAATTAATCCCAGCTCACATTGACTTGAATGGCACCACTGACAGCTGACTTGGGGAGCACTTTCACACATTGCCTAAGCACTCTGGCGCTCCTGAGCAACAGGTTGAGAATTGCTGGTTTCCACCAACTGAAACAAAGTTGCTTAATAAATGAAGCAAATGAAGTCACCATAGTGAAATAACAGAATTAGCAAATATGTTAACATATCACTAGCAAAGATTTATTTGGATATTAATGTGTGTAAATGATTATTTGTATAATCTTTGCAGATAAATAATGGCATATTTGTTTCACTTTAGATGAGATGCAAACATGGGATAATGTACTCCCATGAAAGGTCCATTCTAATCTTGAGTTGTTCCCTTTCAAAGTCATGGGCCATGTTCTGATGGACAGTGAATTTGATGTAGCTGGGCCTTACTTCTGAACCATTCACACAAACAACGTTATTCAGAAGTAGGATGAGAAGTATGTATGCTTGAGAAATCAGGAGTCCATACTCCCCTTGGCTTTCAATTTCCTGTTATCAATTGATTTATATTACCATTTTTACACCGCTTCTCTTGCTAATGGTGACTTGGGGCAGCTCCCAAAGTATTTGAGGGAACCTCAGGATAACCAAGGGTTATTTTTGTTGTGGGTCAGGGGGAGTTCACGAGCTTCGTAGAAGAAGGCATGCTGTAATGGGAGGAAAGGATGGGGAAAGAGTACTAGAGTAAAGGAGCAAGGAGTTGAACAAGAGATAGGGAGGGGAAGATGCAAGATTATGTAGTTCCTTGGCAGGGTTTGCGAGAAGTGTTCTTTACCCAGCCCAAAGAGCCTCGCTTGGGGTGTGTGTGTATGTTCCTGTAAAATATCCTATTCTGGAGCAACACCTGGGAACTGCACAAACGTGCGCATGCTCCTAGGTTCATTTAATACTAGAACCGTCTCTCCTTGTGAATCTGCCCCAGTCTGCCAGCTTCCACTCCTCTAAAATCCACTTCTCTCTACAACCAGCCCTAGGGGCGTACGAGCTGGCTGGGAGGGGCGCCCCAGGAGGCTGAGGCTTCTCTAGCCCATTTGTTTAAGCGGAGCCTAAGCTGTGGTAAACCGTGACTATTGCTTTTGGCAGCCTCCTAAACGCAAACTCACTTGTTCCTGATTTGGTTCCCCTTAAATGCAAGCCACGGCGCTCTCTCTGCAGCCCACATGGGAATCAGCTGTCACCAGATGCCTTCATTGGAGTGAGTCCCCTCAAGGAACTACTGAGTCAAATGTCCACCCCACCCCCAACCTGCTGGACTCGGGGGGCATCCCCAAGCGGTGGAAGAGGATCCTGAAGCGCACAGGCCCCAGCAAGCGAGGGCAGCGATGCGGCCGCCCCCCCTCTATAGGAACCGCTGATTGAAGTGGCCGGGGTCAGCAGAAGCCCCATGGAGGAGACCCAGATACTGAGGGAAACCCCAAGGCTGAGACCAGGCGGTTCTAATTGCCGGCTGGCAGCTCCCCACCCCCCTTTGGCGCCCAGCTCCCGGGCTCCACTGAGAAGAGCCGGAGCCGGCCGCCCTCCTCCTCCTCCTCCCCCTCCTCTCTCCATCCGATCCTCCGCTCCCCGGGGGCAAAGTGTGGGAAGTAGGAGTTTCCGCTGAGTTTTCTCGCCAAGTTTCGGCGCTTGTCTCTCGGCGGAGCGCTCCCATCCGCCCGCCTCGCCGAGTCCCGCCGCAGCGCTCCGGTCCGGCTGGCAGGCACCAGCGGCGGCGGGCATGGGGCTCCCCGGCTGCAGAGGGGGACAGCAGGCTGGGGCCGCGGCTTGAGCGGAGCCCGGTGGGCGAAGAGCCGGAGTGAGGCGGGCGGCGCGACAGGGAGCCCTAGCTCTCCCCTCCCCCTGCCCCGCCGTGCAACAAGTAGCCGGGGCTGCGGGCCGAGCGGCCGGCCCGGACAGCACCCCCCCCCCAGAGGAGGGGCCGAGCAGCAGCCGCTGGGAAGGGGAGGGGGATGCCCGAGAGGCACAAAGCCAGCGGGGGAAGCAGTCCGCTCGTTCCGCCGCGCCGGGATGGAGCCGCCGTGCAGGGGCCGTTTGCTAGTGCTGCCCTGGCTCCTTTGCTGCTGCAGTCTCTCCCTCCTCCTGCCCGTAGCGGAGCCCATCTGCCCGGAGCCATGCGACTGCCAGCAGCACCAGCACCTCCTCTGCACCAACCGGGGGCTGCGGGCTGTGCCCAAGGCAGCCGACTCCCAGGACATCCTGATCTACAGCCTGGGGGGCAACTTCATCGCCAACATCTCTGCACTTGACTTCCACCGCCTGGCAGGGCTGCAGCGCCTCGACCTGCAGTACAACCGCATCCGCACCCTGCACCCCAAGGCCTTTGAGCGCCTGCTGCGCCTGGAGGAGCTCTACCTGGGCAACAACCTGTTGGTGGAGCTGGCGCCAGGCACCCTCAGCCCCTTGGCCAAACTGCGCATCCTCTATGTGAATGCCAATGAGATCAGTCACCTCAGCGCTGTCTCCTTCGCTGGCCTGGGCAGCCTGGTCAAGCTGCGGCTAGATGGCAATGCGTTGGGCTCGCTGGGTGAGTCCACCTTCTCAGGGCTCTCCAACCTGCTCTACCTGCACCTGGAGGCCAATCGCATCCGCTGGCTGAGCCTTGGCTCCTTTGCTGGCCTGGCCAAGCTGCGCTTCCTTGACCTGTCTGGGAACCAGCAGAGCTCCTTGCGCCACCCAGACACCTTCAGGCCTCTGCACTCCCTCAGCACGCTGCTCCTCTCTGGCAATAGCTTGCAGGAGCTGGGCAGTGGTCTCTTCCAGCATCTGCCCACCCTGACCAAACTCTCGCTTAGTGGGAATCAGCTGGCTCAGCTGGCACCAGATGCCTTCACTGGACTGGGTGCCCTCAAAGAACTGCGGTTGGAGGGAAACCTGCTGAGCCAACTGTCCCCCACCCTGCTGGAGCCACTTGGTAGTCTGGAGGCACTGGACCTAAGTCGCAATGAGCTCACCTCCCTGCACCCTGCTGCCTTTACCCGCCTGCCCAAGCTGCGAGAGCTCAGCCTGCGGGACAATGCATTGGCCACTCTGCCTGGAGTCCTCTTTGCTTCCAACCCAGCCCTCTACTGCCTGGAGCTGGACGGAAATGCCTGGAGTTGCGACTGTCGCCTGCGGGGCCTGAAGCATTGGCTGGGCTCCTGGCACTCTCAGGGTCGCCTCCTCACAGTCTTTGTACAGTGCCACCTGCCACCTGCCCTGATGGGGAAGTACCTTGACTACCTGGAGGATGCACAGCTGCTGCCATATGATGGCTCTTCCTGTCCTGACATAGCTGCCTCTCCCTCCCCACTACCTGGTGACAACAGCAGCCACAGCTCAAGCCTTGGTAGGCTTGGATTCCTGACATCTGCTTCCACTCTGGGGCTCCTGGGTGCACAGGAGGCTCCGGCCTTGGCACCAGCCCGAGGGAGCTGGGAAGTCAAGCCTAGTCCTACAGCCCCAATGCCCAGCTCTGGGCCACCCCCTCCTCCAATTGGAGCCACCTGGCCCCGGCGAGCAGGGAAGCACCGCCTTGTTCCCTCTGTATCTGGGGCTCCTCCATTGGTCTCTGACCCCTGTGAGTTCAACAGGCTGTTCCTGTACAACCTATCAGTGGCAGCTGTGAGTGCCAACTCAGTGTCTGTGCGCTGGGGTGTACGGCCCCACCGCTGTCCTCGCCTGCTGGGGCCTGTGCGCTTCAGGATCCTCTTTGACCGCTTTGGGGCTGCTGTCAAATTTCAGCGTTTTGTCTACTTGCCTGAGTGGAATGAGCCAAGTGCCACCCTGCAGGAGCTGCGTCCTGACACTCCGTACCTGGTCTGTGTGGAGGGTGTACTTGGTGGCCGTGTCTGCCCAGTGGCACCCCGGGATCACTGTGTTGGCCTGGTCACCCTTTCTGAGGGAGGTGCAGCAGCTGCAGCAGCAGAAGGCAGGGCCCATGGGCCAGACCAGCAGCTCCTCACACTGGTGCTGCTGGCAGTGAATGCGCTGCTGCTTTTTGTGGCCCTGGCAGCCTGGGCCTCCCGGCTGGTGCGGAAGAAAGTGCTGGGGCGGCGGCGGCGGCGGAAAGCTGCATCACCAGTGCATGTCAGGCAAATGTATTCTACCCGCCGGCCTCTGCGCTCCATGGGCACAGGCGTCTCCACTGACTTTTCTGGCTTCCAGTCACACCGCCCACCCCGCAGTGCTGTCTGTGCCCTCAGTGAGGCTGACCTCATTGAGTTCCCCTGTGAGCGCTTCATGGACAGTGGCGGTGGGGGCAATGGCAGTACCAGGCATGTGGAGGATCATCTACTACAGCGATTTGCAGATTAGGGGTGCCCAAAAGAACTACAGTTCCCAGTATGGCTTGTGCCAGAGCCAGGAACTTGCTGGTATTATGGTCCAGCAAGGTCTTCTGGTAGCAGTAGTCCCCACTGGCCACACTTGGCTAAAGGACTCTGAAAATCTGGTCTGCTCTTAGGAGTGAGTCTGCTTTATGGGCAAAGATGACTGCTCATCTGGGCAGAAAGTGGGAGATTCTAAACTAGAGTAGGCTGAACCACAAACCTGCAAACAGGGTGACATTTTGGCTACCCTGAAGTCCATGTCAAAACTTCCTTGACTTTTGTAGTGGGTGAGTCTGACACATGGGCAGGAAACCTGTTATAGAGGATGCTATGCCATAGTCTCAAGATATCTTTGTTCCTTCCTGCGGGTGGGTGGGAACTAGTTTTCTCTGCATGGCTACTCCAGGTGTTGGGAGTTCCCATATTAAATGGGCTTATTAGTTGGCACGTATATTGTTTTCACATTCAAGGGAATCTAATTTTTTTTAAGTTCTTCTAGAATCACTAACCTAAGGAAGTGTCTGTATTTAACCATAATTGCTTTCTTCCAAAAATAGAACAAAGGGATGAAGCTAAACTAAACAGAAGGTTTAGTTAGCATACATACCATCTCAGTAATTAATTTCTATATCTCGTCTGTCAGGATACCAGTTTGGATCCTGATCATCTACTGTTCGAGTTAATGAGAGTTTTACCAATGACTTCGGTGGGTTCAATTAAGGGTAAATTAAGCCCTATGGCTCCATTTTCAGTGGAAGTGTATTCACATATAAATGTCTGTAGGTTCAGGGCCTAAAAGTCTGATCCATAGTACACTAACGCTGATGACACTCTTTCCATTGACTTCCATGATTTTTGTATCGTGTACAAAGTTTGTATTTAAGAAAACCCAATTTAGACATTCTTTGGTCAAAATAATAATGTGAACATGCAAGATATAGGAGCTGTGTTTGTAGTTTGACCTAAAACTCATGAACAGTTCCTAGTCATGCTTGGAATAAGACTGTTTCAAGAGCTGCAATGAAATTGAATATTGAAACATAGAAGTAATTTGAACAGATTAAAATGTGCATTTTATACTGAGCAGCTTGGACAATGTGGCCATTTTAACTCAAATGTGAGACATTTTTATGTATCTGTGATTATCCTTTTTAAAATATGCAAAGCAATAATGCAACTGGGGTTAGTCTTTCAGATCTGTATTGCTGACACCACTAGTGAAAACTAACACAAAATTTGTAATTTGTTTACAGTTCTTTTTTTAAATGGGCTTGATTAATACTGTTTTGGTACTTGTACAGATTAACATGTGCTTCGGTTTTCTGGATGTGTGATTAGTGGACCTTCCAATTATCCATTTCCATAACTACGTAGAGTGGATACAAAGGGAATTGTTGATGGGTATCAAATGTGTGGCCACCTAGGTGGAGGATAGTTAAGAAATGTGAAACATTTTTATGCCAAGGAGCAAGTCTCTCTTTCAGATGTTTTATACTAAAACTAGTGGTTTTATATATACCGTTACCTCACTGTGAAATCATTAACTTTGGTATGATAATCTGCATTTCCCATTTTTTCCCCCTCAGCTAACTGAGTAATTGCAATGGTTAATTCTTGAGTTAATTTCCTGCAAAGACTTACAGCAGTCCAGTCCTTGCAGTAGTAGCTTGTTTGGTTTTAAAACAAAAACAAAAACAAAACATATTTTCATTTTTAGGACTCTGTTAAAGTGACCAACATCCTTAAGTAATCATATGTTCTCTATTTTGTTAATTTTCTTGTAGTGCTCTAAATATTTACATAAACATCCTACCATAAGTATTGTGGTTTAATTTACATATGTCCCCTCTGTGGTCTAGAAAAGGGCTAATTCAAAAAGCAGGCCTAAGAACCCATGGTTACACTTAGGCATATATTTTATTAGGAGTTCGTTAGGTTGCTAAGGCTTTAGGTGCTAATCCTGTTCTTATTATTTTACCTAAATGAACTCTTTCTTATCTTAGGAAACCGAGTGGTTTAGATGACTGATGGAATACAGGGACACAATCTTCCATATCACTGTTCCAAGTTTGACCCAGGTTAACAGTGACTGTTTGGTTCTATATTCTGATGGATGCTTATATGAAATCCAGGAGTGATGTCTATTCAGATTCTTTTTTTAAAAATTGCTTACAAAATAGTATGGTGCTTGGTATTCTTGTTTACAGTGTCATTTGAGAGTACAGTGACTCATTGGCAATAAAACTGAACTAGCCTTTCACTCTCCTCGCCCCATTTGTTAAGGTCAAAATGCACTGGTGGGACAGTGAAGAGGAAGGATCATGGCAGAGTTTGCCATAATCTTTACCTGTGGTGTGGAGAGAAGATAATGGGATCTTTACTTCATGGATGCTCAGGCTCCAGTCTTGCAGTCCATATGCAGGTAAAACTTTCATTAAAATCAGTGAGAGTTTTGCATGCAGAAAGAATGCAGGACTAGTAACTTTGTTTAATTTTTTTTAAAGAGTATTAGATTCTTGGTTATTTTATTTTAAAATATTACATAATTATGGGCCTCATGTGGACATTAATGGAAAACACCACTTACTGCTAAAATCAATAGGGATCAGTAATACCACTAAGGAATAAACTGTATGTCACATTTATTTTAGCTCTGTCACTGGATATTCTTCCAATGGGAAATGCAAAAATGTTGTACATAGTTATGATCAATTATGTCAATAAATCTGTTTGCTGAAAGAAAAGCAGTCTCTGTTGATTTTAATGATATAGTATAAAGTATGTAGGTTTGCTTTATTAGTGACGATTTCAGTCAGCCAAGACTGCACACTCTTAAATCTGACTCTTTTTTCTTTCAACACATTTTTCTAATATCATGCTATTTGTTTTAATTATATTATGTTTTTTTTGTGTAGGATAATTTTGGCTTAAGGCAAAACATTTTCTATCATTTGATGAAACACTTAAGATCCTGATCCTGCAAAACTTATTTGTGCTTAATTTTACACATTGGGGGAATCATTAATTTCTATGGGACTCCTCACAGCACATAATGCTAAGTGTGTATAAGTCTTTGCAGGACTGTAGTCTAAATATGAAGGACTGTGGTTTGAAAAGTAAAAATGACACTGGTTAGAAGTCCCAGTGCCAATAAAGCACTGTGAGCCAGAGGGACCAGTGATCATCTTTAAGTTTGATCTGTGAATGACTGAGGATAGTAATACTGTTTGTTTATTATGGTGTGGCTTTCGCCATATGCCAAAAATTAAAATACAAACAAAACACCCACATAAAATCAACGATTGGCAACTAAGGCCAGACATAATCCATCATTAACAATGATCCCAGCCCCTCAAAACAATACTGCGGAAATGCAACATAACATCCTCATGGGTTTCGTATTGCTACACAAACAATTGCATGCATCCAATCCATCTAATACTTCATCGGTGGCTAGCAAGCTTAAACACCAACGTGCAATACTAAGTGGTGATACCACAAAAGGCATCAACAGGATTGAGAATCCCAACCCAGTTTTAAAGAATTATCAAAGGGTTATAGGACCTCCCTCTCTCTGCGGCCCAATTGGTCTTTAATATATGCCCTCTTTTTGGCAGCCAAAAGTGTAAAGGTCCCCAGGGCAACAATAGCCTCTTTCTGGGTCAGAGATAGAAATGCCAAAAAACAACCCCCAGAGTCAAAAGTCAATCCCTCGGGTAAAAGCGGTAACAACCATACCGACCGCAGAGTGGCATAAGGGCATTTTAGGAAAAGATGTTCCACGGATTCCACTTCTCTCCTGGAACAAGTGCATAGCCTTTGCCCAGGAGGGATGCGTTTATACCGGCCCTCAGTCACAGCTGTCTCCATAAGCTGCAAACAAAATAATATATATGCTCTACGAAGTTTGGCATTGGTTAACAAATCCAAGTATGGCTCTAGGGTAGGTAGAAGCTTGATCTCCCCCAACTTTGGTGCTACCTTCCATGACCTTACTATAGTCATGTCTTCCTGCCTCGCTACGTCCTGGAGCCTGTAAAAGATCTCGGCTCTGATCCCTGAAAGAGCTTTACCACAATAATACTCAAGGGAGTGTCCCATTTCCCTAATCAGGCGAGCTAGGTAGAGAAGCCAGGGGTAACTCCGCAACCCACAGTACAGCAACTTTTCCTTAAGACACTGAAGTGTTAATGCTGTCTCCGAATGGCTGAGCAACTTCAGCCAGTATCTTAAATACGCCTTTTTGGCAAGTAATAAGATCGATGGAACTCCAGTCTCGGCCCTGAGAATTGCCCCCGGGACATTAGAGCCTACCTTGAACAGATTCTGGACCCTTTCCAAAATTGTGATATCTGGGAAAGGGACAAGCTCCATCCCAAATAAAAGGGTTGTTGGAATCTTGGCTTTATAAACTCCAAGGAAGGCTGAAACAGATATCCCTCTGGAGATGTTATAGGCCTTGACTAATGTCCGCGTAGCCTGTAAGGCTTTGTTGGCCCTAACCTTCAAATGAAGGTTCCAGGTACCCCTAGAGCTAAAGGACACTCCCAAATAATTAAAAGAGGAAACTAAGGCAATATTCCCAACGCTCAGCTTCCAACTTGTAGGCAGATTTCTTCTACCAGTAACCATTATCTTGTCCTTGGAGGGATTTAAATCCAGACCATTAGCTGAGCAATAACCATGCAGTTTCTCCAGTGCCCTCTTGATTCCTACCTCTGTTTGAGACAGCAATACAATAGCATTGGCAAACTGGAGCAGGCCCATGGGGCAATCACCAATTTTAGGAACATGAATCGCCTCTGACTTAATACTGCTTGGTAAATCGGCAAGGAAAAGATTGAATAATAGGGGTGCAAGAACGCAACACTGACGCACTCCTCTCCTGATTAAAATAGCAGCACTCAAATTTTGCCCCAGGTTCCCCCTAACCCGGGCCACGTTGTTAGTATGCAACTGCACTAGGGCCAATAGTAACGTATTGTCCAATCCAAGGGCTCTCAGTTTAGCCAAAAGCGTAGCTCTAGGCACCAAATCGAAAGCCTTGGACATATTGGAAAAACCAAATATAGCTTGCCCCTCTTAATTTTAGAATACTTATGAATGATGTGGGAAAGAATATAACAACAATTCAGAGTAGACCGGCTTTCCCAAAAACCGAACTGTTCATCAGAGATAACAGCCCTTTCATCCGCCCATCTCTGGAGACAACCAAGCAGGGCCTTGGCATAAACTTTGCCTGCTATAGACAGTAAACTAATTGGTCTATAGCATGCGGGATCATAATAATTCCCCTTCTTAAAGATGGGAATAATAGTGCTGCGGGACTCTTGGCTCCCATCGCCTCATCTAGACGAGTATTAAAATCACCCACTAAGATAAGCGTTGCACGGGGAAAGCGCTCCTCTGATAGTAATATTTCTTCTTCCAATACCTGCCAGACATCTGACATAATAATGAGAAGCGACTGGGGGGATATACACATTGATAATATATTGATCTAAAATTGGATCGCCCCACTCCAGCAACCCCATCTGGAATTCAGGCCTAGAAATGATGATGGGGGTAAATTTACCTACTCCAATATCATTAACCAGAAAGGCCAAGCCTCCAGAAGCACGTCCCTTTGACCCTTCCTTAGAGCCCCCATGCAAAATGGTTTGGACCCCAGCCAATTTGATGTTGTATGGCTCATGTATCCAAGTCTCCTGGAGGCAAACCAGGTTAAACCCGGCCACAAAATCCAACCAGTCTTGATCTAAGACAAGCGATTTTAGGCCCGAGATGATCCATGACAACAAACCAAATTGAGCCCTATTTCCAAATTGAGCCCTATTAAGCCTTACTATCCTACTGACTGAGGATAGTAAGAAATTCTTCAGGCGCCATTTGGTGATGGATGCTATAAAATGAAATTTATTATTATTTTAATTTAATATTTTAATTTTTTGTTAATCATTAGCACGATAATAGCCTAGGACTTCAACCAAAATTAGGATCCTGTTGTACTAGGCAGTCTGGGAACATAGGCTAATGACAGTCCCTGCCTCAAAAGGCAAGTGTCCATAAAGAGAGGAAAAAAATAGAATGCACAAGCAGAGTGAGCGGCTTGCAAGTATTGTGCTAGTGTCTCTTTTTAAAAAAAAAATATTGTGATGCAGTAACAATAATTGGGGATGCAATGAAGATAAAAGGGACAAGGAAGCTAGAAAGGATGTTAAAGTAAAAAAGAAAGGAAAGAGATAAATGGAATGAGGATGAAATGATGAGAAAGTGGGGACAGTTAGGGGGAGGGAGGAAAGGGCTATTACCACCAGCAGTGAAGCGAGAACGTGTCCATAAGAAAGAGAGTCAAATGTAAAGATAGCCATACCTAACTGTTTTCCTGAACTTTGGTGGGCTGTCCTGGAATAGGACTTGTCCTGTTTTTTGTCCTGACAACAGGGGGTGATTTCAGACGTTACGTGGTCAAAGGCCACCACAGTCAATCCTCTGTGGTGGCAGCGACCACGTAACGTCTGTTGTGGGATGTTTCCCCCCAGATGTTACCATGGCGGGGAATCACATTCGCCGCGTGAGCAGCCGAAGCGGCAGGGCCGGAGGTCGTCACGCGACGAATGTGATTCCCCGCCGTGGTGACCCCCGCCGTCACATCTGGATGGCGGCCATGGGTCGGAATCCCCGCAGGGATTCCGGCCCGTGGCCAAAGCGGGCGAGCGGCCGCGGCGCCCGCCCATCTCCCCAGAGGGCGTGGAGCGTGGAGGGGGAGGGGCCGTGCGGTCGCACGTTGCGCCGTGCAGCCCCGCCCCCTCCCCGATTCCCCGCTGGGATCCCCCGGCACGTCTGTTACAGCGTGACGGGGTCATCCCGGCGAGGAATTAAAATTAATTTCATGACGGGGCGAATCCGCCCCGTCACGTCTGAAATCACCCAGGGACACCTGTGGTAAGACAGGCCACAGTAAAGCGTGTGCATGTACCAACTAGGTTTTGCTATGGGGGCTCCACCAGTAAGAGGTCCATAGTATTAAACTGTGCCATCGTATTACATTTTTTTCTATTCTATGACATGCCCAGGAGTTAGTTTTTGGAAAGTTTGTGTCTTTAGTCAAATGATAATGATAGCATCACAGTCAAGGGTATGCTTCTGCTGCACCTTCATCCCTCTTCCAGCCTGGCTCTGTGGTTAGACTTCCTCCTGCAGACACTGTTTTTCTTAAGTACACCTTGCTGGAAGGGGAAGGATAACATGAACTGAAAGGCCACCTCCCGTGCTGCCCCAGGAGAGTCTTTCTTGTACAGTTCTGGTTGCAGGCACGAGATGACCCCTAAAAGGGCCCTTTTGGAAAAGTTGGCTTTCTATCTTCCAATACTGTAAGCCATTTCTTTATCTATGGGTGAAAACAAACATGACGCTAACCACCCTTTAACCACCCTTGGTGGTTATTTATGCATGTTGCAGGTCTGCATGGGTGCCCTGTTCAGCCCTGAAACATGCATAAATGACCACCAAGGGTGGTTAAAGGGTGGTTAGTGTCATGTCTGTTTTCACCCATAGTCACCTGTTAGATATATTAGACTTTTTAATACATGTTATTCTGATTACCATTTTGATGGACCTCTAGCACAAACTTGCTAGGTAGTAATGAACGACCCCCCATCTTCTCAAATTTTTGATTCATGTCTAAAAGTTAATTGCTAATTCTGGCAGTCAAAGTTAGGCTGAACTGGTGATGGCGGGGAAGCAAGTTGGTGGCAGAGATGTTTTTTAATGTCTATACGTCTTGATTTCAAGTTAGAAACACTTCAGCAGACCATCACAAATTCTTTCACAACCAGTGCACTTCTTTGAGCAGTAGTCCTGGAATAGCTATTAAGGGGGTGGAGAGCAGACTGTCAATTCCCAAATTGTAGAATGTTGTTACTACATGGTTCTCATTTCACCAGAATGATAATAGCATTTACATTTGCTATTTTTTCTTTTTCAAATGCAGTGCTACTCTAGTTCTGGTTAGGGGCACATTTTTTAAAATTTAAGCATAAGTGTAAGTCTTTACAGGATTGTTGTAAACTGGTATGCTGAAAAGAAGTTACCTAATTCTCCTTTTCAGTAATGTATCTGGCTGCTCTATCAGGACCTGAACTAGTACTGGGCCCCTTGGGACTGGAGGGGGTGGCCAGCCCTGCAGCACCACCATTACAGCCAGGTTCAGATACTTGACCCAGTCCTGTATCTTCTGCCCCACTGCTTGGATCGCCTGATTCAGATCCCCACCTACTAGGCTCTAATTGACCTCTGCTTGTGCCTACCTAGTATAAAAGAGACATGATAGGAGGCAGACACACAGGCCTCAGTATTGCTCTGTCTGCCTTCTACTTCCTGTCATGCCTTTTATACTAGAGGCCAATCTGAGCCTAGTGGGTGGAGATCTCCATCAGGCTATCCAGGCAGTGGAGCAGAACCTACAGGACTGGGTCAAGGCCAGGGACGTAGCTAGGGTGGAATGGGCCCCTAGCCAAGAAGTCAAGATGGGGCCCCCTCTTTGTGTCCCGCTGGCAGGCCTAGGGGTGCTGCCCGGCTCGGCGGGCCTGGGGGCGCTGCTATCAAATACACACCCAAAATGCAGCCAGCCTATTAAGCACATTATTTATTTATTTTATTTATTATGTTAATTTATATCCCGTCCTCCTGAGAACAGCTTGGGGCGGCTAACAAAATAAAAACATAAAATACAACTATAAAAATATATTAAAACAATCACAAAAATCGCACAATAAAACATGGCTAGGGTAAAAAATACAGTATACAAGGGTGGCGGGAGATTTTTGTCAGCCATATACATTAATGTATATGGTTGACAAAAATGTATGTTATATGTATGTTGCCAACCACATACATTTTGTCAACCATATACATTCATTCTCCTTGTTGTAAAACTAGGTGATGTTGAAACCCCAGTATCATTTATTTAATTTAACTGAAATTAATGAATTAAAATTAAGTTAATTAATTGATTTGGGCTTTTGGAATCTTCCACCCTTGCAGAAACCTGAACCAAGATACAAGTCTGGAGAAAAAGTTCTTTCTGGAAGTGGGCTCAAGAGACAGCCCCAGGGAGTGGTTCAAATGGAAGAATATTTAGAAACTCTGCTACAAGGGCTGAATGGGAGAGTCTCTGCTGCAAGGCCTGAAGGGACTGTGGGAGCCTAGGAAAGGGCCAAGGATAGGGATGCTAGATCAAAATTTCCAAAATAAAAAGGACACTGCAGAGGCGAGGGATACTGAAATAAAGGGCAGCCATTCTATTCTAAGGAGCTGCTTTTCAGAATAAGGGATGTCTGTTATGTAAATTATGTCCATTATGTTCTTTAGAGCTTAGAGGCTCTGATAGTATATGCTGTTATGTCACAAAATATGGACTCGTGAAAATTGTTGGTAGATTTTTGGAATTACTGTGGGTTTTTTGTTTCTACAGGTACCAAAGTTTACAGAAATTGATGTTTCCATTTTTTCTGGCAGGTATATTGGAAACTGGAGATCACTGCATTTTATAATCAAAAACACGGTACAGAGAAAGAACATTTTTCATAAGTGACACTAAAAGTTAATCAACGTTTTTAAAAATGAGCAAACTATCAGGATTAATACCTGTTCAAACTTCTGGTAAGTAACAGAAGTCATGGTTTTCATTTTTGGCTGCCATTTTGAAAATTGGGGGCCATTTTATGTCACATCGAAGAAACATATATTTATCAAAATTGTTCATCCAGGAAACTAAAAGTTGAGTTAAAGTATGGTTCAAAAAATAAGTAAGCCAGTTACATAAATAATCTTTTAAGTTCTTGTAATAAAAATAATAAATACAAAATGGCAGACATCAACTTAAGAGCACTGAGAATTAACTGTTTTTCATAACTATTACACCAATTGTCTCTCTTCTTATCCAGAGTTTTTACACATTGTATTTAAAAATATTCACAAAACTATTATCAGATGTTTTTAGGGTCTCTTCGTCATCAGAATACAAACATTCAGTGTCGACATTGCTACACACTTCAGGATTTGCCTCACACTTGCAGCGAACGTCTGAGCAAGTAACATTGTTCTGCCTGCATGAACAGCAACTGCCAGAACCACTCTCATGATACACACACTTTACAAATTGAGCAATGGAATCAGGTACAGGAGGGAACTTTGACAGGATTAGAAGTAGCTGACCTGAACTATCAGTTGACTAGCTGAGAGTCTTTGGGTCAAGGAGAGTTGGCTTTGGAATGAGCACCTGCTGCTAAGCACCTGCTGCGAAACATTGCACTGAAGATGAGCTCTTTGAGTGTGCTCATTAATAGCACATCTGGTTGGAGGGAGCTTGGACTGTCCAGACATTTGTGAAGCATTCAGAAACACTGCCAGCATAGATTATCAGCTCAAAAACACTTCATGACTTTGGTATGGAAAAGAGTACAAAACAATTCTTCGCACCCACAAAGTGTATACTATGTCCGTTGATTGCCAATACCTAGATGCCTAAGTGAATTCAAGATGTTGTCATTTGCTGAGTAGAAAGGTTTCCACCATGAGGTTTTGCTTTTTCCCTGGGTGTGGCCAGTGGTATCACAACCACTTATCGCATGGAAACCTCATCAGGCATCAATGTTTTTGTCCAAGTTTATCATATATAGGCTGAAGTTTCAAATGATGACGTTGCAGTCCTCTTCCAGTGATCACTGTTGCTTGGGTTCGTAGTTGAGGCAGTACGGATAGTGCCAGAATAACCAACACATCAGTGTCCGGAGAGCAGATGGTGATCTCAAATCCTGCTTGATTAATTTCAGCTGCATACAGTATAAGCAGCATGTCAGCTTCTTTGTGAGTATTTGTAACATCAACAAAACTTCCTGCTGGTTGATTTGACAGGCTACCAAATCAAGTAACTGCAACAACTGGACACATGCAACAGTCGATTAGCTTCTGAGAGGTATTGCATCAACAGGTCCTTTGTCTTCCTACTTGCCAAGAACATAATGAAGTCCTTTATCTGAGTCATGTCTTCTACTTTGAATTTGGGTTGGTGCGCTAACTTGTCTTCAGTGTGGCATTGTCTAGTTGCATCGTTCAGTGACAACTATACACTGCAGTCATCAAATCTATGTACAATTCTCTAGACCAGGGGTGGGGAACTTTTTCTGTCCTGAGGGCCACATTGAAAGTTAGTACGAGCTCCAAGGGCTACATAGAGGTTGGGGGCGGAGGTGCTTAACAGGTGTATTCAAGAAAAGGAGGACCCAGATCATGAACTTGTGCCATGGATCTGTCCCTTACATTTGTGTGCATGTCCTCATCTCTGTTCCATTATCATGAGCTCAGTTTTTCAGTGCTTCAGGGTAGAGAATGGATTCAGGGGCCAGAGTGTCGGGGGTGTTGTTGCGGTCCCCAAAGTTAGTAGTCTTGAGGGACTTCAACATTCACGCCGATGCTGACCTTGTGGGAGTGGAGCATGAGTTCATGGCTGCCATGGCAAGCATGGACCTGTCCCAGAGGGTTATCGGCCCGACACATCAGGGCGGACATACCTTAGACCTGTTTTGCACTGGCCTTGAGGCGGGTGTTCCGTTAGTGGAGGAGTTGGCAGCTATACTCTTGTCATGGACAGACCATTACCTCCTGCAGGCCTCGCTCCTGGCACGTCTGCTCCCGGAAAGGTGTGGACCCAATTTGGATGGTTCACCCCCAGAGATTGATGGAACTGGATTGGTTCTGGAATGCTCCGGGTGAGTTACCCTCTGACCTTGACGACTGTTCCATCGATGACCTCATCTTTTTATGGAATACTTTGCTGACTGAGGCCATTGATTGGACAGCTCCTAGGCATCCGCTGCCCAGGCGACAGCTCCGCAGGTCTCCTTGATTCTCCGAGGAACTGCGGGTGCTGAAGCATGAAGGGCGGCGGTTGGAGCGATGGTGGCGTTGTTCACGTGCTGAAACCGTCAGATTGCGTCATAGAGCCAGTTTACAGGCCTATGCCGTAGCTATATGAGCAGCAAAAAAGGGGGGGTTTGCTACCCTCATAGCATCTGCTAAATCCCATCCAGTGGAGCTTTTCCCGGTGGTGTGGGGGCTGGTCAGTCTGGCCTCCCTCCACTTTGGAGTAGAATCATCTACTGCTCGCTGTGACATGTTTGTGAATTATTTTGTGGATAAAATTGCTTGGATCCACCATGACTTTGATGCCGCAATTAATACATATGGGGAACTGGAGGTTATGGAAGCCTTGTCTTGTCTGGTTTTATGGGATCAATTTCAGTCGGTGACACCCGCTGATGCGATTGATGTTCTTGGGGCTGTTAGGGCCACATCTTGCGAATTAGATCCCTGCCCGTCCTAGCTGATTAAATCTTGCTGGGAGACAATAGGGCCGTTGCTGGCTGGGGTGGTCAGTGCCTCCCTTTGGGAGGGCAGAGTGCCAGGCTGTCTCAAAGAGGCAGTGGTTCGGCATTTGCTCAAGAAACCATCGTTTGAAGTAGACTCCCTTGCCAGCTATCAGCCTGTCTCTAACCTACCCTTTTTAGGGAAGGTTATTGAACGGGCAGTGGCTCTGCAACTGCAGGGACCGTGTCAGTTATCTGGATCCCTCTCAGTCGGAATTTCGTCCGGGATATGGCACCAAGACTGCGCTTGTGGCTTTGGTGGATGATCTGCGCTGGGAAATGGACTGGGGTAGCTCAACCCTGTTGGTTCTATTAGATCTTTTGGCTGCATTTGATACTGTTGATCCTGAGATGTTGGTGATGGGACTGTGCAAGGGTGGGCGGAACTGTTCTTGAATGGTTCTGCTCTTTCTTGACTGGTAGAACTCAGCAAGTGGTTCTTGGGAGTTTTTTCCATCATTCCGAGACCTCTCGTGTGGAGTCCTGCATGGTTCTGTTTTGTACCCCCTCCTGTTCAGCGTATACATGCAGCCATTCGGTGATGTGATCAGAAGATTTGACGAGCAGTGTCATCAATATGTTGATGACACCCAGCTGTATCTCTCTTTTTCAACAGACCCAGGCTCTGAATTCTCGATGCTTACTCGGTGTCTGACGGCTGTGAGGGACTGGATGAGGGCTAACAGACAGAGGCTCAATCCTGACAAGACGGAGGTGATGCTGGTGGGTGAGGCGATGGAGATGGTGGCCCCCATTATTGGCGGGGTCTGCCATCCATTGATATCCCAGGTACGGAGTCTGGGGTTGCTCCTCGACTCGCAGCTATGCCTGGATATCCAGGTGGAGGCTGTGACAACGAGTACTTTCCGCCAATTACATCTGGTGCAATGGCTTCAGCTGTTTGTTTCAGGTTTTGACCTGGCCACCATCATCCATGCTCTCATCACCTCCAGATTGGACTACTGTAATGTGCTGTACATGGGGCTACCCATGGTGATGGCTCGGAAACTACAGTTGGTGCAGAATGCGGCAGCCCGTCTTCTGGTAGGATTGGGCTGCCGAGAGCATATTACACCAGTGCTCCACTCTCTGCACTGGCTGCTGGTGGTTTTCTGGGCCCAATCAAGGTGTTGGTCTTGGCCTATAAAGTCCTAAACGGCCTAGGCCCTACCTATCTGTGGGACCGCCTCACTCCCTGGGTGTTGGATTAACCTCTGCGGTCATCTGGGGGCGCCCTGCTTGAGGTCCCCTGAGTCTTCCGAGGGGCCACGCAGGGAAGGGCATTCTTGGTGGCTGCACCATGGCTGTGGAACTCCCTTCTGGTGGAGGCCCGGTTGGCCCTGGATCGCCCCTCTTTTCGGAGAAGTTGTAAGACCTGGCTGTTCCACCAGGCATTTGGTGGGGGAGATGGGTGAGGGGGTGGAGGGTTTTTTAGGTAGAGGGTTACTTTTCTCCTCCTTTTAGTTGTTTTAAAATTGTTGTTTTAATGTTTTACGAATTGTAAGCCACCCTGAGCTGCCTGTGGCAGGAGGGGTGGGGTAGTAAAAAATTTTAAGTAAATAAAATAAATAAATAAAGATCCAAGCACTGGAAAGAGGCCACATAAAAACTTGTCGAGGGCCACATTTGGCTCCTGGGCCTAAGGTTCCCCACCCCTGCTCTAGACTTTGTATTAGTTGATCTCACGCAGAATCGTGCCAGTTTTGGGCAGTTCTTAATGAATTGTCTATGGGCAACCTACTCATTGACGAGTGCCATGGCATCTAAGATGAGACGTCTTGTTCATATAGAAGATTAGCTTTGTTCAAGCACTGATGACGTCTTCCATTCTTCATCATGAGCAATTGATTTGAGGTGGAAAATTTGTAGTTAGAGATAACTTACCTGAGGTCAATATCACAAGATGAAATAGCTACTAACAGCAGCCTAGCCATAATAATGTTTGCTGAATTATAGAAGAGTGCTCTGAAAGAATCAGTCGTCAGTGCTTTGCACCCATCATGCCAACTCATTGACTTCAAATTCAACATTTTATTCCATAGAAGTTTTTTCCCAGAGATTCTCTCTTGTACAAAACTTATGTAAGCTTCTTTGCCTCGACATTCTGTATTCAGTATGTCATCTTGTATGGCTTTTGGCATGATAGCCTTAGTGACCAAATTGTACAGTTTATGCTCAGTACCATGGATACAGTCTTGCATTTTGAATGGGTTTGATGTTGCAAGAGCACACTTTAGCTGATAGACATACTTCTCTTGGTGGGTCATCTTAGCTTCTGATGCCTGATAGTGCTTTGTTTTATCAGAATGGGTAATGCCAAGCATATCCTTCATTTTCTTGGATATTCTTGTCAGCTCTGGAGTACTGAGGCAGTTTCTGAGTAGAGCTTAAGGGCTGTAGGTGATTCTGCTCACTCCTCCACAAGCTTTGTGCACTTGTCTTGAGCCTGGTCTACTGCAATTGCTGTAAATGTAATTGGATTCATGTTCACTGTGACCTGCGCTTCCTTGCTGAAATTGTTTCCATACTTCCAAATTCATTATCTCTAAGGGTATTTTCAGACGTGACGGGCCCGGAGGCCCGCCACACTGAACCCCGAACTGGGATCTCTCTCAGATTCCGGTCCATGATGAAACCAGCTCCATCACTGTGGGGAATCAGGGAGGGGGCGGGGCTGGGTGGGGCTGCACGGCGTGACCGCACGGCCTCGCCCCCCTGCGTTCCCTCAGCCGCCCGCCCTCGAGGAGATGGGTGGGTACAGTGGCCAATGCAGCCACTGCCCCCGATCCCATATCGTGGTTGGGTCCATGATCCGGGATGGGCCAAAGGTAACACACGTTACGTTTGGCCCATCCCGGATTGTGGCCAATCTAACCACGGTTCTCGACTTCTGGCCAGCCGGAGGTCCAGAACTGTGGTTAATTTGACCCCCGTCAGAGATTCACTGTAGTGAACCTCTGGCGGGGGTCAAATAGACGTTCACGGGAATGCCACCACCACAGGGAATCCACTGGGGTTCACTGTGGTGAAAGGAGTTTTCATAACGTCTGAAATTACCCTAAGTTATACATTCAAGCAATGTACTCAGGAATATTCATAGCATAGTCCAGCCTATTGTAGGCTGTGCCCTAGTAATGCTAGTTTTCCTAATCCAATAAATGCTAACTTTTAACACCATTTATACAGTTATAAGAACTTACTTATTAAAAAATAACCTAGAAAACCACCAGCAGCTTCAGTGGCTTCACTTGCCCACAAACCGTCATGTGTTCACGTCATGTGGTGGGGGCGTGTTGATGTGGGCAGCGGTGGCCCTAGCCTGAGGGTGCCTGGGGCAGTGCCTTGCCCCCGCTCTCCCCCATCCCTGGTGCCACTGACAGTAGCGCTCACTGAGCGCTACTGTCAGTGGCACCGGGGACGGGAGAGAGCAGGGGCAGGGCATGCCGCTCTGACTGAGCACTCTCTGCCTCTGTTGTCTCTGCTGGTGACTGAAACTGACATTGGAGCGCTGCTCTGCTCTGCTTCTTGGCTTGCAGTCAGAGCTGCGTGGTGCTCCGATGTCAATTTCAGCCGCCGGCAGAGACAGAGGTAGAGAGCGCTCAGTCAGTGAGCACTAGTCTCTGCCTGCCCTGGACTCCCTCTGGGACTCCAGAGTCTGGAGTCCCAAAAGGGACAAACTTAGTCTCAGGTGAGGCGACTCAGCGTTCAGTCCAAGTGCGCCGCTAGGGAAATGAAATTTCCCTCAGCGGCAGCTTTGCATTGAGCCCTATGGGCTTAATGCAAAGCCTCACCTGGGCGTTCAGTGGAGACGCTCGACGGCGGGATGTGCTGCAGCGCGCATGCTTGAACTGACTCAGTCAGTTGAGCATGCACTCCGCAGCACATCTCGCCTCCGAGCACCTCCATTGAACAGTGACCTAACTTCCTGGTGCCAGCAGCCAGTCCCCGGGACCATGACAACGGTGAGTAATCGCGCGCGTGGGCGGGGTGGGGTGGGGTGGGGTGGTCAGGGAGCAGAGGCCGGGGGCCTGGGATGCAAGGGGGGGAGGGTGTGTGAGACTGGGGAATGGGGGGGGAG
>QEPC01000068.1:5556130-5573396 GCA_003113815.1 Sphenodon punctatus
GTTCGGTGTTCGGTCCGTTCGGTGCGTTCGTGTTCGTGTTCGTGTTCGGTTGTCCGAACAGGCCGAGTTCGGGCCGAACACCGAACTACCGAACCGCGTTCGCCCATCCCTAGCTTGGGCTCCCTTTACTAGCCTTGCTTTTGCTAGCCCTCTGCTAACCATTGTTAAGTTTCCCTCTACATTCTTGTATAGTCACAGTTCCTAGTTATTGCCTGGTTAAGTGTCTGTCATCCCCTCCTGTATTGTGTAGTCTTAGAAGTTGTATCCTGCCTCGTAGTGCCTGTTTCCCTCCATAGCTGTCTATTCCCTTCAGTATCTTGTTCAGTCCCTTCCTTCCATATTTCTAGACCTTCCTTTCTTAGCATGGACTACTGCTGTGCGCGTGCCCTTGCTCCTCATGGTAGGTGGGTGTGGAGGTGCTTGTCTAAAAGCTCCCTCAGATGCTGTGCTATAGGAGCCAGGAGGGATGATATTTATCATGAGCTGAGCAGTGGTGATGGCAACAGAGAGAACCTCTGGAGTGATGGCAGCATCTGGAGTGTCAGTGGAGGGGCTCTTGGAGTAGCAGTGGCACCAGAGCATCATCACCAGCCCTCCTGGGGGCCTCCACCAAAGTTCCTGACTCCCTCAACACTCCTGATGCCATCAGTGCTCCAGGAGGATTCAGAGCAAAAAATAATTATACCTACCACCCACATGTTGCAGGGCACCCATAGGGCACCACTACAGACTGGCAAGTGTATAGCGGGGTGGGTGGGTAGTGGGTGCGATGGTGCTTGTCTAAAAGCACCCTGAGTGTGCCACCAGTTATCTGATGCTGTTACATGCGTGCTGTTAACAAATCCATCCTGCATCCCTGGTATGTCTGGTAACACCCAGTGTGGGATGGATACTGCACTCTGAAATATGAAGCATGTAACATTCACACTCTTGTGAGAGAGGCGAATCTCTACCAGGAGGGAATTCCATAGCCGCAGCACAGCCACCGAGAATGTCCTCTCGAACGCTGCCACCCAGGAAACCCAGGAGACCTCCAAGAGGGCACCCCTGGCCGAACGCAGGGGCCAATCCAGGATAAGAGTGAGGAGGCGGTCCTGCAGGTAGGTGGGGCCCAGGCCGTATAGGGCTTTAAAGGTAATAACCAACACCTTGAATTGGGCCTGGAAGACTATAGGCAGCCAGTGCAGAGAGTGGAGCAGCGGTGTTATGTGCTCCTGATGGCCCGTCCCCATAAAGTGACGAGCCGCCGCATTCTGCACCAGCTGCAGCCTCCGGATCATCACCAAGGGTAGCCCCACGTAGAGTGTGTTGCAGTAGTCCAGTCCTGAGGTGATGGATGACGGTGACAAGGTCGGCACCTGAGATATATGGCCGAAGATGTTGAACCAGAAGTAATTTACCAAATGCACTCCTCACCACAGTTGCCACCTGGGCATCCAGGTGGAGCTGGGAATCAAGGAGGACTCCTAGACTCCAAACCTTAGGGATCAAGGATGGATGCACCCCATCAATAATGGGGGCCTCCACTCCCTTGCCCTAACCCACCAACATCACCTCCATCTTGTCAGGATTCAGCTTCAGAGGGCTCGTCCTCATCCAATCCCTCACCGCAGCCATAGATCGGGCAAACACAGAAACTGTCGGGCCTGGGTCAGATGAAAAGGAAAGTACAGAGCTGGGTGTTGTCAGCATACTGATGACACCGAACTTCAAACCCTCTCACGATCTCGCCCAAAGGCTGCATGCACACATTGAACAGGAGAGGGGACAGAATTGATTCCTGCGGGACTCCACACATGAGGTCCCGAGGGGACGATGTACAATCCCCCAATACCACATGCTGAGTTCTTCCAGCCAGGAATGGGTGGAACCATTCAAGAACAGTCCCACCCACCCTGGCACAGTCCCACAGACGGGTCACCAACATCTCATGGTCAACTGTGTCAAAAGCCACTGAAAGGTCTAACAAAATCAGAAGAGTGGACTGACTTCGGTCCAGCTCCTAGCGCAGATAATTGACCAAGGCCACAAAGCACAGTCTCAGTGCCACAGCCTGGACAAAAGCTGGACTGCGAGGGATCAAGGAAACCGATGCGGTCCAGATGCCCCAGGGGCTGCTGGGCCACTGCCCGTTCAATAACCTTCCCTGAAAAGGGAAGGTTAGAGACCGGTTGATAGCTGGCAAGGGCGTCAATGTCAAGAGATGGATTCTTGAGCAAAGGCCACATCACAACCTCCTTCAGGCACTCATCGGCCTTGCCTTCCATAAGGGAGGCATTGACAGCCCCTGCCAGGAATGGGCCCAATGTCTCCCGGCTGGCTTTCACCAATCAGGACAGGGAAGGATTGAATTCACAAGTCAGGGCCCTCACAGATGCCAGCATCTTCACTGCATCAGCAGATGATACCTACTGAACCTGATCCCACAAAAATAGACCAGACAGGGCATTCATAACTTCAGGTATATCTACTACATTAAGTGCAGCGTCGGACTTGTGGTGGATATGAGCGATTTTGTCCACAAAATAGTCGATAAACAAGTAATGGCGAGCACTGGAAGATTCCATTTCCAGGCAGAGAGAGGTCGGACTGACCAGCCACTTGCCACCTGGAAAAGCTCATCTGGACACGGCTTTGCAGATGATATGATGGTAGAAAAGAAACTCCACTTTGCTGCCCGCATAGCCACAGCATAGGCTTTTAACGCAGCTCTATGCCGCAACTAGGGATGGATGAACAGAACACCGTTCGGACATTCGGTTGTTCGGTTCGAAACCCAAGTTTGGATTCAGCTGTTTGGTTTGGCAGAACATTTTAAAAAGTGCTATCGGTACCGAAACCGAAATTGTTTCAGTATTGGTATTTTTGGCCCTGAAACCACCCCTGGTGTCCACCGCTGGTGCCAGGAAGTCTGCTCCTCAGCTGCCTCCCCCTTCCAGTCATGTTTTTCCCACCCAAAGTCATGTTTTTCCTGCCCCCGAATTCATCTGAACTCATCCGAACTTTTCCGAACTGTTCGGAAGTTCGAGCGTTCAGTTCGGTCGTCCGAACAGGCCGAGTTAGGGCCGAACTCCGAACTTCCGAACCATGTTCGCCCATCCCTAGCCGCAACTGGTTGGAGTCAGTACGAGTATGGTGTCACTGTTGCGATGACCGTCTCCCCTCCTGCTTCAGCTGATGCAGGTCCTCCATTAACCATGGGGCCCTGCGTCACCCATGCTCAGGGAGTGGACGCCTGGGATCCATTCAGTCGATGGCCTCAGCTAACAAGGTCTTCCAGAGAGTAACAAGGTCATCAAGCAATCGGATGTCAAGGTTGGAAGGTATATCTCCCAGAGCATTCTGGAACAGATCCAGTTCTATAAGGCGAACCATACAAATAGGTTCCACAACCTGCCTTTTTAGGGAAAGTTATTGACGTGGTTATAGAAAGGAATTATAGTGGTTACAGCTCTGGGCTCATCTCGATGCTGTCAGATTCTTGGACCCGTTTCAGTCGGGCTTTCATTCTGGGTATGGCATGAAGACTGCACCTGTGGCCCTAGTAGATGACCTGGAGACAGTCAAAGAAAATTCTACCCTGTTGATCTTGTTAGAGATACCATTGTTGTTGTTGATACCATTGATCACAAGGTGCTGTTGACGGCGACTGCAGGACCTGGCAGAGGTGTGCGGGACCACTCTTGAGTGGTTCTGCTCCTTCCCGTCAGGGAGATCCCAGACAGTAGTGGTGGGCGATTGCTCATTGTCCTCTCACGGCCTCCTCTGTGGGGTCCTGCAGGGTTCTATTCTGTCTCTCCTCTTGTTCAACGTGACTATGAGGCTTCTGGGTGAGGTCGTTTGGGGTGAGGTGCCATAAGTATCACCTGATGACACCCAGCTCTGCCTCTCTTTTACATCTGATCCAGGCCCTCCAGTCTCGGTGCTTACCTGATGCCTGGCTGCTGTCAGGGACTGGATGAGGGTGAGCCGATTGAAGCTGAGTTCAGACAAGACTGAGGTGGTGATGGTTGTCCGGCCTTGTGACTTGGAGGAAATTGGGACTCCTCTTATTGATGGAGTCTGGCCCCCTCTTGTCAACCAGGTTCACCAGGAAGCAGAGGTAATTGGAGGGTGTGTGTGTGTGTGTGTCCAAAATTGATGATTGTGTAGTTTGGAGGTCAGTAGCCCTGTCTGACTTTCTCACTCCTCCCACTTTGCAGCGTACACCTCTCTTCTGTTCTTCTCCCAAGGGGCAGGGAGAGGGTTGGGAGTGAAGAAGGAAAAGGGAGGATCGAGTTATTTCCTGATTTTCACTGCTGGTTAAAACAGAGCTTGAAGGAGGCAGGAATTTTTCTGGATTAACCATGCCAGAAGCATCCCGCTCATGAGAATGCATCCACAGTCACAAGAAGTGAATCTACCTTTTTAAAAACAGCAGGTACTTATTCTCTGGACAAAGCTTAGTTAAGATTAAATGAAATTCATTCTCATCAAAAAGTCAAGTGTACCAAACCCTGTTAATGACTGTTGTTCAGAAAACACTAACAGTATGAAAGGGAGTACAGGCACAATCAAAGCTACATAGCCATATTATTTAGATGTTTCCCAGGCTGATTTTGTGCTTAATTTGTGTCACTGGATATTTTCTTCCTCAATTTCCCTGCAGCTTCACATATTCACTTCACCTCCCAAAGAAGTCAAACAAGAACCATAGAACCAGTCTGAATTGGTATTTTTACTGGAGCTGGAATTGAACCTGTCCTGAACCATAATTTTATCTTACCTATTGAAACTGAACAGAGGCAGAGGAAAAAACTTCATCTCTCTCTGGGTACACCTCCACCCATTTAGGACAATGGCTAAAATCCCATTGATTGTAGTATAATGGCGGCAGAGGAAGGTGCCCCCTAGTTTCTTCAGAGGATGCAGTATCATGGGGAGTGAAGTATTTCTTGGGGTTGCTGAAGAACACAAAATTTCTTGGCAAAGAAGTCAAACAAGAACCATGGAACCAGTTTGAACTGGTATTTTTACTGGAGCTGCAATTGAACCTGAACCATAATTTTATCTTACTTATTGAAAGTAAACTGAGGCAGAGAGAGAGAGAGAAAAAAAAGTTACTGGTTAAAATAAAGGTTTGGCATTTCTTAAGACTTCAGTATAGAAAATAGTTTTTAAAAATTACTATGGCCTCATTTTCATCATAAAACTAGACAACTAGATACGCTTGTGATTGCTACTCAAAGCAGGGCTGTCCCAAGAGAATGCAGTAAGCTGGGGGAAGGAGGCTATATAGAGGAAGGGAAGATGAGGGGACGTTTTGGAGCGCCACATCATGGGGGCAGGCTCTCTCAATAGGAAATGGCTGTTGTTGCATTACCCAGGACTATATTGTATTTTAAAAAATTTAAATTGTTGGAAGCCGCCCCGGGCTGCATAGCAGGAGGGGCGGGGTATAAATTTATTAAATAATAAAATAAAAAATAATAAATAATCATATGAGGCAGCAGGGACTCTAGAAACAGATTGAGCAACCTTCGGAAGAGAGAAGAGGTTGAATCAGTTCCTTGGTGCCAGGCTAGAAGTTAAGTATCCAAGGTAAAAAGGTAATGATAACCTTTTTTTTTTTCTTTTTTTTTTTTGCAACGACTCCTTTTCCATTCGGGCTTGTTATTATGGAGTACCTACCTCTCCATCACTTCTGTCCCCTTAAGCAAATTTTGGAAATGAGGGTTAAATAGTGTAATATTTGCTATTACAGCAAACAGCAGGTGGCGCCTGAGCATCGTTATAAGAGCAGACAAGTCTGGGAAGACTAGCAGCTAGAAGGGCTGGAGGCTGCTGGAGAAGCTTGTGGTGTGGCTGGACAAAAAAGGGAGGGAAGCAGCCATGTTGGGGCAGAGTTAAGAAAGTGCTGCTGAAAGTGGCAGTGGGTACCAGCCCTGGAACGAGGAACCCAGAAATGGAGGCTGGAGCTGTGAGCAGAGAGTAGCCTCAAGAGAAGACACTGCTGGACCCTGCCTGCAGCATGGGAGAATCCAATGACATTCCAGTGTGGGGAGCTGAGCAGCACAGACAGAGCCAGACCTGGCCAGCAAGGATTTGGACTTGTAAGCTGTTATTGCAATCTTAGCGCTCTGGGACTAACTGTGGCCAACCTCTCTGGAGGTGGGGTGGGACCTGGATTGTTGTGTTTGCTTGCAAGCTTGTTGTGCTTATGTTCACCCATTCTTGTACCCTTCTCTTCCCTCTTTCCACGGCCTGCTGGCCTGCGACCACCACCCTTACCTAACTATAAATACTTGCCAACTTTGCCCTGTGGTTAATTCTCTTTGTGCAACCCTGGGGATTAGTGGAGGTGTTTGTGCCCAGCTCTCTTCCAGTCTCTCTGCTTGGGAACTTGCAGAGAGTTGCCAGCAGGGGGAGCTGGAATCACATCAGTGAGGCAGAGAGGTTGTTGTCCTTCATGCAAATTGAAGGGCATTTAGAAATACTAAGGACTGATGGAATAACTGTTTATTGAGAACTTCCCCCTGCAGTACCGAGATAATTCCTTCTGAAGGTGAAGCCTTTCTCCCCAATCTAATCCCATCTTTTTGCAGAGGTAGGCAGCTCCTGCCTTTACCCTCGCTTTAATCCCCTGCTCATGGGAACAGAGGGAGGCTTACAGTGAGTTAGGAGTTCTCATCTCTAAAAAGGCATTCACCCATTCCCAGCCCCTGGGGCAGCTCCCCACTTCAATTGCCACACTTGGGTGAGCAGCACCATGACCCAAACTTTTTTTTTTTTTGCCACTGAGGCATGCTGTAGGGTCTACCCCCTGTCCCCTCTCACCCACCCTATCTAGGACACTGACTGACCCTAACTTCATCCTTCATACATTCCGAGCAGTTCTTGCTCTCTACCCACCCCAGCCCTTCCCTGCCTTGGTATAGTGCCTGGTTCTCCCTCCCGCTGCCCACTCTCCCTCCTCTCTCCACCAGGGCAGATCCCATTCTTCAGGGAAATATCTGCTGTTCCCCACCTCCATCCTCCTCTTTGTGTACCTGCTGTAGCTGATTATTATTTTTATTATACATTTCCCCCCATAGAAAATACAGCATCCACTTTATAGGGTGGTGTCTTTGAAATGTTGCTTCGCTAGTGGCATGATTTCAGGATTTGATCAAATGTCACATTGGCTTCTCAACTTGGCAAGTAGATATTACTTTAGCTGAAAGTTGAATTGGACTAGCTTGAACTAGTTATCTTTGGTTTTAGTGGCTTGAACCTGAATACATTGCATGCAATTGAACCTGAGCCTAAACTACACCAAAATAAATATCAGTTCAATTTCCTGTTCTTGGCCCCACTTCTGGTAGCGCTAGTGGTGGTGTTACCACTGACTCATGAGCAGCTGAGGACTTCTGACACCACTGCTGCCTGTTTTAAAAACCAATGGGCAGGGCGACAGCAGAAAAAGAAAATGGTGTTCACTTTACACACTTTCCGCAACATGAATACTGACTGCATTGCAGCCACCAAAAAATATTCATGATGCTGAAAGTGAGGGGAGACCCTGCCATTTGGATTTCCCCTTGAGCTGAGGGAGCAGGGTGGAGCCAGGGGTTTTCAGTGAAACCACCAAATTTGGGGTGCCCTTGGCATGCCATTGCCCACAATGACAGAACTACAGGGATAGCAGACATAGCATTGGTATGGTTCCCTGCCTTAAAGCAACTTCTATGTGTGCTATCTCTGCAGTTTTTTCACTGCTTTTATGTGGATATGAGGAGGACTGAGTCTTGAGGACTGATTTTCATTTACAGTAAGGTTCAGAGATAAAGCCCCCCCCCCCATCCCAATTAAGGGGGTTTACACTGCTTATGGCCATTTGCATTGTTGGAGCAGAGTGAAGGGTGTTTTATACAAATGAGGATCAAGCCCTGGTTCTCTGTCCCAAAGAAAAGGAGGCTCTTCTTGGGAGGAAGAGGGGTTTTGAGCTAGGCCCCCATCCTGCAGTTTGTACTATGTCCTTGGGCTGCTGCAATCTCTCACAACTCGGCTGAAGCTAGCGTGTTTCCACGCAGATGTGGCAGCCTGCCTGTGCTCAGTCAGTTGCAAGATCAAATCCCCAGTGACTTTCTGATGACTGTTTGTTTTCTTCTGTCTGTGTCATCCAGTGTGTGCTTAGTTACGCTGAAACCATGGACTACGAGCCACAATTTGCTTACGCCAGAGTAGTCCCATTGAAACCCTCCGGATTACTTTGGTTAGTTGCTCATAGCCTTCTTGAGTAATAATTTTTGTGAGTGGAGGCCAGGAAAAAGTGATCAAGTTGCGCTGGATGTGGTGTGTATGAAGAAAGTGTCTTCCAAGGGAATTAAGCTTCTAAAGTAATTTTACATGTACGTTTGTGCTTTAGCTAAAAAAAATTGCTGTCTTGAAAAATCATGTTCAAACATAAAACTTTTGAGATAACCTTAATAGCTGGCACTTAAAGTAACTGCAATTTGATGTTCAATTCAAACCAGATGTTTATTTTCTGTGAGGAGTATTTTCTGTTGTCAGGGGAGAGGAAAAAAAGCATTCAGGGTTATAGAGCAGACATTTCTTGCTGCAGTTGATTAGGACAAATTACGAAGAGCTACGCTTCAGATTTGAAACACTGAGGCGTTTATGATCTCAGACCTCAACAATTAAAGAAAACAAAAATAAGGAGATTGAAAGTATACATATTGTGAGCCATAAAAACTGCAAGAATGCTTGTGGATTCTCAACAGCTGGATTTCATTTAGACTTAAAAGTTTAATAGCATAGGCTTGCACATCTTCTTTTCCCCTTCAGAGGATCATCTGCCAGATGGGGAAACTCTACCCCCCACTTCAAGACTTTCTCTGCAGGACTTTGCTTTATAATAAAAGGTATTGATGTGCTTGAGCAAAGTCTGTAGTTTTAAAATAGAGCAGCATAAATACCCTTGAGAGAAAGTGAATTTGACAGAAAGGAAACTGAAGCAAAGAAATGCCCAGCATCGGCAATTAGCAATTTATTGTCTTCATTAATTTTTATACATATATGGACAGGTTCTTCCCCTCACCTAAGCGATCCTCCCTACAAAATTTCACAGTGATAGGCTAAGTCATCTTGATTTTATAACCAGTAGAATTTTTGTAATTTTAATGGAGAGTGAAAGCTGCCTTAACTATAGAGCTGATCCTGCGGCTCTATAATGTGTTTGTGTGTGTGTATATATAATATATATATACACACACTGCATCAGATCCAGACATCATGGATCCTCCGATTATGCTCTGAAACCAAATTGAGAAAGAGCCTTCTTATGAAGCCTCTGCTGTTAGAGGCCACTCTGAATGAAGAGATCAGATCTCTGACATTTCAAAGCACACAAAACTAATGTCTACTGCTTGCTTTAATGGCCCATAATCTGGCTGTTGCCAAGCAAATAATTCACAGACTGATTCTCAGAATGCTTTGCCCACATAAGTCCACTAAAGTAAACAGAGCTTGCACTAGCAGAGCATTTTGAAGCTGGATGCTGGAGAGAATAATATTTTTTCCAGTGCCTAGCCTTAGTAACTGGCCTGGGTTCTGGGGAGAGAAGAGGGTAAGAGGCATCTTCTGTTCCAGGAAGAATTGTGCTCTTGGGGCTTCTAATATGCCACCCATAACCAAGGACCCATGATCACCACGCTTTCCCCATTGTTGACAATGGGGAAAACCACAGTGAACATAGAGCTCTCTCTATAATGGAGAAACCTCTGTGGCCCTTCCTCTTCATGGAACAATGCCCATTAGTTCCCCACAAGTGTAGACTCATTGGCCCTGATCTCAAAGAGCCACTGTAAACAGTCATGCAGAAATTAATGGAGTGGAAGTGGGAAACCAACAATTAAAGGCAAACCTACAAGTGTATACATACATGATATGTCTGGTGACTTGAATATGACTATTCACTTCGCTTACAGCACTTGAAATAATTCTGAATCTTCTCCTTTCTTCAGAGGAGTTACAATATTTTTTGACTAGAGTGTGAACCTTACCTGCCCTCATAAGTTGTAATGATTCTGAATGATCTGTGATATCACAAAGGCTTAACAAATCATTACACTGGGCTCTGAGGCAGGCAGATTTAGCCTACTACATAATATATCATGCACTGAGTGGCATTAATTATAGCCCTGTTTTGGCTGCCATATTGTCAAAGAACCAGGAAAAAAATCAAGCAGAAGTTAATTGCATACGTACATTTCAAGGGAAAAAATATCAAGCAGAAGTTAATTGCATATGTACATTTCAAATTCTAGTATGAGGCATAAAAGAGAAGTTCTTGGAAATTTCAAGCACAGGAGCTGCCACCAAGATTCTCCCAGCCAGTGAAGAGGACATAGGAAATGTCATATTGGATCATCCTAGTGTTCAGTATTGTCCAGACTTCATCCTGGAGTGCTACAGGTAATGCTCACATTAGGCAGAGCCTGGTGGAATAATCTGCCTGGAGGAAAGTCTCATCATAATCCTAAAGACAACAGAGGGTGTTTTTAAACAAGCAAGGCTTGAGCGGGTGGGCCATGGCCACTGAGTGGCACAGCTGCAGAGTAGCCACACACATGTAGTGAGTAGGGAGGGATTCTAACGGGCAGCTCCCAGGGTGGCCACCACAGCCACACAGCCAGCCTCCACGCACTCCCTCTACCATGGACTGGCCTTGGAAACAACTTGTATGGGAGCTGTTCCCCCACCCCCCGACAACACCCCCTACCCCAAACCTCATCCAGCTGCTTGCCCTCTGCCATGACACACAGCTGCAACAGCCAGTAACCCAGTTCCTGACCATGACCAGGGGAGTCGGTGCAGCTGCTGGCAGTCCCGGGCAACAATGGAGGCACCTATTGGCCTGGTCCCGCAGGAAACTGCTGCCCTTCATGGCATTGGCTCTTCTCTTCTGTGTCGTGAAGGGGGTTGGTTATGTTTTGAGCCAACATGGTGTATATCGTGAGCGTGTCCTTTTAAGAGGTCCCCAGAGACCTCCCGGCAGGACTGTGGGTGGGACCAGGGAGGTGGCTGGTTGTCGACCTGTCTGCTGGTGTGGATGGGTGCCCTGATTCCTATGGGTAAGGCATGCGTGGGCACCTGTTCCTATGTTCTTTTTTGGCTTCCCCCGCATGGTGCAGTCTGGATTTTTTGGCAGTGCCCCATGAGTGGCCATGACTGGGTGCTGCTTGGGTTACGGGAGCACGCATCCCCCCATACCTCCTTCACTTGGGTGTTCAGATGAGTGGTTGATGGGTGGTCATGTGTGGTAGCATCTTGTTTAAAAAACACCTAGAGATTGACTTTGAAATTTTCTCTTGAGCCTTGAGCTTTTAAACATCCCTAGGGCTACCCTTGGTGCTGGTTTGGAGACTGCAGCTGGTGCAGAACACAGGGGTTTGTCTCTCTAACGAGGACGGGCCGACACGAGCACATTACACTGGTGCTTCACTCTCTACACTGGCTGCCGATAGTCTTCCGGGTCCAATTCAAGGTGTTGGTGTTGACCTTTAAATCCCTAAACAGCCCGGGCCCCGCCTACCTGTGGGACCGCCTTGCCCTCCGGATCCTGGATTGGCCCCTGTGGTCTACCGGGGGCGCCCTCCTCGAAGTCCCCCAGATTTCTCGGGTATTGACCTTGCAGAGGGCGTTCTCCGTGGCTGTGCCGCGGCTGTGGAACTCCCTCCCGCCAGAAGTCCGCTTGACCACTGACCTCCCCTCCTTCCGTAGACAGTGTAAGACCTGGCTGTTCCACCATGCCTTTCCTGGGGGAGATGGGGTGGGTGGGTTAGGTTAGGGAGGGATATGGGGTAATCTGTTTGTATTGTGGGATTTTTAATTTTATTGTTGGTTATTTTAAACTGTTTTAACTGTTGTTAGCTGCCCCAAGGTGCTTTTAGCAGGAGGGGGTGGCATACACATTTTATAATAAATAAATAAATAAAAATCCGATGGCATTAACTGTGATACCTCTGGGTATTCCATTAATCCATATAGTGATCTGAGCCCGCTTTGCATCTCGCTGAAGTCTTGGCATTGGCCACTTCCTGTGGCAACAAGTTCCAAACTATAATTATATGTGTCACAATTACAAAGCATTTCATTTTATTGACTCTGAATTTGCCAACCTTGAAAATTCTGTTGGTCATGTGTTATGAAATAGGGAGAATAATACCCAAATGTGTCTTCTGTGCAGCCCTCATTTTACATGAAGACTTTATGATGCTCTCACAGACCTTTCCTTCTAAAAGTAAACCGTCCCAAACTTTTCATATTCTCTCATGTGGAAATTGCTCTATACTCCTATGTCATTTTGTCTTCCTCCTTTTAATCTCCTTCCCATTCCTCAGTATTCTTTGAGACAAAGTGGTTCAAATGATATATTTTGTTGGATCAGCTGTTGTTGGTGCAAATAAGCACACAGGACCCTTCCTCAGGCATGTAGCAAAGCCAGTAGAAATCTATAAACTGAGCAAATGTATTTTTTCTGAGGTGATGGATACTATACACAGTATTCCAGATATGGGGCAAACCACTGGCCTGCACCGTGACAATATGTTTTACAACTCATTCTTCATACATTCTAATATCCTGTGTGAGGTTCTTCATCAAGTTGTTCATAATGAAGGGCAGGTTCATATCTTACATTGATACTACTGTTTTAGTACATAATATAGTAAGGAGTCAGTTCAAAGTGTTCCCACTGGTGTGCATTGCTTTACATTTATCTGTAGGGAAATTCGTCTGCCGCAAGTGGCTTTGAAATAGCTTGCTCCTAGAACACACACAAGTATCTGAAGATTAACATCAATGGTCGGAGATGATAAGGGTAGTAACATATGACACATAAGAACATAAGTAGTGCCATATTGAGTCAGACCAATGGTCCATCAAGCCCAGCATCCTGTCCTTCGACAGTGATCAATCTCGATCCCATGGGAGAAGAACCAACAGTCGCAATGGGCAATGCATTCCCCGTTGTTTACTCCCAGCTCCTGACAGTAAGAAGTTCATCCCGTAAGCTACTTGGTTAATAGCCATTAATGGTCCTACTCTCCAAGAACTTATTCAGGCCTTTTTTTAAACCCAGCTATACTACTGGCCTTAATGTCCTCTGGCAACAAATTGCATAAGTTAATTATGCGTTGAGTGAAAAAGTACTTCCTTTTATTTGTGTTAAATTGACTGGCAGCTAGTTTCATGGAGTGTCCCCTAGTTCTAGTACTATTTGAGAGGGTAAATAATCATTCCCTGTCTACTCGTTCCACACCACTCAAGATCTTATAAACCTCTATCATGTCCCCTCTCAGTCTTCTCTTCTCTAAGCTGGAGACCCAGCTTGTCAAGCCTCTCTTTGTACGGAAGCCGTTCCATACCCTTTATCATTCTCGTTGCCCTTCTCTAGTTCAGCTATGTCTTTTTTGAGATGGGGCAACCAGAATTGCACACAATATTCCAGGTGTGGGTTGCACTATCGATTTGTATAGAGGCATTATGACATCCTCAGTTTTATTCTCTATCCCTTTGCAAATAACTCCTAACATTCTGTTTGCTTTTTTGACAGTTGTTGCACACTGGGCTGAGGATTTCAGTGTATTTTCACAATCACTCCCAGATCCTTTTCCTGAGCGGTAACTACCATTGTGTACTCATAGTTTGGATTATTTTTCCCTATGTACATCACTTTGCACTTGTCCACATTAAATCTCATCTGCCATTTAGATGCCCAGGCAGCCAGTCTCCTAAGATTCTGTTGCAGTTCTTCACAGTCTCCTTGTGTTTTAACTACCTTGAATAACTTGGTGTCGTCTGCAAATTTGATCACCTCACTCTTAACGCCCTCTTCCAGATCATTAATGAATATATTAAACAGCACCGGTCCCAATACAGATCTCTGAGGCACACCACTTTTTACATCTCTCCATTGTGAAAACTGCCCATTCAGTCCTACTCTTTGCTTCCTATCCTTTAACCAGTTACCAATCCATAGTAAGACACTATCTCCTATCCCATGTCTTTTTAATTTTCTCAAGAGTCTTTTACATGGGACCTTATCAAATGCTTTCTGGAAATCCAGGTACACTATCTACTGAGTCTCCCTTGTCCACATGCTTATTTACACCCTGAAAGAATTCCAACAGGTTAGTGAGGCAAGATTTACCTTTGATGATTCTGTTTTTAATGATAGTTTCCACCATTTTGCCTGGCACAGACATCAAGCTTACTGGTCTATAGTTTCCAGGATCACCTCTGGATCCCTTTTTTAAATATCAAGGTTACATATGCCACCCTCCAGTCCTTGGATACAGTGGCAGTTTTTAGCGATAGGTTACATATGACTAACAGTAGGTCTGCAATTTCATATTTGAATTTCTTCAGAACTCTGGGGTGAATGTCATCTGGTCCTGGTGATTTGTTAGAATTTAGTTTGTCAACTTGCTCTAGAACCTCCACCAGAGTCACGTTGATTTGTGACAGCTGTTCCAATTCATCACCTACAAAGTAAGGTTCAGACGTGGGTATCTCCCCAACATCCTCTGCAGTGAAGACCGAAGAAAAGAACTCGTTCAGCTTCTCTGTAATGTCCTTTTCCTCCCTAAGCGCCCTTTCACCCCCTGGTCATCTAATGGCCCAACTGACTCTCTAGCAGACTTCCTGCTTCTGATGTACTGGAACAAGTTTTTATTATTAGTTTTAGCATCAGCAAGTTGCTTCTCAAATTCCTTTTTGACCTGCCTTTTTAACTTTTTACATCTACTTTGGTAATGCTTATGCTCTTCCCTATTTACCTAATTGGGACTCTTTCCATTTTTAAATGATGCCTTTTTGGCTCCAATAGCCTCCTTCACCTCACCATCTAGCTGCACAAGCAGACGTTTGGTCCTTTTCCTACCCTACATTTAATCTGTGCTTTTAAGATGGTGTTTTAAAATAGTCTCCACGTGCCTGTAGACTTATTTTATGTGATTATAGTAGCCTGCCTCATGGAGTAAATGCAGTTTGCAATTGGGGAGTGGGGGGGGCTTTGTTACCATTATCTAGCATAAATCTATATTGGCTCAAATTACTATCAATTAATATCGTAGTTGCAGTCTTGGAAATATCCTATCATGGAAGCATCCTGATTCTGCCATCCTGTTCATAAAAAAGGGTGAAAACAGATGAGACAGTAACCCGGATTAGTCCCTTCTGGCCACCTGCCCATGTATTAGGTGACCACCAGATGTTTTCCCGCACACACCACCGTCCACGGCCCCCACTCCCGGCGTTGTCCCAGCGCATGTGGCTGACTGATGCAGGTGAACGTGTGCCCATGTGGCTGCCTCCTGTCTTTTATGGTGTGTGCAGCCTCTGCGTATGTGCAGGTCTGCCAGAACTATAGAATCCCGGGCGGAGCACCTAGAGTGTCCTGGGAGCATGGTGGTGGAGGGGGTGCGTGGCAGGCAGAGCGTGGCGAGGAGGAACACCTGCCCAGTTCGTTGCACAAAACCTGCAAGTGGCGGCTGTGTGCAGGCTCTATGGAGCGACCCTGGACGGCTATTAACACCTAACGTGTACTTTTCACTCTGTGCATTCTTGAAGGTGCCAAGAGGACGAAACTGAGGTAGCAAGCCTGCATGACCAGTTTGAGAGGGAGCTGACCCATTCTCAGTCTTCCCTTCAGCGCTTAGCCTGTCTCCAAGTTAGCAGATCAGGTCTGTGGATTGCAAGGGCATGTTAGTACAACATACAGCAGTTTGCTAAATGAGCTGTGACTGTGTAGTAGATTATGGCCCCATAAAACTTCTGTGTACTGTACATGATATAAAGTCTATTGAGCTATAAAGTTACCACTACAACACTGGCCTCTGCTGGAACACAAGAATGTTAAAATAATGGTCCATAGTCTTCACTCTGAGCTAGTACAGTATTTATTTACTGCTGTTTTGCTTCAGTACATCTGTCTAAGCCCGTCCCTGTGTTGCTTTTTCCCCCCCTTCACCTAAAGAAAGCTAGTGCCACCTTGTGGTCTTGGGATTTATTGCATATATTGGAATAAGTTATAGTCCATTTTTCTTATAAATTGGTATTATATTTAGTATGTGGTAGTGAACAACATATGATAAATACTGTCAAGGGTATCATAGCAGAAATTGCTTGGGCTGTTAGCTGTTAAACATTGTTTCCAAAGCAAAACGGGAGGGAAACAGAGTACGGTAAATCATTGGCCTTTAATACACGGACAGGGGTGGCTGGAGTGGTGGGTGTTTTTGGCGTGGTGGGTGGAGGTGCCGAAACACCCACCCATCTCCACCCACAGAGCCTCCTCCCTTCTACCAGAGGGCTCCGTTGGTAGAAATGGGTATGGGGTGGGTGGAGGTGGGGGTGCGGCAGAAGCACGCACGCACAAACACCCACCGCCCCTGGTGTTTACACGGGGGCACACCTCTTGCACACCCATTCACCCACCCAACGCCATCTGTGTACAGGGACTGGGGCTGCACACCCACCCGAACACCGAGCGGGGGCGGGGGGGCATCCGTGTAAAAGCGGCCATAGAGATAGCGTGTTAACTACCTGATGTGAATGAATAGCTTAGAGATGTGTCAAACCATCAGTTTGGGCTTTCTTGAGTATTCATGCAAAGCGTGACATTTTAAAATGCATTCACCTACAGCTCTGGGATTTCTATAGATATTTGCATATTTGATTCAAGGTGAAATGCAAATATAGCTGGAAGAAAATTCACAAAATACTGTTGTGTGGTTTCCCAGAATGTAGGGGGAAAAGCTTCCGTGCATCAAAGAGAGACTTTGCCCTGCTGCAATATGGGTATTTATTCAGTGTGACAGAAGGTGCCAAAAACTGTGGATAGGCTCTGAAACAAAATGAGAGAAGAGAGCAAATGTCCCTGTGCTGGAGCAGTGGTATTTCACTAGTGGAAAAAAAAATTCTGTTTTATTTTCTGTTAGCAAGAGTTTTGCTCTTTGAGGAATATGTATTACTTGGAGCCCTGCAATCTGACATTCTCTCTCCCTTTGTCGGTGTTTTTGATATACTGAATTTGAATCGGAAAAAAAACATGTTTTGCTGTCCTTGGTTTTTAAAAGGACAATGTAAATACAAAACCTAAATCTGCATTTGAAAATAAAATCAAATTTTACAAAATATAGACTGAAAAAATTGCATTAAGTTTTTGCTTTTAAATGTCAGTGGAATTTTAAAATCATTCCTAGGCCCTTTTCACACGAGACGTTCCCCCCCCCCCCCC
>QEPC01000068.1:5577968-5594470 GCA_003113815.1 Sphenodon punctatus
CCCCCCCCCCCCGCCCCCAACTCACAAGTTCTTTCTTCTTGTCCCCGCAGGTATCCCGCAGGTATCCCGCCACAGTGCTAGGAGATTCCCTCCTCTATTGTAGGATCATATTCATCCACAAAATGATTCTGAATGAGCTGTATCGTCAAGGCACTCTTGCCTACGCCACCAGCTCCAACAACGACAAGCTTGTATTCTGTCATTTTTAACCTGCCGGGCGGGCGCTATGCGGGCTGCGGGAGCCGCTGAGCGGTGGGTCGCTCCCCTCCCCTCCGGTGCAGCCGCCTATGGCCGCGATGGCTGTAGGTGTTTAAATGAAAATTACGAATGCTTAGTGAAGTTGATGGAGAAGTTTCCTTGACTTCCATAGACCATGAATGTGGACAGCAAATAACTTTACACATGGTAGCTGTATTGCTGAAATGAGTAGTGACTTTACTACTCATGAATAATACCTGTAGTTTTCGGCAGTCTATCAGGCATCTGCACACATGTGCAAGTGTCCGATGTAAGAACATAAATGCCATACTGGATCAGACCAATGGTCCATTGAGCCCAGCACCTGCCTCCAATAGTGGCCAATCCTGATCGCTTCGGAGAAGTACCCAACAGGTCACAATGGGGTGATCCATTCCCTGTTGTTCACTCCCAGCTCCCAACAGTAAGGCCGCTTTCAGACATGCCCCCGCGCATATTCTGGCTATGGGATGAAATGCACAGCCGGGATATGCGTGGGGATCGGCTGGTCTGAAAGCGAGACGTGCAGGAATGCAGAGCAGGAAATAGTTCTGCATCCCTGCACCTCTCTGCCGGCAAAGCTGCGCCGCTGGGGGGGCGGCTTTCAGACCGGCCGATCCCTGTGCATATCCTGGCTGCGCATTCCCTCCCACAGCCTTGTCCCCCATACTTACCCAGCTAATGGCTGCTAATGGGCCTGTCCTCCAAGAACTTATCCAATCATTTTTAAAATGCAGTTATACTACTAACCATGATCACATCCTCTGGCAACAAATTCCACAAGTTAATTGTGCATTGAGTGAAAGAATACTTTCTTTCATTTGTTTTAAATCTGCTGCCAGTTAGTTTCATGGAGTGCCCCTAGTTCTAGTATTATTTGAGAGGGTAATAATATTATTACTACTCCCTATTAACTCATTCTACACTGCCCATAGTTTTATAAACGTAAAACTTCTATCATATCCCTTCTCAATAATCTCTTCTCCAAGCTGAGGAGCTCTATTCTATCAGACCTCTTTGTATGGTAGCCGTTCCATACCCTTTATAATTTTTGTTACCCGTTTCTGTACCTTTTCTAGTTTTACTATATGTTTTGTTGAGATTTACAAGACAAGAAATTTACACAATATTCAAGGTGTGGTCACACTATAGATTTTTATAGAGGCATTATGATATTTTCAGTTCTATTGTATATCCCTTTATGAATAATTCCTAACATTCTGTCTGCTTTTTTGACTGCCGCTGCACACTAAGCTGAGGATTTCAATGTATTATCCACAATGGGGCCGACCCCATGCACGTGTGCATGCGTGTGCTGCTGCATGGTTTGTGCTTGCGCATAGGCCCTGTGCCAGGGGTATGCATGGTGTGCAATGTGTGTGTTAGTCCGCGGAGCATGGGATCAACCCCAGTGACTCCAAGATCCTTCTCCTGAGTGGTAACTCCTCATTTGGAACCCAGCATTGTGTACGTATGGTTTTGATTATTTTCCCTATGTGCGTCACTTTGCACTGTCAACATTAAATTTCATCTGCCATTTAGGTGCCCTGTCACCCAGTCTTGAAAGATCCTCCTACAATTCTTCACAGTCCACTTGGGTTTTAACTACTTTGAATAACTTTGTGTCATCTGCATATTTGATCACCTCATTCTTTTCTCCCTTTTCCAGATCATTCATTTATACATTAAACAACACCAGTCCCAGTACAGATCTCTGGGGCATGCAACTATTGACTTATCATCTTTGTGAAAACTGACCGTTTAGTCCTACACTTTGTTTCCTATCGGTTAATCAGTTACCAATCCACGATAGGACACTGCCTCCTTTCCCATAACTATTTCCTCAACAGTCTCTTGTGAGGGATCTTATCAAATGCTTTCTGAAAATCCAGATACAAACTATATCGACCGGCTCACCCTTATCCACGTACTTTTTAAAATTTATTTGCGACATTAGCTTTCGCCATTAGCCGCCTGTCCACAATAACAACAATAAACAACAACAACAACAGTTTCCACACTTAGCATATATAGATCAAATTAGGGGGCTGAACCAACCAAAAATAAATACTACTCCCCCTTCTTTAGTGTATGTGTACAATCTCAACCACCTTATGCAGTAAGTATATGATATTCCAAATGCATTATTTAAAATTTGCCCACTCAATTAGGGCAAGATCCACATTTAACATAAAATATATTTAAACACAATATATAAATACCCACAACGGGGAACTTATTGTTTTATCCAGCTTTGACACCGTATAACTACTTATTCTGGCTTTATATCATTTCGTCACTTAATCACCATCATCGGGCCCTCTACTGCCAATCTTTTGGGCCTTTCCACTTCCTAATTTTAGGGTTCCCTATATACTTGTTTGCCCCCGACCCTATGTTATTTCCTCTGTTTCAACTTACACTCCTCTCTGAGTGAAGACTTGCTCTTCCCTGGAGCTTACCCTAGCCCAACTTGGCCCCTACTGATTTACTGTCCATTAATCCAGCAGTTTCCGCCATCATCCATGATCCTAGCTCCAAACGCTGCGACCGCTCTAGATCGACATGAATCATCCCCTGATAAGAGTGTGTGCATTCTCTGCTCATCCCTAGCATATTTGGGCAAAGCCAATATATGCTTTCCCAGAAATTCCCTTCGTATGCTACTGTATTTAGGACAGTGTAACAATATGTGTCATTGTCTCTACAACAGCTGCATCACAATTTGAACATAATCTTAATTTAGCTGGGATTTTTTGATATCTCCCCTCTACTAATGCTGATGGAAAAAGATTGAATCTAAGAAGCGTTAGCGCACTCCGGCATTGCGTCTGAGGCCAGTCCAAGTATTTTGGTCGTCCCTCATTGATTCTGAGGCAAGAATATTCTGGGGCTATCCCTTGTGTCTGGATAGCAGCTATTTCCATTTGAACCTCCTGGTCCAACAACCTCTGGCTAATTTCTACAGCTGCTCGGTCGATCCCTTTTATCCTTAAACAGTCTTTACCCAAACCCAACTTTGCATACATTTCCTCAATGGGCTGCGACCACTGAGCTAAAACTCTTTCTCCAATACTGAATTGCAGCAATGAGTAAGGATTTGGAGGAAAAACCGTTACCTTAAGTCAGAATTTGAATAAAGAGGTCAACGCTTGTAATCTTATTGTTCTCATATCCGTCTCTGCCCTCAGAATTACGCACGGGGCACATTTAGGCAGTCCCAGGATTGTGCGGAGAAAAATATTTTGTGGCAACTCAAGCCTATCTACTAGCTTACTGCCCCATACGGGCAGTGCATATAGTATCTGCGGGATCACTTTAGCCCTAAATAAGCAAAGGGCTGGGCTAAGCAGTTTCCCACCCCGGGAATAATAGAACTTTATTAGTGCCTTGGTTGTGCTTCGGGCCTGTTGTAAAGCGGCCACATAATGCACATTCCCGCTCTCCGCAGTATCAAAAATAACTCCCAAATACTTGAATTGCTTAACCTGTTCTATCGGGTTATCCCCAATCAACCAACGATGGAGTTTTTTGGACCCTCCCCCCACCAAAACCTTAGTCTTCTCACTATTAATAACTAACTTTTCCTGGCTACAGAAGAGGGCAAACCTTTGCATGCTCCTTCGCAACCCAATCTGGGTCATAGATAATAGCACCGCATCGTCTGCGTACAAAAGCAGAGCTATGCGTCTAGTGCCAAGTCTAGGGGCATGCAAGTCTGCACTGTCCATAAAAGGGACCAGGTTGTTCAGGTAAAAATTAAAAAGGGCTGGAGCCAATATACAACCCTGGCGGACGCCTTTTTCCAATTTAATAGATTTTGTTAGTGGGCGCCTCATGCCAGTTCTAGCCTGCAGAGTATTGTTCTGGTGCAGTTTTATCATCAAGAATAGTAATCGCCCATCCACCGAAGTACGCCCAAGTTTGATTCACAAGCGCTCTCTATCTACTGAGTCAAAAACCGCTTGTAGATCCACAAAGCAGCAGCAAAAATTGACAGCTTGCTTCTGTGGGCCAACATATTTATCAAACAGCCTGAGTATAAATGCTTGATCAGTTGTTGGCTGTCCTGTCCTAAATCCTGCTTGCTCTGGGAACATAACCCCCGACTCATCTAACCAAGCCCTAAACTTACCTAGAAGGAACTTAGCATACAATTTACCAATGGTAGATAGCAAACTAATAGGTCTATAATTTGCAGGGTCCAGGGCATTTCCCTTTTTATAAATGGGTAGCACTATACCTTGCAGCCATTGTCTCGGAATTTCTCCGGTAGCGTTAATTGAAGTAAAGAGGGGAGCCAAAAGACCTGCCCACCACTCAGAGTCAAGTTTTAACAGCTCCGGGGGGATAAAATCACTGCCCGGAGCCTTTCCATCTTTTAGAGAGCCAATCAGTTCCCAAACTTCCTCTGTTGAAACAGGCTGCCATTCTGGGAATCTGTCAGCTGGATATATTTCCAGCGATGAAACCCTTGGGTGGGATAACGTGAAAAGAGCTATGAAGTGGCTCTCCCACTTGGGTAATGCCGGTGAGTGTTCCATTGTTGGAGCTTTATTTCCCATCATACCAACAATCAGTTTCCAAAATTGCCTGCTATCCCTAGATTGTGTCGCCTGCTGCAACAAAACCCATTGCTGCTCAGCGTAAATTTCTTTTTTTCCCCTTAGCATTTGCTTATATTGTTTCCTTGCAATTGCAACCCTTTTCCTATTATCCACCCTTGGAACCCTTTTCATCCTTCCCACCATCTGCCGCATTGACCTCCGTGCACTCGCACAGTCATTATCAAACCAAACCCCATAAGTCCTGCGGTGGGGCCTGCCCATAGGCGGGGAGGAAAGGAGTTGTCTAAAGATCTCAATCAGTGCTTCGAAGGCCGTCATATCTCCCCAAGGTGAACTCTCCACCTTTCCCCTTAGCTTCTGGCACTGAACCGTCTCCATAAACATTAAACAGCTATTGCGAACTTTAGCTGACCATTTCATCCGCACCCTCTCCTGCTGGTAAATTCTTGCCCTTGATCTCCCCTGCCCTTGAGGAAACCTCTAATCTTAAGCATCATGAGGGAGTGTTCTGTTTCCTCTGAGGCGAGAATATACAGCTCTACAGCATCATTCACAAAATTTTGCTGAACCATAAAATAATCTATCACGCTTGCGCCGCGTGTAGAATGGAAGGTAAAGTCCCCTTCAAGGTCCCCAATTACCTTCCCATTTAAGATTTCCAGATCTAGGTTTCTAAGAAATTGTCGCAAAATCAAGGCCCTCGAGCATACAAACGAGTCCCTAGAGTGCCGGATGTTATACGGGGGGGATTATTGTGATATCCAAATTACCCATACTTCCTTCCTCAGCCGGGTTTCCCATCCGTGTATTCAGATCTCCCCCAAAAACCAGCATCACCCCAGGAAATCTTACATATGCACTCTGGACCGCTTCCCTCATTTGTTCCCTAATTTTTGCTGAATAGTAATGGGATATCGCCGGAGGGATATATACATTTACCAAAAGAATCTTCTTTCCCTCCCTAGTTTCACTATACCACATACCAAATTGGGAATCCACTGAATGAAGCATTTTTATTTTGTGAAATAATGAGCTGCGGAAGAAACTAGCCACTCCTTCGCTAAGTCTCCCCTTTACTTTACATGATCTTGCCGGGGAGACATATACCTCAAATCCCTGCCATCTAATTGGAAAATCTACCCATGTTTCTTGTAGAAGGAGTATATCGCAACCCCCTATCAGACTTCTAAACTCCGCTGTGTTATGATGCTCCTTCCATCCCGAGATGTTCCAGTTTCCAATTCTCAGGGCAGATGCATCCCGTTCCCACCGTCACTTAGCCTGATCAAAGAAAAGCTCTTCCAAATCTGGGGTTCCTCTAGGGCTCCCCGAACCTGAATTATAACCCTGTCTCTGTGATACTCCTTTTAATATGGTAACCCTCCTGTCAGTCTCTTCTGTACGAGCTAAAAGAAAAGAAGTTCCGATAGGGCCCCCACTTCTCGGGTCCAACCCCTGCAGGTTCTGGGCAGCCCCACTAGCCTGCCCCAAAATTGTTAACCCCTCCTCATCATCCCATACCCTACTAGGCTTTATTGGACTTAAAAATACCTGTGGAGCCCGCTCCAACCCTCCTCCCCCCAGCACAACCCTAGACCCTCCTCCCACCGCACTATGTGTAACCATTTGGGAGGAGGTAGAAGGGCAATCAAACTGGAGGGAGGGGGGGGGGCAAGCTCCCCAGAGTAACAACCAGGGGGGGCTCTATTCCATCACTTGGAATTTCCCTTCCTTCATATTCTCGCTGCCCTCCACCCTGTTGTTGTAAATCACAGGGTAGTGTATTATTTAGAGTTACTATAGAGTGTGAGAGGGACACTATTTTCTCCCTCCTTACATTCCGTTCAACATGGCAGTAATCTGAGGAATGCCCCTGATGTTTTGCAGCTCTCCCAAGCTGCAAAAAGATACCTTCCATTTGATCAATAATAGAGGCCTGTTCCTTAGAAATATGGTCACTTTGGTTGGTTACTCTAGTAGGTTTAAAGGGATTTTGCTGAATTTGAGCTGTACCTTTACCTCCCCTATCGGATTGCTTAGGCTTTTTTGGGCATTCCAAGGGTAACAAAAGAGTTTTTCCTTCTGTAGGATTCTCCCATTCCATTTGTACTTCTTCCAGGGAATTCCTATTTACCTTTCCCCCCTGATCTAACCTCATGAATGCTCTTTGATGAGGGTTTAAGTTTTCCATACCTCTCCTAGGAGTTACGTGCGTGTTAGCTGCTATTTCCTCCCCTGCAAACCGGGGGGCACTAAAGTCATCCAAGGCATTTCCCTCCCTAATAGCTGTTATTGCCTTTTGTGTAGATTTAGAACATAATGCCCTTGCCACAACCACATTCCGCAGTTCCAGACTTTCAGCCTGCTGGAATATTAGGTCAACTATTTCTTGCCTATTAAACAGCGCATTTAACACCCAGCGATCTTTCTGTGCACATAAATGTTCGATGGATATAATGTCATGCCGGGTGACTACTTGCTGCCCAGGAGATACCTTCAATAAGACTCTTAAATGTTCAGCCACGTCCAACTTCGTAGACCAGCAGGGTAAGTGGCCCGATGAAAGAGGGAGGATTGAAATGATCACATTTAAAGGTAGTCTCACATATGCAGCTAAATTAACAGCTGCAGGACCAGTCCCTGCCTTCCGGAGCAAAGCCCCCCCTATAGCTCCAGGCGATTTCCTAGATGTAGCCACGGGAGAATGTCCCTGTATTTGTCCAGGTCCAACCACAATAGGTAATCCCGTCACAGGAGCGGGGGGTTCTATCCCCAGCAATTCCCCTCCACCGTTATTATAGCCCTTATTTGTTCCCAGGGACGTAGCCCGCACTAGGTCAGTCAAAGATCCCAGCTCAGCCGATACCTTGTTTAGATGCTGAAAAACATATCGCATTGATGATGCTGTCAGCAAAACATGATAGGCTAAGCAAGACATCACAGCGTTAGCATTCAATAACTGCGGTATTTCTGGGGGGAAAGGAAGTTCATCTAGTCTGCTCTGCATAAAGCTCGGCGTAGAAGAGCGATGGGATTTTGTTGGCTGAGTGCCCATGTAACCTGGGCTAGCTGGCAGGTGGGGTGATTGGGGAAGGGGAGATCTTGTATAAAACTGGGGGGTCTTACCCACAGATGCCACTTGTTTGGCCTCTGTTGCAGACGGAAAGGATTCGATTTTCCTTTGCTTCGAACTCTTTAGCTGGTTAGCTGCTCCCACAACCCCCTCCGCTCGAACTCGTTTCCTTGCCGGCATTCTGGGGGGGATGGCAGTGGCACCACTCCAAACGAAGACGCCCTCTTCCAGGACCTGCAACACCCCGGCCCCCACGGCCAGCGCCTAAGGCCACGCGCGCAAGGGCATGCCCTTGTGCGCGCTGCCCTTAGGCGCGCTGGCTACGGTGCGCGCTACGGCGGCGCTAAGGCGCAGCCATAGGCTCTGTTGCTGTTTTAAAGGGCCCGCTCTCAGTCACGAGGCCCCACTCCACCAATCAGAGGCAACCAGGAAGCGTACGGCGTTCTTGCTATTGTGCAAGGCTGTAGGCTGCTGATTCCCTCACTCCGTGCAGTTCCGCTCCGCTCCTCTCACCTCCACGTACTTATTTACACCCTCAAAAAATTCAAATAGACTATTATTATTATTATTATTATTAAACAACATTTATATAGCGCCAGCAGTGTACCTGGCACTTTACAAAGTAATAAAATAGACACGGTCCCTGCCCCTAGGGCTTACAATCTGAGAGACAGGAGCTGGGGGAGAGACTTAGGAAGGGGAACAGAGGGAGAGACAAGGGGTCTAACATTCATGAAGATGCGAGGTCTCAAGTGCACGTACTTGGCTTGGTTACGATGAGAATGACAGCAGGCAGGTCCATGTTGCAAGGATAAGGGTAAACCAATTGTAGGTATAGGAATAGTGGCTCAGCAGGATAAAGAGTCAGACAGAGCAGAGCGAAAGAGGTGAGTTTTAAGGAGAGATTTGAACTAGTGAAGCACGACTTCCCTTTGCGAAATCCATGGGCTTTAGTAAATGGGTGACAGGGCTGTCCTGGAGACTACACATCCCAGAAGCTCCAAGACAGCCTCCATTTCCTGAGTGAGAGAAACCAAAACTGGCTGGCATCTCCACTCCCTCCATTGGATCTTGTGGAGCCTCCCCTCTCCCCACGCCTCCCCTGCCTCCATGATGAACCCCCTGCCACCTCCTGGATGCCACCAGAAGCCCCTCTGCCACCTGTGCCCCCAGGTAATTTTTTGTTGTTTTGGACTGTAGAGCTAAAACAAGCACCAGTCGTGTGCCTTGCAGGAAATCAACATTACCCTAATTATCTCTGATGAGTCAAGCACTGTGGATTCTGCTCTAGGTAGTTGAAATTTTCCAACCCCCCAGAAAAGGGTGTTGCACTAAAAAGAAGAAAATGTTGAGGTTGGAAACAAAGCTTGTTTGTCTTTTTTTTTTATGTAAAGTACTCAATCACGCTATCTGTAAGGACCCAGACTTGAACCAGCATCCCTGGGGCCCTGAATGCAGTAGCTGGCATCTCTGCATCACTAAGACATTCATCCATGCTGGTCAAGCCACACGTGCCCTTCTTACCCTTGCTCCATGCCCCCAGCTTCCTGGTTGGCTGCTGGCCTGTATACAAGAGCAGCAACTAGCCACAGGAAGCTGACTGGATCATCAGTCACATCCTGGTTCCTGTCTTGCCTGCCTGGTTCCCCTTTTGTGTATCTTCCCCTCCTGTTGTCTCCACACATCTTGGGGCTGGCTCTGTACCCCCTGGACCTTGTGTGCTCTTGGACTGGCTAGACTCCAGTTCTTTGGACTCTTTCCCTGGAACCCAGTCCTTCTGAGCCCATGTGCGAGTCTGGCCATCTGTCTGGAGAGTGCGGCTTGGCCTCTGCTGCGATGGGGGCCTGGCATCCATGTGATGTGCCCCTTATGCGACTTCCCAGTGAGCCTCCCTATGTGACTGCCCTGGGAGCCCACTCTGCTCTGCACCAGTCATGTCTGTGTGTCTTGTCTCACCCATCCACTCCACTTTTGCCCGTCTAGTCCTGCCTTGTCCATGTCTTGTCCATCCATCTGCTCATTTGTCCTATCCTCTTGGTCCAGGGATGCCTCAGGCTATATTGAGAGCAGAGGCCTTGTGCTTGCCGCTTCGTGCCTATGCTCTTCAGGCCATGGTTAATGCCTGGGCTAGGATAACGCTCTCTCCTTGCGTTAGCAATTGAGAGCGGGCTAGGGGCTGATTGGAAGGTAGTGGTAGAAAAGGAGGTCCACCTATTGGGTTTTTTGGCAGAATGCCTTAAACCACTGGGCCTGCTCGCTGTAAAAGAATTGGTCAAAAGGAGGGTTAGAGATCAGATGGCCCAGGAGGAAGGGGCCTTGCTGATAGGGCAGAAGGTGGCACCCTTATATGAATCAATTCAGTCCCTGAATCCAGGGGAGCATTATCTCTTCTTGTGGCCAGATGCTGAGAAAAGATGGGCGTTTTTCCAAATCAGGGCTAACTCCTTTCCCTTGGCGTGGGTGGAGGGGCGCTATAGAGGGATTCCCCAAGCACAGAGGGTATGCCGGATGGGCGGGGTGATACCCTGGATCATATCCTTCTCAGATGCCCTCATTTTTTGGGCCCCCATTTTGAGGTATCTTATGGGATATATCCAGAGGTCAATCCCCCCTAAGAAAATTACTCGGAGACTCTTAAGCCCGGTAGACTCGGGGCAGTAGGGAGTTTTGCCTAAGCTGTCCTACGCATCCGGCAGGGGCATAACTTGAGTGCAGGGAACTGGGGTTGATTCTCTTGTATCGTGACAGAAGGAGTATGATGGAGGTATGGTGGAGTCATGCTTAACCTACAGTAGGAACAGACTGAGATCTGTTATATATAAGCCCAGGAGGTAGAGAGATAAGGGATCAGGGGATCCTCCAAGAGGAGATGTTTACCCCATGGACCAAGAGGAGATGTTTATCCTCTTGGTCCATGTGTTGATCCCCTGCTTGATCCTTGGATCCCATCCTGCACCCCCCTCCCTGGACCCCGATCCTGCACAAACTCTCCTCTGTGTCTACCTGGACCTCATCCTGCACTGACTCTACATGCCCCAGCCCTTGGCACCTGACACCACCCAAATAATAACATGCTTTGAAGCCAGGGCTTCAAGCTAGTATCATCCACAAAAATGACCTAAACGCTCAGTAACAAAGTCTCATTGGAAGTGTATGGGACTAAAGAGTTTGTGGGTAAAATCCTGACCACATTGATTTTAATAGGGAGGTCAGTATATCAGTAAGTCTCTTAGGTCTTTTTGAAAATTTAAGAACATCAGTAGTGCCATACTGGGCCAGACCAATGGTCCATCTAGCCCAACATCCTGTCTGACAGTGGCCAGCTTTGGTTGCTTTAGAGCAGTGGTCCCCAACCTGTGGCTCATAACACCTTGCTACGTTGCTCATGACAGTTCAGTAAACAAATGCATATTGAGAGGGAGGGAGAAGTGACCGAGAGAGAGGACCTCGGAACCAGGAAAGAAAATGTTTAAATGCAACCAGTGCTTCTGTGTGCACGGCTAGCCTTTGAATTTGCAGGACCCAGGGCAAAGATAAAATGTGGGGCCTCTGCCCCCTCAGGGGAATGCGCCATTTGATGCTAGAAGTGGTCATGTTTGGGGCTCCACTGAGAGGGAGTGGAGGCCCTGCAATCTGCTCTGATGAAAACAGGCGCCACTGTGGGGCCCCTGGAAGTAGAGGAAAATAGCGGGGCCCGGGGCAGTCACCCCAGGTCACCTGTAGTAAGACCAGCCCTGTCTGTGGGCTGCTGCGCCATTCCTGGTTCCATTGTTCTGCCCAGAATTCTGTTGCGTCTCACCATAAATCTTGAAAGTTGAAAGTGCGTTGCAATCATATAATGGTTGGGGAAGAGACCACTGTTTTAGAGCAGGGAAAATGTCTGTGCTAGAGCAGGAAATGGAGTGAATCTGCTATTCGCTCCCAGCCCAGACAGGTAGAAGTCCTATTCCGAAATAAATGTTGTTTATTGCGTAACTATGGTAGTGCATGAAAAAGGAGAAGTACTGCGTTCTTAAGCGAGGCAATTGCAAAGAGAAAGGAAGAAAGAAAGAAAGAGCGTGAATAGTGAAAGGAAGATTAGTTTTAAACCATTATTTCACATGAAAAAATCTATAATGATCATAGTGACATAGGAAAGGAAGCCATTAAATCTATTTTCATTTTAAGCAAGTCTTTATTACAGTGGACTCTGTAAATGTAGAAACATTTATGATGGATGAACTAAAAACTATTTCTTTGAGTCATTAAAACAAGACTGGTCACAGCTCTGGAGAATACACTGAAAAGAATAATCCTGAACCAAACCAACTGGGTCTTGGACTACATTATCTCCTAGGAATTTTCCATCTTTAGCTTTTAATGGCTCTGTAATATCCTTTGTCTTAAACATTTAATCTTATCCATGTCCCTTGGCTGCTGTTAGGGAACGGACATGTACCATTTTGGAAGACACATTGCATGTAGGCAGGCATTAGTCCAGATTTTTATTACGGCGATAACCTCAGGGTCCATGGTGCTGTAATCCTTTATACATACTTCAGGTTTTCTAACTTAGGCCATTTTTAAACGGGCCACGGTGGGTGAGAAAAATGTTCTCTGAGAAAAATGTTCCCACAGGTGCACACCCATCTCCAACCATGTAGCATCGGGTATTGGAGCCCATTGCTCCATGCGTGGGTGATGGATGATGGGTGGAGGTGGATGTAGAGGGAGTGTGCATGCACCCCCGCCCATCCCCCGCAGCATTCACATGGGCAAAACTGCATGGAGATGGGTGGGGGTGTCTCGTGTGAAAAGCACCTTATTGCAAGGGCAAAAAACAACATGATGGTGGTTAAGGAGGCCGAGAGTGCGGAGATCCATCTTAGAAAACTGGTAATTAAGATTGCCAAAGTTTCTCATTGGTTTTTTTTATATGGATGTACCCCCTTCCTCACATGCGTCACAGAGTTGTGGGCTAGAGTGTCTGTATCACTATGGTGTTGCCCAGGGCAACAGATGGCTGGAAGTAGAGCAGCAGCATGGGTCTGTGTGTTAGATGAACAGCTGCGCTGCTTCAGGCTGGTGCCCTGGGTTTGGCCAGCGCGGTCCACCAACAGCACCCCAGGATGTTCCGGAGTGCTGCCAGCTGGGCTGGCCTAGAGGGAGCAGGCATAGCCTGCTCTGATTCAACATCTAGCGGGCCATCTTTGGACGGGCAGGCCACCCTGGAGTGAAGTGAGCTGGCACAGCCAGCACAAGGGCAGCCCATCTGCCTAAAAACACCCACTGTCTTTCATTCAGCAATGTTGTAAGTAGCCCCTTAGATTTCAATGTACTTTAGCTCTCGTGTGCTTAAGTACTTTGCTGAATGAGGGAGCCTCACAGACTAGACAATTACTCAAAAATTGTACTCGTAATGGGCTCTCTAGCAACCAGAGCTCTGCAACTGTTAGGTCATATAGTGTGTATATGAAGTGATGTTATTTCCAGCTATAAACTGTGCTTTGACCCTTCGTATAAGGTAAAGGAAAAAGAATTTGCTTGCATAAAATATAATGATATATTCTGTTTCTAATGTGCCCCTTTCCCTGCCAAGTAGCTTTTGAATCATAAATCCCAAAGCACACTGTCCAAAGTAAAAACAGAAAACACTGAAAAGCCAATTTAAAAGAAAATCTTTAGACTTATAGACACATCCATTGAAGAAGGGTAGCACTTCTGCTCTCCTTGTCAATTCTCTAATGTGGAGCTGGGAGATAAATGGCTTCTGCAAGCCCTGCTTAGCCTTTAATCCATATATCCACAGTAAATAGTGATAGCCCTGAGGGGAGGGGGGGAAGAGTTAGGAACTTACAGATCTCTTAACAGAGCCTTTCTGCTTATTCACAGCTAAGGAAAACAAATGGGCCTTGCCTCATTCCCCCTTTTTAAAGTACTGGTATTAAAAACCAGCTGGAGAGCAGGAAAGTGAGGTGAAGGCGGGCGGGAAAAAAAGCAGTGAAGACTGATAGTATTTTAAAATACGTTGCCTTTTCCCCATGTCTTCTCCTCCACTTGGGATGCTGTTCCCATCACAACAGAAAGCACAATTATTCTGTAGAGTATGGCTGCAAGAAGAGCTTAGAATGTTAATGTTTGGATTCATTTTTTCATCCGAAAATAGAATTTTTATAGAATAACTGAAAAACAAACCACAAAGATTTTTTTCCTTACCCACTTAAAAAGTTTGTCAGTTTCTTTTTACAAAATAAAATAAAAATCTCAAATCTGAGACAACAGCAAAACATTTCAAAAGATTTAATGGTATTTATTTATAATTAAAAAACCTGTTTTTTATGTGCTCTACTTTCAAGGCTGGCCACTAGGTGATTTCTTTCTGTATACTATACGTGCTTTTCAGAACATTTGTGGAGAAGAACGGACTTAAGAATTACAAATAAACTAAGGTAGGGAATGAGATAATATACTTTCTGGCTAGGGTTATTTTATATGTTGGAGATAATGTAGTCTAGTGGCTAAGGTGTTGCACCTAGCCCCAGGAGATTAGAGTTTGAATCCTGTCTTAAAATCTCACTCAAGGTTGGCCTTGGCCAAATCACTCTTTCAACTTCAGTTCCCCATCAGTAAGATGCAAATAGTAATAACCCATCTCACAGGGTGGTTCTGAGGCTAAACTAGATAAGGATTGTAAAGCATTTTGAACACTGAAAGCACTGTATATAATACAGTATATAATAATATTATATGTGTGCACATTTTAAGGACATTGATTTAAATGGGAATTGTAGTCACTCAGAATCATTCAGGGCCAGGCCCCTAAATGAGGTTCATAGAAATAGAAAAAAACAAGATGAGTACAATAACAGATTGTTGTGTACAGAAGGCTTGATCCTGCAAGGTGTTGAGCACTGTGGTCCAGGAGAACTCCTTATCATGTTCTTAGCTCTAAACATGTGAGCCATTCCATTGACTTTAGTGGAGCCAAGCATGTGCATGAAGAGTGGTAAAGCAGATCATTTAAATAACTCCTTACATCCTGACGGGGGGTTGCACAGCAGAGCACTTTGAGGATTGGCGTACCCAGTTATAAAGACGGAATCTAACAAATATGCAAAATGGTGAGCTTGTGGAAACCCTGAAATTTCCTGTTCTGGAACATGCACAAGAAAACTAGATCATGTGCTGATAAAGGACCGTAGACACTGAAATTCTTTGGCATAATTAAGATATTTGTGCGTGTTATTAAGACACCAGTGTTCATTCCGTTTCATAGGGCCAAACCATATATTCTCTGAATTGCTGAAAATAGTCAACAGATGCAGGAAATGTCTGTCTGTGAATATTTTCCCCAAGATGGTGATTTTTTTTCCAAAACTCATTTTTCCAGAAATGATGCAAATGTATCACTAGGTTTAAGAACATAAGTGCCATACTGGGTCAGACCAATGGTCTATTGAGCTCAGCATCCTGTCTCCAACAGTGGCCAGTCTCAGTTGTTTGGGAGAAATATCCAGCAGGTCCCAATGGGCAGTCCACTTCCTGTTGTTCACTCCCGACAGTAAGAAATCATGTCCCTTAAACATATTTGGCTAGTAGCTGCTAATGGACCTACTCTACAAGAACTTATCCAGTCCTGTTTTAAACCCAGCTATACTACCATATCCTTTGGCAACAAAATCTACAAGTTAATTGTGCATTGAGTGAAAAAATACTTTGTTTTAAATCTTCTACCAGTTAGTTTCATGGAGTAAAAACTTCTCAGTGCTTTGTCCTAAAGATCACATGTGATTTACAGTTTCCTCATGTTCACCCAAGACTGAGCTTTTGGATCTAAATAAACCATACGTGGGGACCCATGTTTATTTATTTTATTTATTTATTTAAAATTTATATCCTGCCCACAGGGCAGCCTGGGGCAGCGAACAACATTCATTAAAACAATATAAAATTTAAAAACAATTTAAAAATACAATATGTGGGGAAAGCCCCCATCCCCGCCCCCACCCTACCCCTCGCCAAAAGCCTGATGGAACAGCCAGGTCTTACATATACGCCAAAACAGCAGGAGAGTGGGAGCCAGCCGAGCCTCCTCTGGGAGCGAATTCCACAGCACAGGGACGACCACAGAAAAAGATCTAACATCGGTGGCCACCCGCCTCGCCCGGGGAACCTCCAAAAAGGCTCCCACGGACGATCTCAAGGGTCTCACGGGCACATGGGGAGTGAGGCGGTCCCGCAGATAAGCCGGCCTATGCCGTGAAGGGCTTTAAAGGTTAAAACCAGCACCTTGAACCTGACCTGGTGCTTTATAGGCAGCCAGTGCAGAGCCCGGAGCGCTGGTGTCATGTGCTCCCTGCGACCCGCCCCCGTCAGGAGACGGGCCGCGGCATTCTGCACCAGCTGCAGCCTCCGGATGAGCTTCTCGGGCAGCCCCATGTAGAGTGCGTTGCAGTAATCCAGCCTCGAGGTGATGAAGGCATGGATGACAGTGGCGAGGTCAGAGTCTGAGAGACGGCCGAAGCCGCTGGACAAGATGTAACTGCCGAAACGCACTCCCCGCCACGGCCACAACCTGAGATTCCAAGCTGAGCCGCGAATCGAGGAGCACACCCAGACTCCGCACTTGAGACACCATGGGGGGG